>CM067313.1:22226735-22559235 GCA_034231615.1 Meghimatium bilineatum | reverse complement strand
ATTTTCCCAATACGCCTCTGTGGCGGGAAATACTGATTTACTTACTGTATTCTCAGGTAGAGTCCAGGGGAGGAGAGTAATATGTAGAAAGAGACGCAAGAGGGATGAAAACCTATTGGGATGAACAGATTACATTCTATTGGAGTACACCACCAAGGGAAGCGATATAGGATGTTGTAGAGCCGTGGAAGCTAACCGTCTATGCAGACGGCCTCAAATCATGAGAATGAGTTACGTGCTATGAGTGATACCCAGTTTTGTTGAGAGGGATGGAGTACATGTTGAGTAGCTCTAGTACAGTCATGTCAATCCTCTAAGTCATTTTAACCCTTTTCAACAAAGGATATCTTTCGTTGTAAGTGTCTTTCTTTTTCTGTGTCCTATTAGTTCTTCAGAAAGTTCACTAAATATACTAATATTTGAGTGGGTACATTGACTCTTGACATTCTGTCTACATGACCAGTCATTTATAGTCTATTTCTAGTAAGTGATTCCATGGTGAATGAAAACAGACTGTCACTACAAATATTAAAATGGGTACCAGATGACTACAGAAAGAGAGGACGACCAAGAGAGACTCCTCGCAATACAACCATCACAGAGGGTACCACTATGGACCTCAACAACATGCAAGAATTGCACGCAGTAACATCACACCGCTCGAACTGGGCAGCTTAGGTTTCTGTCATATGCACCGTATTTGGCTCGGAAGGAAAAGATGGTGGATAGATGGATAGATAGCTAGATATGATATATAGGATAGATAGGATATATAGATAGATTTCATGATAGTTGATAACTGACTATGATGTAATACTTCGAAATTCGTGATTTTAACAAGACAGTGGAAATGTAAGACGTTTTATCTACGTCAGGCCACTATAACAGCCAGTTAAGCAGACCACTTCTGCCAGCAACTCGCTAAAACATAGTTAGGCAGAGCCCCTTCTGTCAAGCCACTAAAACAGCCAGTTAAACATTCCCCTTCTGCATGTACGTCACGAAATCTTTCATTTTCCTAGTTACTTCTAAATTCTGGTACAGTACGGCAAGGTAAGAAAACCCCCAAGCAGATGAAGAGTTAGGACGTCTCTCCTGTTTTCAATAGTCAAGCCCATGCTTCAGAACCATACTAGATTGTGATGAGCATGCACTTTTCATAGATCTCCATCTTTGCTTTTTTCCATTATATCCTCACGCTGGTTTTACCAATAGCTGTAGTCCCATTACCTATACTGTATTTATTGTATCATCTGAAGAAAGGGTACACGATCATGGGAAGGGGATTTGGTTGTTCAACGTCCCCCCCCCTCCTCATCTCCATCCTTAAGATACCAGAACATGTCTCATGACTAAGGCGCCCGCCCGCCTCTCCTCCATACTTAGGATACAAGAACATGTCTCATGACTAAGGGGCCCGCCGCCTCTCCTCCATACTTAGGATTCCAGAAAATGTCTCATGACTAAGGCGCCCGCCTGCCTCTCCTATCCTTAGGCTATTAGAATATGTCTTCCTCCAGAGACGGATGTGTCGGGCCATTGGCACAAATAACGGAGACACAACGCAATTCGATTCCCTGGGCTATATCCTTCTGAGAGTCTAGTAGAACCATTGTTCTGCTACAAGAGATACAGCGGGACTATATGAATGAACGATGAAAAAGAAAAAGAAGAACATGTCTCATGCCTAAGACGGCAGTGCCCGAAAGAGGAACACATAATAGCAATCGCCCGTGTGTTGACGAGGTCCGAAAGGGGGGCAAAGAATAGCAACACTGTTTACTTTCCACGCATGCCGTAAAAGGTGACTAAGGAGGTTATGGGATGGAGTTGGCTGTCCCATCCCATATAGGGACAGTGACACAAAGATATGCTGAAGTCGGATGTGTCAGGCCGAAAGGCGCAGCTATTGCAGCAATTCTGTAAACATTGACACAACGCATTCCGTTCCCAGGACTACATCCTGCTAATCTGCAGGAGTTTGAGAACGAACGCAGAAGAAGAAAAAGAAGAATAGCAATAATATTTACCTCCCATATATGTTACAAGAGCAGACTGAGGAGGTTATAGGGTTGGAGTTGGCTCTCACAATCCATATAGTGTGAATGTGACCAAGATGCCATGCTGAAATCGAATGTGTCATGCCGAAAAGCGTAATATCGCAGCACAGCTGTAAACCATGACACAAGGCATCCCGCTCTCCAGACTATATGCAGTTAACCTGCAAAAGTTTGAGAGAGTATAAAATGAAGAGGTACTAAGAATTGACCAAAAGTTGGATAAATCTCTCCGAAGACAGCAAACGATTAATTTTTAAAATGTTTTTTTAACCGAAAAACAGCACCTTCTCTGGGGATGTATCTATTGACTTTGAAAACTTTTAGCTAGCAAAATGTACTTCTTACGGTGAGGAACACATCTTTCAACCTCGAACTTTAGTCCAGCTTGGTTATATTAGAGGTTTACAACAATTTTCTGCAGCGTTCATTCTCAAACTCCCGCTGGATCTCTCTTGTAGTAGGACAATGATTCTACTAGATTTCCAGCAGGATGTAGACCAGAGAATGGAAATGCGCTGTGTCGTCGTTTTATTTGCGTTAATGTCCAGACATATCCGTCTTCCGCTGTTTACAACTTAAAAAATTGTAGCCCAGCGGAACAGCGACTCAGTTCAGAGGTACAGCGGGTCAGCGAGTCGAGGTCACGGTTCTGGTAATCCAGTCACTAAGACCTCCGGAATAAATATCGTATTTTTCCCCTGAAAGCGCGGATGTTATCCTAAAACATAGAATGAATAATCAAACTTGTGGACGTATTCTAGATTGTTGACGTTTAGCGTGATGCTTGTTGGTACGTGGTGTAGACCCTTGCATAACAGTCTTGGCGTCGCTTATAGTCTGAAAGAATACCCTTGTCCTAGCCACACTGACAATTAGAGACTGCGGGATGGCTATACTTTGTGTAAGTAAATATAAGTAGGAAGCCAAAGGACAATTTTTAAAAATTCTTGAGACTAACGGGAATTGAACCAGTCCGTTCAACGGCACCAAATCGCCTAGCAACTATTGAACACGCGTTTTTCCGTACTTGACTAACCGCATCTCCAAAAAAAGATGCGATTTCATCAAGCCTTTCAAACCGTGCACACAGTCACCAGAACGGACCGATCGAGACAAGGACTATTACAACAACAAACATCCCGTACAGGTATATAAATATCCTCAGTAACAACAAACATATAACATAATATCCGTATTAGTTATACAAGGGCCGATAGGTCTTTTTGTAAACATGGATAACATATATAGACATTACAATTTTGCTTCGAGTAATTGTTTATACAAGTAAATATAAGTAGGAAGCCATAGGACAATTTTTTAAAATTCTTGAGACTAACGGGAATTGAACCAGTCCGTTCAACGGCACCAAATCGCCTAGCAACTATTGAAGTCAAGTATGGAAAAACGCATTCAATAGTTGCTAGGCGATTTGGTGCCTTTGAATGGACTGGTTCAATTCCCGTTAGTCTCAAGAACTTTTGTGTTACCTGGTGCAGCTTCATCAACGAAGAGAAGACTCTTAAGATGCGGTTCCGGGTGTATTTTGTCTTTGTTTTAAGGCGGGTAAGTAGGTAAATTAACCACGAAGACATCACCAGCTGCATCTACAAAGGAATGCTTCAGTAGCGGCGCAAAGAAAAAAAATCCAAATTTAAAAAAGAATGTGGTTAGAACTACGCGGTTTATTATAACCACTTGAGTTCAGTTCTCTCTCCCGATAAGGGTTATATCTCTTCTGTGGATTATGTCTGTGATAGCTGTGTTGTTGAGATCAGGGTAGTGTGTTCTAAGCTCAATGTGTAGAATCGGAGATGTGTCGGCATATTTCTTGAAAAGGAAACCGGGGGGGGGGGCGTATCCGTAAATAACGTCAACAGTTATGGGGAAGGTGGGGAGGGGAGTTCGGATATAATTTGACAGTTGTTGACAAGAGTAAGGGTGGGGTAGATAAAAGTTGCCATCAACATTATCGTTTCTTATACACAAATGAATTTGTATAGAATTTGAATTTTTGTTTCAATATAAACGGAAAAAAAAATTCTTTAGTACAAATTATTTTAGAGTTATAATTATTTTATAGTTAGAATATTTTGACATAATTAAGCATGGATGGTCCATGAATTTTTGACAGTTGTGGACATGGGTGGGAGAGGGGGGGGGTCAAAATTTGGCAAAAAGTGTTGGTGAAATTTATGGACAGACCCTTATTCTTTCATGGAGTAATTTGTTTCGGGATCATGAGGGGTTGTGTTGTTTGTCTTTGTTCATTATTTTTTTTTGCATTCAGAAATATGTTTGGAGGAGTTTGGGCAATTATTTTGACAAAGTTTTCTGAGTTCTTCTTTACTGTGTGACAACCGTGTGAGAGGTGGAGGATGGGTGGAGATTGCTGGGAGGATTGTTTCGTCTTTTGAAAAAGTGATTTGGTGGCTGAGGAGAAAGTATGAAGGAGGGATTTGTGAAGATTACTGAGTGTTTTGGAGGATACGTGGAGAGTGTGAGGGAGAGAGAGAGAGAGTTGTTTAGACTATTGAAAGAGTGTTTTAGAGAATACAGAGAAAGTGTGAGAAGGGAGTGTTGTGAAGATTGTTGAAAGAGTGTTGTGTAGGTTACGAGGAGATGATGAGGGAGGTAGGGTTGCTTAGATTATTGAAAGCGTATTTTGGAAAGAGTGTGAGGGAGGAAAAGTTGTGAAGATTACTGAGTGTTTTGAAGGTTGCATGAAGAGGTTATGTGAGAGGACACAACTGGGACAAGTAGCAATCGATAATGAACACTAACTGTCACGACAAATGAAAATGTCTCGACGTAGGTAAGACAGGTGAAAATACCTTGACATATGCAAGATAGATGAAATGTGTGTGACATGACTCAAGTGCTGTCAAAGAATAACTCTGCTATGTGAATAATACTTGCCATATGAACGAGATGGATACAATGTGAGTGAGGCCAGTGGAAGAAAGGAAACCGGGAATAGGGCGAGGGTGGAACAGCAACATGACAGGTGAAGTACCGCTAACGATAAAACGATATAAAGATTTCACTGATGGTGGAGTATCCACTTGAAGTGGAGGCACATCGATTACATATATTTTTGATAGTATATGTTATGAATTATAGATAAACGACTACGCCAGAGCTGTACAAATTGTGACTTAACCGTCGCAGTGTCTGTCTGTTGGTATGTCATCTCACGTTTGCTGAAAACAACGTATTCAATTTAGGGAAGCCTCGTTTACTACCTAATACTTGATCGCAGGTGTGGGTACCTGGTAACCCTTTTTCTCTTGTATTCTTTCACTCCTACAGCAACCACGTGGCATTAGTTGGACCCTGATGTCAATTTTTAACACTTTCAACTTTATTTCACGGCAAACACTATTTCAAAAAAAAAATTGTATACATATATACAATATTCTTTCGTGGCTGTTCTGTGACCAGGGCATTCAGAGATATCCCGGGTAGATTGTACACCACATCATAAGGTAGGAGAATAGATAATCAGTACACCACATCATAAGGTAGGAGAATAGATAATCAGTACATCACATCATAAGGTAGGAGAATAGATAATCAGTACACCAATCATAAGGTAGGAGAATAGATAATGAGTACACCACATCATAAGGTAGGAGAATAGATAATCAGTACACCACATCATAAGGTAGGAGAATAGATAATCAGTACACCACATCATATGGTAGGAGAATAGATAATCAGTACACCACATCATATGATAGGAGAATAGATAATCAGTACACCACATCATATAATAAGAGAATAGATAATCAGTACACCACATCGTAAGGTAGGAGGATAAGTAAGCAGTACACTACACACACGACAAGGTAGGAAAATCGGTAAGTAGTACACTACACACACCACAAGTTAGGAGAATCGGTGAGTAGTACACTACACACACCACAAGCTAGGAACAACGGTAAGTAGTACACTACACACACCACAAGGTAGGAGATTCGGTGAGTACTACACTACAGACACTACAAGGTAGGAAAATCGGTAAGTAGTACACAACAGACACCACAAGGTAGGAGAATCGGTAAGTAGTACACTACACACACTACAAGCTAGGAAAATCGGTAAGTAGTACACAACAGACACCACAAGGTAGGAGAATCGGTAAGTAGTACACTAAACACACTATAAGGTAGGAGAATCGTTAAGTAGTACACTACACACACCACAAGGTGTGAGAATAGGTAAGTAGTACACTACACACACCACAAGGTAGGAGAATCGGTCAGTAGTACACTACACACACCACAAGGTAGGAGGATAAGTACCATAGGCGGTATACATTGTGAGACAGCTTTGCAAGAAATCATTATTGACGAAATGTGACAAACGTTTGTAGAGCGTTGACATCTGTTCCTTCTTTATTATCATTAAGTGCCGTCTCCGCAACAAAGGTTGGCTACAACGGATCTCCAACATCCCCTGTCTCTTGTCTTGGTGGTGCACTCTGCTAGACTACAACCTGTCCATCGTGTAATGTTACTCTCCCACTTGTATCTAAGCCCATTCTTTGTCTGCCATTGTATTCCTTCTTTAAACAAAACCAAAGATGAATTATTATTTTTGTTGTTGTTTAAGTTTGATGCCATTATTGTTAGTTGTGATTGCTGTTTAGGTTTGATGCCGTTGTTGTGAGTTGTGATTGTTGTTTAGGTGTGATACCGTTGTGAGTTGTGATTGTTGTTTAGGTTTGATACCGTTGTGAGTAGTGAGTGCTGTTTAGGTTTGATACCGTTGTGAGTTGTGATTGCTGTTTAGGTTTGATACCGTTGTGAGTTGTGATTGTTGTTTAGGCTTGATGTTGTTGTGAGTTGCAATTCTCCTGCAGGTTTGATGTCGCTGTTGGCATTTGCTTGAGTTGTGAATGCTATCGTTTAAGAAGCATATAAAATTAGTTTCAAAAAATGATGGCTATGACTCTGTACCGGTCTCATGAAGTTTCACACGGTACTATAAACACTTGCCACGTGATCCGCGGCTTCAGGCGCTTCTGGAGCGGGAACAAAACACTGGCTACTGCCTCTAGTTGCAATCTCATATTTTGCTGTGTCACTCAAGCTAGTAAATGTACTCCAGACACAAATCAGACACCACATGATAACTGCCCTTACTATCAGCTTGACCATCTCATCAACTATTAGTAATGCCTAAACATCAATTTGTATCTCTACACCGACATCTACCAACCGACCATTTAGGGTTTCAGCATCACAGCAGACGTCTAGAAGCTTCAAAACACCCTGTGGTCTGCACTAATTCGATATTATAATTACAATCAACGAAACACACACACACACACTTTTCTCTTTCATCATCATTATGTGCCGCTGATCTATAATTGTCGACGACCGTTAGTAGTCCACTTACACATGACACTAAACGGCAAACTCTTTGACTTACAAGAGAGCTACTATTGAAATTGTGTCTACTGTTGCTATTCTGTCTGCTGTTGCTATTTTGTCTACTGTTGCTATTATTTCTACTGTTGCTATTCTGTCTACTGTTGCTATTATGTCTACTGTTGCTATTCTGTCTACTGTTGCTATTTTGTCTACTGTTGCTATTCTGTCTTCTGTTGTTATTCTGTCTTCTGTTGCTATTCTGTCTTCTGTTGCTATTCTGTCTTCTGTTGCTATTATGTCTTCTGTTGCTATTATGTCTACCCCTACTATGGTGTTTACTCTTGCTATTGTGTCTGGTGTTGCTATTATTTCTAGTGTCGCTATTGTTATTCGATCTATATCTCTAATCATCGTGAATACAGTTATATCTATGCAACCAGACATTGTGAATGCAGTTCGATCTATATAACTAATCATCGTGGGAACAGTTGTTTCTGTATAGCTATTTGATGAAGTAAGATTTTGTTATTTCTAAATATTGTGTGGAATATGTCTTTACATTATCAATCAAATGTCGCATCGAAATATTGAATAGAAGTGGATTGACTTCATTGCACTAGGGTTATGACACATACTTTGTCACTCTCAACGCAAGTACACAGTACCTGTTGAGAGTACACCAAAAGCACGTATTAGAACGTAACCACAAAACGTCTACTATAGAATGTCTCACATCGTAACAGTACGCTAAGACAGCTCAATGGTTACTACACTCGCTTTCTAGTTTGATGATCCAAGATTCGATTTCCAGCTCCACTGGAAAAATAGTTATATCCCCAATGGCTCTTAGTTCAACACAGTCTAAAGAAATGACTTACTGGATTGTAATAGGGATCTGTTCTGATGCTAACCACATCATTCCTAGTCATGTTGCTTGTTAATGAAACATACGGGTAAACAATGCGAAATGTACATCATGGGCAATAATGCTTCCAATAAACAGGGAAGAGAGCTTAAGGAGGTCCTGACAGATACGGACCTGGAGTGCATTAATGATGGTCATATAACAAGAATGGCAAGCAGGGATGGTGATGATGATAGTGCTATCGACCTGGCATTGGTGTCATCGGCTTCTATGACTGTCTGCAAATGGGATGTGATGGAACATCATGGCAGTGACCACCTCCCATGTGTTGTGCTTGTGATAAATGACTCAAGTAAGCAGATCAGGCCAAAAGTCAGTTCTTTTAAGTATGATCGCAGAGGAGTGGATGTTGTGAGCAGGAGTCGACAAGACAAACGTAGGGCTCAAGAAGTGAGAAGTCAGGTTTGGGAAAGAAGACATGGAAGTCTGCGGCTATCTCTGGAGGATGTTGTTGTGGAGTTCGATTCGCACATGGAGACATGCGCAGTCGCAGTAGATCTTGAGAATGATTACAATAGGGTGTCCTTGGATTTCTTGATGGGCCAACTGTTAAATCTTGCAGTAAATCCTTTTCGTGCAGTGGGTTGGTGCGGCTCTGCTTCATATGATAGTAGTTTTAAAGTGTGGTAACTTTGGTATAGACACCAACGGTTATTAGCCCTGGTCTGCCACATGGATTTTCTCTATCTCATGTGCTTTTAAATGTAAACACAGTACATATCACTAGCAATCAAATCAAAGGTGCTGGCAGAACGATATCGTACGCCGATGACATCCTGGTGTATAGACAGGGCAGAAATCAAAAGAGTGCGTCGTGGAACTACGGCGGGAGCTAGACAGACTGACGAACTGGTGTAGAGATACGGGAGCAGAGGTAAATCCTTCTAAGGCATTCTTGACCTGGTTTTCCTTGAACAATCAAATTGTAATGAAACTCAAGCCACATGTTTCGTTGTCCGGGAACAGGTTACAAAGAACGAGCACAATAAGATAGCTGGGTGTGTTGTTTGACAGAATTCTGGGTTTCAGGGAACATAAACTGAGGGTGAGTATCCGTCGCTGCACATGTTCTGTTCGTCTTCGCTTAGTACTCCTTTCACGTGGGTCTGAATTTATATTGGTATTTCATACCATTCACTTCAAATGATTTGTTCTGGTACACACCTTAATGGGCTGTCAACTTCAGGTTGATCTGTAAGAACGGAGTCGTTCAGCTTGATGGATTCAGCTGCTTTTTTTCAGTCGCCCCATTGCTAGATTTTGGAATCTTTCCTTTATTGGATGATTTGACATAAACTAAAACTTTTCTGCTTGTATTAGTACCTTTGTGTCTCTGCGTTTTTCAAGTGTTTGCATTCTCCCATTTTCTGCTTCTCCATTATGGGTATTGATTTTATTGCTCCCAACATTATCCCTTTTCGTCTGATTTTGCACTTTATCTAGATCCTGTAATGTGGTGTTTGATGCAGGACACCATACAGCTGAATCATATTCCAGGTGTAGTCTTATGCCTTGCTGGTACACGTTACGGAGTATATTCCCACTGGATCCCCATGTGGTAAGTTTTCTCAGGATAGCTAACTTCCTCCTAGCCTTTGTTATTGCTTTGTTTATGTGTTGCGTCCATGTCAGCTTATCATCAAAAGTAACTCCAAGGTATGTGGGTTGTTTGTCTTCTTTCAAAAGTTCTCCATTTATCTTAGTATCACAGGCTTTTTGTTGTGGTGAAAGCGTAAAGAGTGTAGTGCTGCGATTATCTGTGTTAACGCTGACTCACCTTCTATTTGCTCATACGTTTATGGCATCACTAGCTCTTTGTATTCGTACGAATTGTACCCAGGCTCTTCTATTATGCAGTTATGCATTTTCCCATTTGAACATTCTTGAGTTAACCCTGCAATTTCTCAATTTCTTTAAGAGTTCTTCTTTCCAAACCTTGTCAAATGCTTTTCTGGGATCTATCCTTGCTGCGAGTACTAGTTTCATTCCTTGGAAGGCATCCTCATTCTCTAGGGAGAGGAAGGTTGTCTGATCTTCAGTAGAGTAGCACTGTCTGAAACCTGCTTGCTGTGATACCAGAAGGTTTTCACTTTCAAGGTACCACTGCGTCCTAAGATTGATAATGCGTTCCATTGTTTTGCATAGACAGCTTGTGAGGCTGATGGAGTACTTGGAGACTGTGTTGTATATTTTCCTGATTTGAGGAGCGGTATAATTATTGCTTCCCTCCATACCTGCAAAACATTACCTGTGGTCCATCTTGCATTGAAGATCTGCAGTAGCTTTGCTCTTGCTGCAGTTCCCAGGTTTTTAATCATTTCTTTTCGTTTATTGAATAATGTGTCCATGTTTGTGATTCATGCAGAAATATGCTGAACATACAGTTTACTGTTTAGTGTTTACTGCTTAGTGTGCAATGTTTACTATATGCTTCTTAGTGTGTACTGTTTCCTATGTACTGTTTACTGATTGCTGTTTAGCTTGTGTTGTTTACTATGCTCTATTTATCGTGTGCTGTTTCCTGTGTGCTATTTACTGTGCACTGTTTAGTGTGTGCTATTTACTGTGTCATATTTATTGTATGTTGTTAGTGTATACTGTTTAGTGTGTGCATGCTTATTATATGCACTTTAGTTCATGGCCTTTACTATGTGTTGTTTATTATGTGCTGTATAATATGTGCTGTTTAGTGTGTGATGTTTAGTGTGTGCTGTTTAGTGTATGTTGTTTATCGTGTGATGTTTAGTGTGTGCTGTCTAGAGTGTGCTGTTTAGTGTATGTTGTTTATCGTATGATGTTTAGTGTGTGCTGTCTAGAGTGTGCTGTTTACTATTTCCTCTGTGTTGATTGTTGTGTGCTGTGTACATTGTGATGTGACGCCGGCATATGTGTGACGCTTTCTGATGTGTGATGCCGGCAGATATGTGACGCTTTCTGATGTGTGATGCCGGCAGATGTGTGACGCTTTCTGATGTGTGATGCCGGCAGATGTGTGACGTTGTCTGATGTATGTTGTGTTATGTACTATGTAATTCCATAGCTAAAGTGTGTGATGTGCAATATCTAATCTATGTTGTGTTTCATGTGCACGATTTAATATTTTATTTGAGTTGTTTGATGTTTTTGCGTTGTTTCATGTTTGATTTCATTTGTTTAATATTTTATTATGAGAAGAGTTCTTTTCATTTCACTCCAAACAAAGCTTCCACACAGCCTCCTGTTTACACTTCTCTCGTAAAACTTTAAACTAATTGCTATCCGGCAAGTCTATTGCATACAAATCTCAACCTCATTTAGCCAGATTTCAGGCAAGTCTCCGACTGAGAATTTCTTGAACTTTATCCATCTGTTTCAAGCTGGCACATCTCCTGGACGATGTTCCATGGAGAGGTATGTTGATGTTTGTGTTTGAGTACTACTCACTCTGAGCTGACGTAATCCTCTTATCAATTTGTGTTTTCTCTTCAGGTAGTGAGGTTTTCTGTCAACAAATACACGCCCTTTTTTGGTACATCAGGTAGGAGAGATGGAGTGAGATGGAGAGAGATGGAGAGAGTGATGGTGGGAGAAAATGAGAAGGTGTGAAAGTGGGGAGGAGAGAATGTGAGAGACGAAGAAAGTGATAAGAGGGAGCAAGGGAGAGAGTAAGTAAGGAAGAGGGAGGGAGAGAAAGGGGTGAAAGACAATAATTGCGAGAAGAAATAAGGGCAAGTGAGGGAGAAAAATATGGAGTGAGAAAGAGAGAGTGTAATGGGGAAAGCGAGAGGGAGGGAGAGTGAGGGAAAGAGGAAGAGAGTAAGGGACAAGTGAAAGGATGAGAGTGGGGAGTGGGAGAGAGCGGAATGATTGAGAGAGATGGAGTGAGGGGATTTAGATAGAGAAATAGGGAGTGATAAGAGATGATGAGATAGAAAGATTGGAAGGGAGTGAGGGAGAGTTTGCAAGTGATGTGAGAGAGAGAGAGAGAGGAGATAGAGAGAGAAGGGGTGACGCAATCGTCTTATCAATTTCTGTTTTCTCTTCAAGTAAGTGAGGTTTTCTATCACCTTCTTGTAACACGTTCTTGTTGGTACATCCGACAGGAGAGAGACAGAGTAAACGATAAGAAGTGAGGTAAAAGAGAGGGAGTGATGGAGAGAGAGAGAGAGGTTTGAGAGGTTCAAAGAATAGGATACACGAGAGACTTCTAGGATATACATTTGTATGATATCCGAGTTAGACTGTAGCCATCACGTCACCATTTATTTTACTATAGTTATTTCTTTCTATGCAATATAAATACGTTCAGTAGTTTGCCATTACCTTTTGAACGTCCCTTTTCTGTTGGCTGACAAACATACAAATATAAACTCTTTTCTGCTGGTCGGCAAACAAACATAAATCCTCTTCTGCTGGTTAACAAACATACAAACATAAAAACATAAACGTTTTCTGCTAGTTGTTAAACATAAAGCTTTTTCTGCCGGTCTGCAAGTATACAAACATAAACACTCGTCTGCTGGACTACTTACACACATATACATATAACTCTTGTCTGTTGGTCGATAAACATATAAACATAAACCCTGGTCTGCTGGTCGATAAATATATAAATTTAAATCCTGGTCTGCAGGTCGATAAACACATAATCATAAGTCCTGGTTTGCTGGTCAGCAAATATAAAAAACATACATGCATAAACCCTTGTTTGCTGATATTCCAGTCTATAAACATAGACCCTGATGTAGATCCCTCCTTTACAAGATCAGGGTCTATGTTTATAGACTGGAATATCAGCAAACAAGGGTTTATGCATGTATGTTTTTTATATTTGCTGACCAGCAAACCAGGACTTATGATTATGTGTTTATCGACCTGCAGACCAGGATTTGTTTGCTGATATTCCAGTCTATAAACATAGACCCTGATCATGCAATCTACAAACATAAACCCTGGTCTTCCAGTCTACAATCATAAACCCTGGTTTTCCAGTCTACAAAAAATACAAATACAACCCCTGGTGCCCCATCCTCAAACACACAAATATAAACCCTGGTGTCCTAATCTGTAAGCATAAAAGCATAAACCCTGGTTTTCCAATCTGCAAACATACAAACAGAAATACTGGTTTTCCAGCCTACAAACATAACCGCTGCGAGTTTGTTCAAATGCGTTCTTAAACTCCAATAGATACGCATAATATAGTCAGGAGAACGTATGGTTTGTGTCATCATTTCCTGTTTAGCTGCGATATATGCACCTTTCGGCTCCATACATAGTGCTTCAGCTTGTCTACTGAAATATTTTAACTGTGTGGAATGTGACAGTCAAATCAATCCACAAAACCTCCTTAATCGCCTCTTATAACGTACATGGGTGATAGTGTCGCTATTGTTTGCTCCCTTTTGAAACCACGACAATACATTAGAGAATAAGATGGCAAACCCATCGCAGATTCTAGACGATAATAATAATAATAATAATAATACAACGAAATTTTTAAAGTTTCACACAAAACATGTAAGCAAATATCTCCTCTATTAGGCACCAACAGTACGTCACACAGTTTCACACAAAACATGTAAGCAAATATCTCCTCTATTAGGCACCAACAGTACGTCACACAGTTTCACACAAAACATGTAAGCAAATATATCCTCTATTAGGCACCAACAGTACGTCACACAGTTTCACACAAAACATGTAAGCAAATGTCTCCTCTATTAGGCACCAACAGTACGTCACACAGTTTCACACAAAACATGTAAGCAAATATCTCCTCTATTAGGCACCAACAGTACCTCACACAGTTTCACACAAAACATGTAAGCAAATATCTCCTCTATTAGGCACCAACAGTACCTCACACAGTTTCACACAAAACCTGTAAGCAAATACCTCCTCTATTAGGCACCAATCTCCAACAGTACGTCACAAAGCGGCTTTCAAAAACAAAAATTGTCGGACTCGAACTGAGACTTAGTCGTCAAATCATCATAAGATCATCTCACCCCGGACAATTTTATAAGTGCGCCAATCTTATAAAATTTAGTATGTCGTTCTACAGGCTTGCCGCTTCCTCAAACTAGGCAATTCTTCTCCTAAAGATGACTCTCATAGCTTCAGCAATTATCGCTTATCTACGCCACCATTAACCAACTCAACGACTCAGTGGTGGGCAGCAACGAGACGAAGCAACAGTAGCAGGAATGAAAGAAAAGGCGTTGCTTTGATTCGACTTCTTGGTCTCAACGACCCCTGTGATGGTAGTTATCGTCGGCGGTAGTCACGGTAAAGAGTGACCAGCCAGATCTCAGCTGGCTAACGCGGTCAAGAGTTATTGAGTCAAAAAGTTATTGTTGGAGCCTTGGAGACTCAAATTGATTGGTCAAACTTCCGATCCCCCTTCATTAAATCCAAACTTGTGAATTATTTTGCTGGTCAGTAAACAACCAGGGATCGGCTTGTTTTGTTTGTTAACACGGAGTCTGGTGACGGTTTCATGTGGTCAGGCTCTCATAACATGGAATACAGATTGAGGCGGACCACTTCAGAAAGTGCCCAGGCGGGGCAAAAATAATAGTGGTGATAGTGCCTGCCAGCAACTCCAGTGAGGGAATCGCTACAGACAAAGACTGTTTAATGACGGGTGAAAACAGCGTGACTGAATTAAATTGAAAGCGATAACTTGCCAGAGGGTTCAAATCCTTCATGCGTTGAGATTGTGGTACTCATCTGTCAAGGTCAAGTATCTTGCGTTTCAGATTTGGAAGCTGAGTTTAAAATAATGTGACACGATTTGTGGTGGCGCAAATTTTATTGTTGAAATATGACAGATTCCATGACTTTTATTGTTGAAATAGTTTGGACTCTATCACTTATTCTTGAAATACAAATGACTTCATCATTCGTACTGTTGAAATATGACTGACTCCATCACTCTTATTTTTGTAAGATGACTGACTCCATCATTCTTGAAATATGACTGCCTTCTTAACTTTTATTATTGAAATATGACTTCACTTTTATTTCATATACTACTGACTCCATTACTTTTATTGTTGAATCATGACTGACCCCAACAAATATATTGTTGAAATATTACTGACTCCATCATTCTTATTGTTGAAATAAATAAGCATTTGGTAATTTCCGAGAAATGCTGTCTTGGTGGGTTCTGAAAAACAAGTTGATTGAGTTTGTTACTAGTCTGTCTAATAGTTTGTCTCGTTAGATATAACTAACATAGAATCTGGTCTTAGGTTGAAAAAGTCGTGCATCGGCACGATGCTTCAGCCTCCTACCTGAGAAAGAAACTGGTTTAGACGCTACAATTAATTGAGATCTGAATTCCGTTTCTGGACATAGTTGAATTAGAGCGGGCCGGACATGTACGAATACATTGTGTACACGTTGTTGGGTTATTCTGTAAGTGAAAATATAAACAATTGAGTTCATTATTTACCTATAGACAAATAACTATATTGGTCTTATTGTGCGTTGTTCGTTTTATTTACTGACAATGGGACGGCAGTTCAGTACGAGTACATATTCATTTAAGTAGCAGAACACATACCTCCAGGGCCGTAGAAACGTTCTGGTTCAGAGGTCTCAAAAGTTATTGAAATCTCTTCATTCCTCACATGTTATTTTTTTTCTGTTTATTGCTTTTCTTAGACATTTCATTTCACACGTAGTAAACTATCTGTATTGTTTGTAGTTAGTATCCATGTTTGACATATATAACATAATGTTGGTATGAAGATTGGTATGTTGGTATATCTGCCATTAAATATTGATAATCTCGTGAGATCTCAGTCATATTTCAGATAATCTCAAGTAGGTAATATTTCAAGACATTTCTCCGTACTTGTGGAAAGGTAGGCAGCCATGCATGACTACATCTGCTGACAACGACAACAAGCAGCTTGTAAGTTGCTATTCAACGCAATGCAATTTCCTTGTAAACCTTCACAACAACAGAAAAATAAGAGAGCCCCATCATAAGAGTGAAGCTGAAAAGGATTGAATCACGACAAAAGACTTGAACCGAATCACATCTGCGTCCACATGTTCTGCTCCACTTTAGAAAATGTTTACTACTATTCATAGGTTGTCTATAAATAATCTAGCAATATTCCATATTCAGGGCCGTAGATATGACTGGTATGAAGAAGGTTTTGCAAAATAAACTTCCGCAATTTTTTATTGAGGGATACTTGATTACCTTATTTAAATAGAAAATGGCTAAACTGACGGGCAGGGGGGGGAGAGGTGATGAGATAGGGATTACCGTCTGTTGTGTTTATTGCTTAGTACTATATGTGTAGTGTTTTATTTGCATAGTAGGGCCTGGGCAAACCTATAGACAGATAAGGGGGGGGGGAAGGGGGAAATCACAACATGGATTTTTTAGTACCAGGAACTTAGCCAAAATTGCCTGTTGTCTATCCCCTGGTGAATGATGGTTGATAGTATCCACGCTTGCCTTTAAGCGTAGGGGTGGAAGCTTCAGCTTTCGTTCCAAGGCCAGATGTGTCGTCGTGGTTGAATTAAGTCTATGTTTGTTCAAGGTTATCTTGACGTTTTCTATCTACCGTTTTCTTGGTCGACGTTTGGCTTTATGTCAGGACATTTTTTGTTGTTGTATGCTCTTATTAGTATTTGATTTTGGTTCATTCTCATAAGGTGACCGAACCATTTTACTTTCTGTCTTTCAATATGTTCAATACATTATATTATACCAACTCTTTTCCTAATTTCTTCATTTCTTATTTTAGTTTTATAATCGTTGCAACTTTTCTCAGACACTTCATTTCACGTGCAACGATTTTCCTTTACTGCGAGACTGTTAAAGATCATGTTTGACATTGGTTGCAAAGTGTTGGTATAAAAATTGTAGATATTATCTGTCTTTTGATTTTCATCTTGATCTTTGGGTTGAAAGGACATGGTGAAAGCTGGTGGTGATCTCCAAATTTCCTTAGTCGCTTCCTAAGACATGCTTGGAAAGGAGACATTAGCCCAATATTTTTCACCCTAAACTAGAAGTCCACTGCAAACGTGTCACAAGGCGACGCTTGTAAAATAAGTCAGAGAATACTTGTATGATAGTAAAATAACGCTACTCGTCGAGAAAATAAGCTGATGTTTCATGTGTAATCTATTTGAGAAAGGGATACAGGGAACTAGCTTTCGTCTGTGACTTGATCCAACTCTTGCATATTTTGCCTGTCAATCAGCTTTCTCCCAGAATCACAAACCCCCAAGCCTCGGGCGATGAAGGCATACGTTGTTTATTTACAGTCATTAGGAAAGATAACAAGACGCAGTCATTTTGGATCAACTGCCATTGCCAGCGTGAGCTGAGGTACATTTGGCAAACAAACTAATCAGCGCCACAAATGTTGGATACTCTTTCCTATTGAAGAATTCCAGGTGATAGAATATAGTGTGCTCTAGTGAGGGGCAGAGCCACATGTGAACACGTGGTGTTATGTATCGTAACGAAAGATCAGTTTTCATGTTCAGACTGCTCTAGAATTTCTTGTCATCTCCTAAAATCGACAGATTGCAATATTTCTCGGGGGCTGTCTACAGGAATCAGCAATGTAGGTGGAGTGCTAATTTTCCCAACACTCGTTCCAACTCCCCACCGTCGCTCCGGGATGTTTTCAGAATTGACACAGAACAGACGAATGCCATGTGGGTCAAATGAAAGAGTCCTCAAATTTCGGAAACAATACTGAGATTTAACAAAACCAACTGGGGACACTAGTTCGTTGAATTTCTTTTAAAATATTTTTACGCTTTGTGACTAACACGGATTTAAACTGTACGTGATTGTTCTAGATTCATTTTACTGAACGCTACACAACTTGATTATTCTACACTTATTTACTGAACGCTACACAACTTGATTATTCTACACTTATTTACTGATCGCTACACAACTTGATTATTCTACACTTATTTACTGAACGCTGCACAACTTGATTATTCTACACTTATTTACTGATCGCTACACAACTTGATTATTCTACACTTATTTACTGATCGCTACACAACTTGATTATTCTACACTTATTTACTGAACGCTGCACAACTTGATTATTCTACACTTATTTACTGATCGCTACACAACTTGATTATTCTACACTTATTTACTGATCGCTACACAACTTGATTATTCTACACTTATTTACTGATCGCTGCACAACTTGATTATTCTACACTTATTTACTGAACGCTGCACAACATGACAATCAAGTTATTTAACGATGGATGAGCCAGGCATTGACTTTTTTCTCTATATTGCTACTGTTTGTCCATCACGATACTGCCTGTCTATAGTTGTAATGATTGTCTCTGACGTTAATCTATTTATGACTCTAATGTATGTACACGATACACTGTTATACATAACGATGCTGTTAATCTATGACTCTAATGTCTGTACACGATACACTGTTATACATAACGATGCTGTTAATCTATGACTCTAATGTCTGTACACGATACACTGTTATACATAACGATGCTGTTAATCTATGACTCTAATGTCTGTACACGATACACTGTTATACATAACGATGCTGTTAATCTATGACTCTAATGTCTGTACACGATACACTTATACATAACGATGCTGGCTACTTATGGTGATGCTGTTTACACCGTATGAAGCCGGCATGTGAGGAAGCTTAATCACTTCGATACAATTTGTCTTAGATGATAAACAACAAATGGTTAAACACGATTCTGGAAATCACCGTCTTGTATAGAGCTGACATCCGTAGCATTGATGCTTTACTGATGCAGTCATACAACTATTGGGTAGGTTGTGTACAGACACCACACACAAATAATACACACAGACATCACACAAAGACAATATACACAGATACCACACACAGATAATACACACACCAGACACAGAGACCACATACAGATAATACACACAGATAATACACACATATACCATACATAGATAATACACACAAACAGACACCAGACAGACATAACATACAGATAATACAAATAGACACCACACATTGGCCCCACATACAGACAGTGATTACAGATAATACACACATACATCACACATAGAAATCCCACAGATACATCACACACATACAGCACAGCTACATCACACGCAGAAAACGGATACAGACAACGCATGGTGTCTGTGGGTATTACCTGTGTATGTTGTATGTGTGTATTATCTGTGTGCGGTGGCTATGTGTGGTGTCTGTGCGGTGTCTATGTGCATTAACTGTATTTTGTTTCTGTGTGTGGTTTCTGTATGTGGTATCTATATGTGGTGCATATATACACCTCATACAGATAATACACACAGACACCACCCACATATATTGATATACACACTACGCAAACAGACAACGTATACAGACACCACATACGGACACCATATACATATAGTATAAACAGACACACAGACACCACCCACAGACATTGATACAGACACCACACATACAGACAACGCATACCGACATTATGTCAAAACAAGAATGTCGTATATGAGAGATGTATTTATTTTTTCATGTATCATTTACAATATTCTTCTTCTTCAGCGTTCATTCTCAAACTCCCATTGGATCTCTCTTGTAGCAGGACAATGGTCCAACTCGATTTCCAGCAGGATGTAGTCCAGAAAATTAAAATGCACTGTGTCTCCGTGTTATTTGCGCCAATGGCCACATCCGTCTTCAGTGGTATTTTACATTATTAAAGAAACTAGACATGGCATTTGACTGGACAAACTGGCATGTTATCTGACCGGGTACACTAACATGATATCTGACCGGGTACACTGAAATGGTATGTGACAGAGAGCGCTAATATGACATCTGACCAGGTACACTGACATGACATCTGACCCGATATACTGGCATGTTACCTTACCGGACACATTAACATGACATCTGATAAGACACATTGACATGGCATCTGATCGGACACACATACATGATGTCTGTTCTGCACACTAATATGGTCAGGTTACCAACTCCAGCCAACAATCAACTGAACATCATATTTATCGACCAAGAAAAGGCTTTCGACAGGGTTAGGGACTGTGGATCTACTTAGAAGAATACGGGATCCATGGCCAACTCCTCGAAAACACCAGAGGAGTAAGCACCAATATCAAAGATGCGAAGCAACGGTAAGAACACCAGACGAAACGACATAAACATCCATAATAACATCTGAAGTCTGACAGGGATGCGTATTATCATCCTCCTATTCAACATCTATTTACACAAAATAACCACACAAAAAACAACTTAAAAGAAAAGCAATATAACGCGAAAATCAAAATGAACAAGAGAACGGAGAAAAAGAAGGCAGTAACATCATTAACAAATTGCTATTCGCTGAGGAGCAGGCGTTGATATGCAACGATAGATCTGAGCTGCAAAAACACCTAAAAGTACTAAATACCCATTACGAAATCAATAAACCAAAATCAGAAACAATTAAGATATGCAGAAATCAATCTCCACTAGAAATATACATAGCACAAAACTCGGCCAAGTAAAGGAATTTGAGTACCTAGGTAGCGTATTCTCGAGAGACTAGAGAAATAGAGACAAAATGTCAGAAAGCAAATGCAGTTTTATATCAATTAGCACAACTCATATTTACCAGATCTTTGTGTGGTATATGTGTGTATTATATGTGTGTATTATATGTGTGTATATGTCTGTGTGTATTATCTGTATGTGGTGTCTGTATGTATTATCTGTATGTGGTTTCTGTGTCTGGTGTCATTTAGCACAACTGCTGAAACATCAAACATCAACATTATCTCCAGAAGAACGTTAATAAACACATTGTTCATGCCGACAGTGTGTTACCAATGCCGGACCTGGACCATGACAGAGAAACTAGAATAATAACTCGCTGTATGCCAAATAAAGTGCTTGAGAACAACACTAGGGGTAAGAAAATGAGATAGAATAAACAATGACACTATCTAAGATATCTTCTAAGAATTCTTATGAAAACAATATCGTGCAAAGAATACATAGACATACAAAAGATCAAATGGTTCGGTCACGTAATCAGAAGAATGGAATATGATCGCATTCCATCGATAGCCTTCAATAAAATATCTGATAAGAGAAACAGGGGAAAACCCATACGAAGATGGATAGTTGCCATCAGAGAACTATGAACTCCAAGGCTGCACTATGGCAGCGGCATCACAATTAGCTAAAGAAAGTGCATTTTTATTGGTGCTGCATTATACGGCCGCCACTCTGCATCATATCACGACACGGCTCTGACCATTATATCTCAGCATTATATCATGCGACCTTTGACATTAGCACTTTCAATTGCTACAGGTAAATTTCATGATTATCTCTCTTTCTCCATTTCAAAAGAAAATATTTAATTTATGTTTGTTTTTACATTGAATTACTATAACTATTGTTTTTTTAAGCATTCACCATCTGTGAAAATGAAACATGCCATACCAAGTTCATGGGCAGTGCTGTTTTCTGCCTAAGATATTATACGGTCTGTGTTTGATAAGTTTTGGCAGAAACGTCGTTTTATTTACCATGTGTTATAATTTTCAGATCACAGTTTTACTGCACTCACATGTGCTATCGAAGAATTACAACCCAGTCTGGTCTCTATTAGTGAGAAAACCGAAGGCCGGCTCAGAGAACCGCTGACTACAAACACAAATCTGGATAAGTAGTTCAGGCGGAAGCTATACGTGTGATGTGGCTGAAGACATACACATCCTTAATTGTAGTTTGTAACATTGCATCACGTTGCTGACTCTGACAGGCTGAGCTTATTACTGCTACCTGTTTCCATAGAAGGTTTTCGCTCAAGACACTGATCTTCTTTGTCGCGATGATTCTCCAGAATGTTTTGTCGTGGCAACTTCACATTCTGCGGAATTATTGTCAGAGATATACGATCTTCTCTGAAATCAAAATCGGTGGTTGTTCTTGCAGGTTTGAGCAATTCTCTCTTGACTGCAGTAATTTGATTCAGGAAGTCTTGACGTGCAGAAAATGCTGGATGTAGTCTGTACCTTGTTTTACACTCCACCTCGGGGCTACTTTCTGTTTGATTTAAGTCTTTGGGAGAATCTACATCCTCCAGATCTGTTTCACAGCTGTTTCGGCGATCTACTGGCGCCATTTTCTGACGCAGCTGTAACCAGGGGTGTAGTCGAGGAGACAGACTGGAGCACGTGGATTCATCTGAGTGGTTGAAAGGGGGGTGGGTCAGTGTTGTTGAATAAATGGAGGAGGTGGGATTCGACCTGATTCCGCCCAAGACAACCTGCGATTCTTGGATTCGATAACCCGTGGCTTCAGCAGGACATGCTCGGACGTGATGTTGGAGATGAGGAGGCAGAAACGGGTTATTGGTCGTATTTATCGAGTTTTCTGGAGGAGAAGAGATGCTTGGTTCTTCAGACACAGGATCGATGTCCTCTGATAGTGAGTGGTCACTGAGTACGCTGTCAATGTCGCTCATAGAGTCATCATGCTCTTGAAGGTAGCTGCCCTCGTCACGCCTGTCTGTGCTACTGCTAGGAGACATTGTGTCCTCTCGTGAAGATGATGTCACCCTCTGAAGAAGCTGCACTCTGAAATTAAACAAGGCAATAACTTACGTTTAAAATGTGTGTATTTTATATTTTTATCATTATCTTATATATTGTCTCCTCCTTCGTGGCTCCCGGTTGTCATCACTTTATTATCTCACCTCTTCACTGTTCTGTATTGGTTTCTCAAATTTATCTCCATGGTTGTATCCTCTCTTTTGATAGGCCTTTTATCTTTTTAATCAACACCATGCAAGCTCTACAACATTTTAAGCTTGCATGTTATGCTAGACCAGCATTAGTTTGTGATCAAGAGGTAATGTGAGAAATAAATTGTTACTTTACAAGATTTGTTTTGGTACCCACTTCATGCGACTGACTTCTCAAGCAGTTTGTGTTTGGAATATCTTTTCAACTAAAAATCGACCCTGGATGCTTGACAAAGGAAGCAAGTGCACTGACAACTGAGCTGCTATAGTTTCCAAGGTTTGCCAATGTTCTTCCTCTATTGACCTCCTTTCTCATCTCTTCCTCTCACTTCTCCATAGATTTACACCTGCCTTCCTCTTTTACTCTTTTCTCCTTCGATCTTCGTCTCCATTCCTCGTTTTTTCACTTCTCCATGATATAATCCAGTGTTTCCTAACGCGGGCTCACGCCCCGCAGGAGAAGGGGGAGGGAGGATTTGATTGTTCAGGGGTAAATAATACAATTTTGAATATAAATTAAAAAAATATGTATAGTCCTATTTTACATAGGGAAGGGGTAGGGTGGGTGGGGGAGTGAGACAAATTTAGAAAGACTAAGGAGGGGCATGGTAAAAAGAATTTTGCGAAACACTTCTTCTTCTTCTTCTGCGTTCAGCATGTGGTCATGCTATACCGTCAGACCTGTCATCAAGACGAAGTCCACTGTCTTCTTCAGGTCAGAGGTGTGAATACATCAACCAGAAGTAAACAACAAAAACACACATAAAAACATACATCATCTAGAAGTATACCACAAACACACACACACACATAATAACATACATCAACCAGAAGTAAACCACAAAAAACACACATAAAAACATACATCAACCAGAAGTATACCACAAACATACACACACACATAGTAACATATATCAATCAGAAGTATACCACAAACACACACATATAATAACATACATTAACCAGAAGTATACCACAAACACACACACACACATCGTAACACACATTAACCAAAAGTATACCACAAACACACACACATAATAACATACATCAACCAGAAGTATACCACAAACACAAACACATAATAACATACATCAACCAGAAGTATAGCACAAACACACACGCACACATAATAACATACATCAACCAGAAGTATACCACAAACACACACACATAATAACATACATCAACCAGAAGTATACCACAAACACACACACATAATAACATACATCAACCAGAAGTATACCACAAACACACACACACATAATAACATACATCAACCAGAAGTATACCACAAACACACACACATAATAACATACATCAACCAGAAGTATACCAAAAACACACACACACATATAATAACATACATCAACCAGAAGTATACCACAAACACACACATATAATAACATACATCAACCAGAAGTATACCACAAACACACACACATAATAACATACATCAACCAGAAGTATACCACAAACACACACACATAATAACATACATCAACCAGAAGTATACCACAAACACACACACATAATAACATACATCAACCAGAAGTATACCACAAACACACACAAACACATAATAACATACTTCAACCAGAAGTATACCACAAACACACACACATAATAACATACATCAACCAGAAGTATACCACAAACACACACACATAATAACATACATCAACCAGAAGTATACCACAAACACACACATATAAACATACATCAACCAGAAGTATACCACAAACACACACAAACACATAATAACATACATGAACCAGGAGTATACCACAACCACACACACACAAATAATAACATACATTAACCAGAAGTATACCACAAACACACACACATAATAACATACATCAACCAGAAGTATACCACAAACACACACACATAATAACATATATCAACCAGAAGTATACCACAAACACACACACATAAAAATATACATCAACCAGAAGTATACCACAAACACGCACACACACATAATAACATACATTAACCAGAACTATAGCACAAACACACACACATAATAACATACATCAACCAGAAGTATACCCCAAACACACACACATAATAACATACATTAACCAAAAGTATATCACAAACACACACACATAGTAACATACATCAACCAGAAGTATACCACAAACACACACACACATAATAACATACATCAACCAGAAGTATACCACAAACACACACACATAATAACATACATCAACCAGAAGTATAGCACAAACACACACGCACACATAATAACATACATCAACCAGAAGTATACCACAAACACACACACATAATAACATACATCAACCAGAAGTATACCACAAACACACACACACATAATAACATACATTAGCCAGAAGTATTCCACAAATACACACACACATAATAACATACATCAACCAGAAGTATACCACAAACACACACAAACACATAATAACATACATCAACCAGAAGTATACCACAAACACACACACACATAATAACATACATCAACCAGAAGTAAACCACAAAAACACACATAAAAACATACATCAACCAGAAGTATACCACAAACACACACAAACACATAATAACATACATCAACCAGAAGTATACCACAAACACACACACACACACATAGTAACATAATTAACCAAAAGTATATCAAAAACACACACATAACATATACAAATATGTCACGTTGTTCGCAAAACAATATAATTTAGTTCAAACCCACCTACAATGTTATATTCACATACCCCACACATAATTTCCCACACCCATATCACAATATTCACACCCCACATGTAAAATGACTAACACGCCTTCACATATCACATAATTCGCATGCTCCAAGGTATCACATAATTCACCCCCCCCCATCAAATAATTATCACACCCTACACATCACATAATTCACATTCCACATACTATATAATTCACACCCAATCACATATCACATAATTCTTATGCTCCAAAAATCACATAATACATCCCCCACATATTTGGTAATTTTCACACCAACACACATCATATCATTCACATTCCACATAATAGATAATTCCCACACAATATAATCACCACCACAAATCGCACAATTCGTTCCCCCCCAACCACACATCACATATTTCACCTCCTCCCCTAAACTCACTCTCGTCCCCCCCCCACGCACACACATCACATAATTCACACCCACTCACATGTTACATAATTCCCAATCCCACATATAGCATGATCCATCATCCCCCCCCAACATATCACATACTTCTCACACCCCAACACATCACATACTTCACACACACACCCACATATTAAATAATACCTACCCTACACGTTACACAATTCAACCCTCCCCCACACACATCACATAATTCATACTCCAATACATCACATAGTTAACACACACAAATATATTATATAATCCATACCCCAACATATCGCACAATTCACCCCCTCACATAATTCACACACCCGCAGACATCATATACGAATTCACCTCCTCCCATCACATAATTCACACTCCTCACATATCACAATTCACACCCCACATATCACATAATAAACACATAATCACATAATTCACATACACAGATACACACGCTAATGAAGTTTTGGGTGGTGGAGTTGGCTGCATCATCCCATGGATGATCAAACTGACATGGACGCCATGCCGAAGAGCAAACTGACATGAACGTCATGATGAACTAACTACTGGCAAATAAATACAAAATACTGCCCAGCAACGAAACTAGACAGGGACTACCGGGACAGCCGCTCAGGCTGATGCGTCAAAAGCAATGCACAGGAGCTCCACAATCAAAATGAATTTAGTTATATAAAGGAGCTGCCAAGAGCAACACAATTTCTAGTTTAGGTTCTGTTAATGACCAGGCCCGATACTACTATAATCCGACTTACTTAAATATTTCTACATTAAATACGTTGAATCCAAGATGTGAAACTGTTCTGATGTGGAAAGTAATAATAATAAAAATAATTTAAAAAAACCACAACTCGAAATAGTTAAATCTGCCATAGCAAAGTTGAACCTGATATGAACAAGTCTAATCAGTGTCCAAGTCAAGGTCAAGCTATGCAAATTACTGGAACTGTCTATTCTTTAATATGGGTGCAGGGCCGAAAATACGTTTTAAGTAATGAAGAGGTTTAACTTAAAATAGGTTTTTAAAATTTCAATCACCCGTTTTTGTGTGTATTTCCCTCTTTTTGATGAGAAATGTGACGATGTTTTGGGGAAAAATCGTTAAGGGAAGGAATTTTACCTACATTTTGGCTACATTGCTAGTACTAAATGCCATACTCTGATTTTCTAAGGGAGGCGGGTGTTTGAACCCTACATACTCTATTATCTACTGGCTTGACGCTCACTGCAAAAGCAGAAAGTAGGGTTCAGACTTTGAATGTATAACCGTATATAATACGTGTGAATTTGTCATCATCATCATCAGGTGCCATGACGGGTGACGTAGTCGGTCATGGCTCTCCACAGCTCTCTGTCCACAGTATTATGTATCAAAGTCGTTGTTGTTTCTTTGCCGTGCCAGGTTGTCAAACTGTCTAATATTTTCTCACGTTGTCGCCCTCTGTCTCTGGTGCCTTCAATCTTGCCTGTTGTGATTATGTTCTCTAAACCTGCATGTCTCATGAAGTGACCAAAAAAAGAAGATTGCCTTTTTCTTATATTGTTGATTAAGGTCCGTTTCGCATTTAACTCTTTTAACACCTCTACATTAGTTTTTCTGGCAGTCCATGGTATTCTCAGCATTCTTCTGTAGAACCACATCTCTGTTGCCTCCAATCTCCCACTTTCCAGTTTGTTTATTGTCCAAGACTCGCACTCATATGTTAGTATATGGGTTATATAGCACTGCAGAACTCTCTTTCTCACCTCTAATGACAAGGTCTTATTACACAGTATATTTTTCATTTTTCTGAATGTTGTTTTTGCCTGTCCTATTCTGCATCTTATTTCTGTTGAACTTCTTCCATTTGCTGTAATAATTGTACCTAGATATTTGAATTGGTGGACCTGTTTTAATACTTTAACATTCACTATGATCTTGCAAGGTGTGTTATTTTCTTTCTTTGAAATAACCATTACTTCAGTTTTTTTGATATTTAGGAAGAGACCTTTCTCTTTGCTTTCTGTGACTACTACTTTAATTAAGTTTTGAAGGTCTTCCTCACTTTTTGCAATCAGAACAGTGTCATCCGCATATCTCAAATTATTTATGTATGTCCTCCCAATGATATTCCTGGGATATCTACTATTGCACGCAATATGTTTTCACTGTATAGAGAGAACAGGTCTGGTGAAAGCACGCATCCCTGTCTGACTCCTTGTTTTATTTGTTGAAAAGGGCCAAATTGATTTCCTACTCTTATTGCTGCTGTTTGTTGCCAGTACATGTTCTTGATTATTCTTAAATCCTTGTTGTCAATGTTCAAATTCTCTAACATGTGTATAATTTCGCTATGTTTAACTTTGTCAAAAGCTTTAGTGTAGTCTATAAAACAGAAGTACAGATCTGTTTTTACCTCTATAGACCTCTCTATTAGTGTTCTCAATATATAAATAGCATAGTTGGTGCCTTTGCCTTCTACAAAACCACATTGTTCTGGACTTATTTCTGGTTTTATTTTGTTTCTCACTCTCTCTTCATGATGATTCTGAGAAGTATTTTGGCTATTTGGCTCATGAGGCTGATTGTACGGTGTTCTTCACAGTCGGTGGTCCCTGGTTTCTTAGGTAATGCTATGAATATGGATCTCATTAAGTCATCGCGTAAGTTTACGCTGTTATATATGTCATTCAGCAATTTTGTGATTATTTCAACTCTAAAGTCATCTAAAGCTGCTAATTCTTCTAATGTGATATTGTCTGGACCTGGGGCTTTGCCATATTTCATGTGTCTTAGTGCCTCCCTTACTTCTGCTGTGAGTATTGATGGACCCTCGCCGTTATCTTGTATGTTTATTTCTGTGAATATGTAAATGTATATAAGACGTCTGAATATGTAAGTGTATATAAGACGAGTGAATATATAAGGACCTCTGTTACACGTGCGTTTTGAAGAACATAAAACGAACTTGTTTATATGAGAAAAATCACCAAGCTTGCAGGCTAGCAGAAAACATTGTTGACAGTGATAAAACATGTCAGATGATCTGATTTGGACATGTAACATCATTTACTTTCAAAGATGAGTTTATCCTGCAGTTGTACATGTAACAATACACCATTCACTTTCAAAGAGTTAGTCTAACCCGCAGTTAGACATGTAAGAATACACCATTCACTTTCAAAGAGTTAGTCTAACCCGCAGTAGTTGAGGGGGGAAGGAGAAGAAATAGTACAAAAATATTGAATTAATAACACAATAAAATTGTCCGGGCCTACTTCATTTAGGCACCCATACATTTACTAACTGGTTACGGGTGTCGTCATTATTACAATACTACACACTTTTACTTTCAGCCGGACACATGTCACATCATTACTCGTCTTGACGGGCGGTCTGAAGTAAACGTGCTTCAGTAGGAGTTGGTGTGGTACGAGCAGGGCAAGAATTGGCATAATTAAATCTGCCAATTCAACAGCTCTGCCTCTGAAGACGCCTATGAATGTAAAGTCGCTGGGTTGTTGCTGCAACTGGACATACGCTTATGAATAACTGTATCTCCAGGCATGCAACCAAGTGTTCAAGTCAAAAGGATTGTCACGTCCTGAGTCACTGTGCCTCTATGATGGGCCTCAGCGAAAGGGAAAAAAAACCAGTGATGTCATTGTCCTCCTCCTCAGTGCTGCGCAGTACATCTCTGACTCCCTCCCAACCACAGAGGATGCATACATATATACTAATAACAAATTATAAAACACATTGCAACAAACAAAAAAATCACGAGAAGCATAATTGTATAGATGATGTACCATGAAGCTTCTATAAGAAGATAACCTCAATATAACGGCATGTCATCTACTAAGGTTTTCTGTTGCATGTGTGGTTTGTCTAGTGGGCCATTGGTGAGACCCAAAGACGCAACCGCATGCGTGTTGCACGTCTTAGAAGATACACAAAAGCAAACGATGGTACAAGTGGGCTTGTTATTCCTTGTATATACTGTGGAGAAATCTTTGTGGCTCAGATTGGTCTTGTGCATCACATTCATCATCGCCATGGATCGTAAACTATATTTCGCATAGCACAGCAATAATACTACAGTCTTGAAAGACAGAAAAGTGCCTACTACACAGCAATAATACTACAGTCTTGAAAGACAGAAAGGTGCCTACTACACAGCAATAATACTACAGTCTTGAAAGACAGAAAGGTGCCTACTACACAGCAATAATACTACAGTCTTGAAAGACAGAAAGGTGCCTACTACACAGCAATAATACTACAGTCTTGAAAGACAGAAAGGTGCCTACTACACAGCAATAATACTACAGTCTTGAAAGACAGAAAGGTGCCTACTACACAGCAATAATACTACAGTCTTGAAAGACAGAAAGGTGCCTACTACACAGCAATAATACTACAGTCTTGAAAGACAGAAAGGTGCCTACTACACAGCAATAATACTACAGTCTTGAAAGACAGAAAGGTGCCTACTACACAGCAAATTTTATGAATTTTAGTGAAATGGTTGCACGGTTACAGATACATTTTAAACGGGGATACATATTTTGAAACCCGCTATTTATCGTGTTTGAGCACTCTTGTTAGATGTTTGAGCACTCTTGTTAGATGTTTGAGCACTCTTGTTATATGTTTGAGCACTCTTGTTATATGTTTGAGCACTCTTGTTACATGTTTGAGCACTCTTGTTAGATGTTTGAGCACTCTTGTTAGATGTTTGAGCACTCTTGTTACATGTTTGAGCACTCTTGTTAGATGTTTGAGCACTATTGTTATATGTTTGAGCAATCTTGTTATATGTTTGAGCACTCTTGTTAGATGTTTGAGCACTCTTGTTAGATGTTTGAGCACTCTTGTTAGATGTTTGAACACTCTTGTTAGATGTTTGAGCAATCTTGTTATATGTTTGAGCACTCTTGTTAGATGTTTGAGCAATCTTGTTATATCTCTTATATCTCTGTCTTTTATGCATTTCTGCCAGAAATTCGACAAGCAACACCCCCCTCCCTTCCCCTCCCCTTATTTTTCCAACCATGTTAAATCTTCCCAACAGTTCGGTCTCTCTTCCACACGGAAAACGTTTACAAAGAATTAGTAATTCATCTCACGTTCCTAGACGAAACATGAACGCTTGCCTCTCCCCACCCCCTCCCCCGGCTGTTAACGACAGACTCTAGTAATGTCCATTAAACGATGCCGTTAGGACAGGAAGCCTAATCTATGTCAGTAAACGGGAAACTTGTGAGTCCAATCAATTTGCTCTGTCCTTGATGATAATTGGTCTTTGATCGATCAGCTCAAAAGTAATTATCAAATAGGGATTTCAGTCAACAAGAACTCTCAGTCATCTTGAACTCACCATCATCACCAAGTCATCATGGTCGCCGTAGTCAGGAAGTTAGAAATCCTTAATTTATTTCCAAATGACATGGAATAACTTCACCTTATTTTAAACTGTGGGTGTCACGGATACTGTCAGCTGTTAAAATCTCGTTAGTCAATTCATTTTCAATGACCCGCAAGGGTGATTTAAATAACTATATGCAGTGGTCCCTGAGTTCATAAAATAACAAATGAAAGGCGATAATAGTCAATCTGTAATCTATGATTAAGGCTTTAATAAGGAGAAAAATGATTCTCCCAAACATTTGATATTGCGGACTGAACAGTTTCTGAAATGTTAGGACTTGTGGAAACAGTCTTCGCGGGAACTCTATTTCTTTAGGAAGTGACAAAAGCTTTAATCATGCAAGGAAGAAATCTAATGCAACGAAAGTTTCTGTATGTATCATATCATGTTTGAGAGCGTTAAATGACTAACTAAACGTTTTTTCCCTAGATCTATCTATCTATCTATCTATCTATCTATCTATCTATCTATCTATCTATCAATCAATCTATCTATCAATCAATCTATCTATCTATCTATCTATCTATCTATCTATCTATCTATCTATCTATCTATCTATCTATCTATCTATCTATCTATCTATCTATCTATCTATCTATCTATCTATCTATCTATCTATCTATCTATCTATCTATCTATCTATCTATCTATCTATCTATCTATCTATCTATCTATTATCTATCTATCTATCTATCTATCTATCTATCTATCTATCTATCTATCTATCTATCTATCTATCTGTCTATCTATCTGTCTATCTATCTGTCTATCTACCTGTCTATCTTTCTGTCTATCTTTCTGTCTATCTATCTGTCTATCTATCTGTCTATCTATCTGTCTATCTATCTATCTATCTATCTATCTATCTATCTATCTATCTATCTATCTATCTATCGATCTATCTATCGATCTATCGATCGATCGATCGATCGATCGATCGATTATCGATTGATCGGTCTGTCTGTCTGTCTGTTGGTAGATCTGTCTGTCTATCTGTCTGTCTGTCTGCCTGTTACTCTGTTTGTCTGTCTGTCAGCCTACTTGCCTACTTATCTATATGTGTATCTATCTATCTATTGTCTTTTCTCTGCCTTAGCTGTGAAACATCGCAGGATTGAATCACGTTTGATTTTTGGGTTATGGCACAATTGATCGCTTGATGTGCAATAATATTATGGCGTCTCAGAATGTTGGTAACTACTTTAGTCCACCTTCTTCTTGTCTTCCTTTGTCTCTTGGTGTTTTTATTGTCATATCGCGTGCTCTTTCTGCTGGCCAATATGAGTCCATTCTCACAAAATAGCCGAACGAGTTCAATTTCTGTATTTTCAATATATTTGACCACAGACGTTGTTCCAAGAGTCCGTGTGATCTCTTCATTAATCATATGATCTCTTCTTGTATGAAGATTAAATCCTATGATTTGACGTGTGGTTTCCATCGGGATAGATTTGTGTTTTCGTGTAAGTTAATAATTTACGTAGTTAGCTTTTTGAATTCTTGTCTCAAGCTCTCTGTCCCTTCTGCCGTCGTCTGTACAAATGCTCCAAAGATATTTAAATTTCTGCACTTGTTTCAGTAGTTGATCATTTATTTTTATGTTGATTGTAGTGGCTACAGCCTATAGGCATTACTTATGTTTTTACTGTATTGATCACTTGAACTGTGGAGTAGGCACTGCGTCAGCAAACAGCAAAGAATAGTTTAGTTACGTCATTTTCATGGTAAGTGTCTGGTGGTAACTTTTGATTTTGCTAGATCCTAAGGCAAGTCGCCAGGTTCGATTTCTCAGTCTTCTCGGAGTCATAGTGGATGCCCCCAAAGATTTTGAATAAGCTCAGTCGCGACAATCGCTAACAAATCGCAAAATATGCTCTACGAGTTCCAGCAGAATCAAAACAGAGCAGAATCAGCCTTCTTACGTTTTCTTTATTGCCGTGCCATGTAGTCTGCAGTGGTCAGTTCTAAGTCGAAAGACGATGGTTTGTTTTGCCTGTGAAGTTCATGTATGGAGTCATATCTACGAATCTGTGTAAAGGATAGCTGAATTGTTATATTTTCTTTTGCTTTTGCCAGGGCATCAGTTCTCTCATTTTCAATGACGTCACAGTGGGCAGGTAGCCATTGAAGAATGATGTTTGAGCTTTCGTTAATGATTTTTCAATTCTAGTCTAATTTTGTGTATTGTGCTTTCATGTTTATTGCTTTGTAAAGCTTTTATTACATAGTGCTCACCATAATTCTAAACAACGTTCCTAATTTTCAAAGCAAGCTTCGCCCGATCACCGATCAAAGAGATCGAAGAGATCAAAGAGATTCTCACCGTCGATGTAAACAGTTTTCCTCATTTTTTGGAATATTGTTTTCTCATTTTTTTTAAAAACAACACAAATTCCACTTTGACAACGTGGTAGACAGTTCCGAGATACGTGTTCAGTAAGTGGGAAGGACTTTCTCGACAAATCCTCTGAGATGATCGAGTTTTTCCGTAGACGTTCCTTCCCTGACAACATTCTTTCATTGGCTTGGCTCCGTGTACGCCAGCTATCTCGCCTTGATACCTTGAATAATTCCCAGGGTTCTTCCTCCTCATCTGATAAGGTTAAACTTGTTCTTACTTTTCATCCCCATAACTCGACTGTTCGTCGCATAATTCGACTGTTCGTCGCATCCTTCTTAAACATTATTATCTTCTCCAGTTAGATTTTGTCACCCGTGCCGCTTTCCACAACTTACCTCTGGTGGCCTATAGGCGCGATAAAAATCTGAAGGACATCTTGGTCCACAGCCACATCATGTCCTCTGCACCTGACCATTGTGGTACCGTTCGTTGCTCACGCAGTCGTTGCTACACATATCCTTATGTGGTTCAGATGCGCTCCATCTCATTTCCCAAAGCCACTTTCTCCATCGGTGAGGCCTTTACATGTGAATCCCGTAATGTTATTTACGTGATCATATGTAAATTCTGTGGTAAGCAATATATCGGTGAGACTGGCCTTAGACTGAGCGATCACTTCTGTAACCACCTGCAAGCCATTAAACACAGAACACTCACTACTGTGGCTAATCACTTCAACGGCGATAGCCACCATGGTGTCCTTGACATTCAGGTCACTGCCATCAGATCCTGCACCACCGATGATAGATCTAGGTACGCCCTAGAAAATCGTCTCATTTTTTAGTTTGGGACCATCAAGCTATTTGGACTTAATTCCGACCACTCTTTTGCTTAGTTCTCGGTCGCATTGGTCTTTGTATTTATTCATTTTGTGCTGCCATTTACGTCATCGTTTTGTTCCTCTCGTTCCACCTATATTATCGTCTTTGTGTACTTCCTGTTCGTATCGTTCCGGTATCTCACTACCATATTTCACTCGGACACGCTTGGTTTGGTGTATTCATTTCTACTAGTGGTATTTTTATGTTTGTATGTTATGTGCGTATCTTGAAAAAGGCCTTTTGGCTCGAAACGTCGAGTATGTCCTGTGTATTGTCATTTGTATGATTATATTCTGTGTTTTGTTGTGTATACCATATTAATTCATGTAGACATCCGTCAGTGATAGTGTGTCAGTCGTCATCAAGTAGAACTCCATTACCTGTCTTCCACGTGAGTATTATAATATGAACTACAAAGACTAATAGATCAAATCGATAAATCAATTAAAGAAATTGGACTGGATATAAACATTCAAAATAACAAAAGCCATAATAATCAGTAGTCAAAGAAGAAGAGGTGCTAAACATAAACATACATGGAGAGAAACTACAACAAATAGAACATTATCAATGTCTTGGACACATAATCAAAAATGACGGCAGATGTGAAACAAATTAAAAGGAGAAAAGGAATGGCTAAAAGTACTTTCAATGACATGAGGAAAATATTGACATCTAAACAGATTATAAACAAATTAAAAATGAGATTATAAAATGCTACATCTATTCTATATTAATATATGGCTCAGAAACATGGATAATAAACAAATAATTAGAAAACGGAATTGATGCCTTTGATATGTGGACATATAGACGAATAGGGAGAACATTATGCAACGAGAAGAAAAACAAAGAGGTTCTAACAATATTTAAGATAAATAAATAATTATTAAAGGAAAAGATCCTGCAAATGAAATATTTTGGACACATTAACAGACATGACAACTTGTTGAAGACCTTACTTGAGGATACACTCGAAGTGAGCCAAGTAAGAGGTAGACAGAGATACAAATGGGAGAGTAACATCACAAGCAAGAAGGACAGGTTACATTGTAGCAGAGTGCACCACCAAAACAAGAGATAGGGATGTTGAATTATTTGTTGCAGCCAAGCTTCGTTGCAGAGACGGCACTTGATGGTGATGACATATAACAGTTTGGCACTCTTAAACCCTTCGGGATCAATGAGAGCCCATCTCATGGACGATATTAAGTTGTTCCATTATTTCTCTGTGTATCTCGTCTAACATGTATGTAGCTATTTTTGTATATTTCTTATCCGTGTTGTTTTGACCTCTGACGTAGTTGCAATTTTTTCGGTCCATCTAAAGGAATGTGAACGTATATAGCGTCGCTCTTACCTGCCGTTTTCTGTTGTGTATTTTATCTTGATAAAGGCCTTTTTATCGAAACTTAATTGTGCGTATGTGCATTATTATGTGTATGTCTCCAGTGATTCGCTAAACACTAGTTTAGCATTACCCTGTTTCTGGCATTACCTGTTGGATTTCAATTTTGCGCAGTAAGTACATATTATGAACCATGTTAACAGTATAGTTGAGACTATGCCCATAACTTTCGGCAGAAGTTTATGAAAGATGTTTCCAATATAGTTGAGAAAACTTAGACGGGTATCAGTACAGTTAAAGTCATGGCGAGCCACAGATGTAACCAAGATATATTTTTTTTCCCGATACAGAAAGTGTTACTGCCTATAATTGAACGTGACTTAGGATTATTCATACAGCCTAACACGCTGGCAGCTGGACTGTTGAAAGTCCAGAATAAGGCAATGAAGTCATTGCTCGGATGAGAGAGATACGTCATCCCATCCATGAGATACCTGATACGTCTATCCACCACCGAAGTAAGACATCGATAAAATCAGGGGACATAATATTTTTAAATCGTCGACACCAAACTGTATACTTCGCCTGTATTCTAAGAGAAAGTTATATTATTATAGGGAAAAGTTATATTATTGTAGGAGAAAGTTATACTATTGTAGGGAAAAGTTATATTATTGTAGAGAAAAGTTATATTATTGTAGGAGAAAAGTTATATTATTGTAGGGAAAAGTTATATTATTGTAGGGAAAAGTTATATTATTGTAGGCAAAAGTTATATTATTGACTGGGAAAAGCTATATTATTCAAGGGGAAAGTTATATTATTCAAGGGGAAAGTTATATTGTTGTAAGGAAAGTTAAAATATTGTATGGACAAGTTATGTTATTGAAAGGGAAAGTTATGTTATTGAAGGAGAAAGTTATATTATTGAAGGGGGGAGTTATATTATTGAAGGGATAGTTATATTATTGAAGGGGAAGTTATATTATTCAAAGGAAGTTATATTATTATTATAGCAAGTTTGATGATGAAGGTGATTGATCAATGATGTTAGGGAAAATTAGATAATCAAGGTGGCAAGTGTCAATGATGTTAGATAAATTAGATGATCAAGGTGGGAAGTGTCAATGATGTTAGGGAAAATTAGATAATCAAGGTGGCAAGTGTCAATGATGTTAGATAAATTAGATGATCAAGGTGGGAAGTGTCAATGATGTTAGGGAAAATTAGATAATCAAGGTGGGAAGTGTCAATGATGTTAGGGAAAGTTCGATAATCAAGGTGGGAAGTGCCAATGATGTTAGGGAAAGTTCGATAATCAAGGTGGGAAGTGCCAATGTTGTTAGGGAAAGTTCGATAATCAAGGTGGGAAGTGCCAATGATGTTTGGGAAAGTTACATGATTACAAGTTGAGAACTGAATTATATAATTTAATGTTGACAAATGAAACGCGAGACACGCCAACTAAAAAAATTAAATACTGTGAGACAATCGTGATCATATGGCCCTCTAGCAAGTTTACAAAAGACAAAAATAAATGGATCTTTCAAATAGAAACATCTTAATCCCGTAAATAGAGACCAGATCGTACAGGAACGTGGAGCCCGTGGCGTAATGGTGACCACATCACACCTAAGTTCGCTGTTGATCAGCGAAAAAAACAACCAAGACTGAACATCGTATTCACTTACCCAGCACTGCTATGAAATGGTTTTACTACAAGAAAGCACAGGTAAAAGTCAGATGGACTTACCTGTTCTTACTGGCTGCCGCTCTGTCCCTTTGACGCCTGTTCTTAAACCAATTTCCAACCTGCGTGGGTGTAAGGCCTGTTGCTTGAGCTAACTCTCGTTTCTTGCTAGGGTTAGGATATGGATCTTGCAGATACCACTCTCTAAGATGGTTTCTAGTTCTTTCTTTGAAACAATGAGTTTTCTGCTCACCGTCCCAAATTGTCCTGGGAAGTGGATATTTCTTCCTCACTCGGTATTTATCCACAGGTCCAAGGGGTCGTCCTCTGAGTTTCTCAGCCTCCTGGTAGTGGGCATCCAGCCACATTGCCTGTAGCTTGGAGTGGGATTCTTTGATGAACTTGTGGTTCTCTAGAATCTCATACAAGTCTCGAAAATTCCCTGTGTGGAATGAGACAAGTGCGCGGGCGCGGAGAACCGATTCGTGCTTGTTCAAGGCATCACAGGCGCTTGTGTTGACTGGCAGTGACCATAAAAAACGACCAAGTCTATCAACATCTCCAGACTCCTCCAGAGTCTCACAGACTTTAGCTACTTGATGCGGAGTGAAGTTTAAAGTCGGCAAAGGCAGCATGGACGAGAGTGAAGTGTCTAGTCCATACAGACTTAACAGGGAATTGGCTTTGAACAATTCATGAAAATTTGGAAATATAAAAGAACTCACAGGAATTGACTTCAGGTTTGAACTAGAAGACAAATCTGCAGGCCTGGCTAACTTGCTTGTACAACGTAAATCCATGAATCTAGCCTAGGAGATCACTAATAATCACTTATTCTTATCGTGTAATACAGGTTCTGGACAAGTTTCAGTGTGATGTTTCTGAATGATACATGTTTGCGATGAATTGTGGCAGCTGTTTCCAAGAATGAGAGTGACAGACAGAAGTGAAGTTCTCGAAACGCCATATTATATTCCCGTTATGTATGCGTGTCACGAGTTTCCTACAACTGTCACTGTCAGTAAGAGGCGTTAACTAACCGAGCAAGGACAGCCCACTGACAGGTTTCAGCGTGCTGACATTTGTCGTCTGTTACAGTATTCACTTTTTCAGAAGTTCAGATCCAATCAGAAATCTGTCAGCTTAGCATGTTGTCTCATATTTCTCCTCCCACGACTAGCATGTCCGTTTCTGCGACAACAGAGGTGTCGGTGCTGGAACTAAATGGTAAATATTCAATTGATACATACGAGTAGTTATCGGATGATTTGATACATACGAGTAGTTATCGGACGATTTGATACATACGAGTAGTTATCGGATGATTTGATACATACGAGTAGTTATCGGATGATTTGATACATACGAGTAGTTATCGGATGATTTGACCGGCACCAGAGTAACAATTGATGTGTAGTGGGGCAGAATGTCAGATTGTGTCATAATCGGAAAATTGACTGTTGACTAATGATAGCCCGTGACAAGAACTAAGAAGGAACTAATATATGTATGTGGCAAGAACTAAGAATTAAATAATACATGTACGTGGTCAAAACTAAAAGGGAAATACTGCATGTACGTGCCAAGAACAAAGAATGAACAATTATTTATACATGACACGAACTAAGAAGGAACTAATTACTGGGCGTATACACTTGTCCGGAGCTAAGAAGCCGCTCGTGAGTTCTTGCTTATTTATTGTGAGGAATATTTTATTTATTATAGTCATGAGATTAACTTGATTAATCACGCCTTCCATCCCCCGAGAAGTAAAACCTCCGCAGAGAAGTCATTCATACTAAAAAAAAAAATTATCAGTCCTCCCAGAAGTCATCCCTCCTCCAAGATTTTATTTTTCCTCACTGAAGATATTCCGTTTCCAAGAAAGTATCTCTCCTCACAGAATTTATTGTTCCTCCAAAAGTTATTATACTCACACAAGTAATCACTACAACACAAAATTATTAATCCTCACAGAAATCATCGCTCATTCACAAAGTTATCAATCATCACAGGTCAACTATTCTCAACAAAGATCAATCATCACACATCTCTTCTCATCATAAAAGTAAAATCGAAGTTATTCCTTCTTCAAGATATTATCCCTCCTGACAGAAGTTATTCTTCCTCCAAGACGTTTTCTCTCCCCATAGAAGCTATTACTATTCCAAAAAATTGTCACTCCTCATAGACGCTAGCTAACCTCCAAGAAATTATTTTCTCTCATAAAAAGTCATCTCTCCTCCAAAGATTTATCAATCCCCATAGAAGTTATCTCTCCTCGAAGAAGTTATCAGTCCTGCAAGAAGCTATCAATCCCATTAAACATCATTTTTTCTCCAAAAAGTTACTAATCCTCACAGAAGTCATCTTTATTCCAAGAAATTATTTCTCTTCACAGAAGTGATCTCTTTTTCCAAGAAACTATCACTCCTTACAAAAATCATCTCTCCTCCGAGATAATTTCCCTCTCACAGAAGTCATCAATCCTCCAAGAAATTATCCCTCTCACAGAAGTCATATCTCCTCCCAGAAACTATCCCTCTCACAGAAGTCATCACTCCTACAAACTATCCCTCTCACATAAATCATCTCTCCTCCAAGAAACTTTCCCTCTCACAGAAGTCATCACTCCTCCACGAAACTATCCCTCTCACAGAAGTAATCTACAAGAAACTATCCCTCTCACAGAAGTCATCTCTCCTCCAAGAAACTATCCCTCTAACAGAAGTCATCTACAAGAAACTATCCCTCTCACAGAAGTCATCTCTCCTCCAAGAAACTATCCCTCTAACAGAAGTCATCTACAAGAAACTATCCCTCTCACAGAAGTCATCTCTCCTCCACGAAACTATCCCTCTCACAGAAGTCATCTACAAGAAACTATCCCTCTCACAGAAGTCATCTACAAGAAACTATCCCTCTCACAGAAGTCATCTCTCCTCCACGAAACTATCCCTCTAACAGAAGTAATCTACAAGAAACTATCCCTCTCACAGAAGTCATCTCTCCTCCACGAAACTATCCCTCTAACAGAAGTCATCTACAAGAAACTATCCCTCTCACAGAAGTCATCTACAAGAAACTATCCCTCTCACAGAAGTCATCTCTCCTCCAAGAAACTATCCCTCTAACAGAAGTCATCTACAAGAAACTATCCCTCTCACAGAAGTCATCTCTCCTCCAAGAAACTATCCCTCTAACAGAAGTCATCTACAAGAAACTATCCCTCTCACAGAAGTCATCTACAAGAAACTATCCCTCTCACAGAAGTCATCTACAAGAAACTATCCCTCTCACAGAAGTCATCTCTCCTCCAAGAAACTATCCCTCTAACAGAAGTCATCTACAAGAAACTATCCCTCTCACAGAAGTCATCTACAAGAAACTATCCCTCTCACAGAAGTCATCTACAAGAAACTATCCCTCTCACAGAAGTCATCTCTCCTCCAAGAAACTATCCCTCTAACAGAAGTCATCTACAAGAAACTATCCCTCTCACAGAAGTCATCTCTCCTCCAAGAAACTATCCCTCTAACAGAAGTCATCTCTCCTCCACGAAACTATCCCTCTCACAGAGGTCATCTCTCCTCCAAGAAACTATCCCTCTAACAGAAGTCATCTACAAGAAACTATCCCTCTCACAGAAGTCATCTCTCCTCCAAGAAACTATCCCTCTAACAGAAGTCATCTACAAGAAACTATCCCTCTCACAGAAGTCATCTACAAGAAACTATCCCTCTCACAGAAGTCATCACTCCTACAAGAAACTATCCCTCTCACATAAGTCTTTGAGAAAAATGGATTGATTCTGAACAATATCTCAATTGATTCACAAATAAACCGTCTCAGTTCTGGTCAAGTTGTTCTCTTGTGTCACCGTGGTATCAGATGTTCTTGTCACATTAACTCCGGAAGAAGTGACCTCATTATTTATTCCATTGTCATCTTTCCAGGCCTGTTCACATCCTCTCGCAAACTCCTGTTCATTTTTTTATGTGGAGTAGAAAAAAAACACGTAATCTGATTAGTTCGTGGTGTAGCCATGTTGTGTGTCAAATTAAAGCAACACGCTCGTATTAGTTCGTGGTGTAGCCATGTTGTGTGAAATTATAAAGCAATATGCTCTTATTAGTTCGTGGTGTAGCCATGTTGTGTGTGAAGTTAAAACAACACGCTCTTATTAGTTCGTGGTGTCGCCATGTTGTGTGTGAAATTATAAAACAACACGCTCTTATTAGTTCGTGGTGTAGCCATGTTGTGTGTGAAAATGAAGCAACACGCTCTTATTATTTCGTGGTGTAGCTATGTTGTGCGTGAAGTTCAAATACAAGATCTGGTTAGTTCTTGGTGTTGTCATTGTTTGTGTGTGTAAGTTGAAGTATAATGATCGTGTTTGTTCGTGGTGTTGCCATTGTGTGTAAAGTTAAAATAACACATAATATTGTTAGTTCGTGTAGCTATGTTATGTGTGATATTCTTCTTCTCGTTCGCATCTAAGCGGGTTGAATGGTTCCATGGTTGCTGGTACACCTCTACGTCTGGTATCTGCGACTTCATCATCTGTGCTTGCATGACTAGGACTGTGGTCTTGCTCGATGTAAGGGATGGCCCGACCAGTCTTAGTTTCAGCCTCTGTTTCCTGGACTAAGCCGCATCATCACGTCAGAAAGCTAGTCTCGATGGGGTATGTATGGGGGATAGCTTGTCTTCAGCAAACATTGCTGGTTCAGCATGCGATCCCCCATCATCAATCCAGAGACATGTGTTGCATCTATGATAACAAACTTGTAAATATATGCCATTTCCACAATCTGCTACGCATACTACTGTAGTTTTGTGAGATATCCGTTTATTTATTGATATTATAATATTTTGTTATGCCTGCCCATCTCTCTCTCTCTCTCTCTCTCTCTCTCTCTCTCTTCGCTGAAAGAGTTCCCTCCCGGATAGATGTGCTCTGATCTCCCTAACGGTTTTCTAACATGATGATGATGAAATAATCGCTTTAGCTGCTAGCAGGTAGGTCTTGGCACCAATTGGCCTTTCTAACAAAAACATAGGTTCTCTCAGGGGCGATACCTGGACTTATTAAGGTCTCAAATTCATGAATGTGTAAAGGCGGTTTATGGATGCATGTTTAGTCCTCGAATTGAGGTATTCAGGTACGTCATTATACCAGGATTATCAATTTCTGCAATAGGCTCATCGCACACATGTGGGCCATCTTTTTCATCATTCTTCTGTCAGATTTGTTGACCCATCGCTAGTGATGGCACATTTCACTCCCAGTCCATCTGGGAGTCTGCCACACAAGAACAAAGGTTCAATGTCTCCTGCATCTCAATGTCATCAATTAGATTATTTTATAGAAGACAGAAGTAAGATATTGAGACATGACAATTATTTTATAGAAGACATAAGTAAGATATTGAGACGTGACAATTATTTTTATAGAAGACAGAAGTAAGATATTGAGACGTGACAATTATTTTATAGAAGACAGAAGTAAGATATTGAGACATGACAATTATTTTATAGACGACAGAAGTAATAAATTGAGTTTGACAATTAAGATTTTTTTCACAGATGAAAAGTTGTCTGCTTATCTCCCAACTTTTCTTAGTCGCCTCGTACGACATGCATGGAAAGAAGACATATTCTCTGCATCCCGAGTCCAGTTCCGAGTTGGTACAAGAATGATTAGGCTTGCAACACAACTAGAACAGTTTAAAATCAGTTTTGCTTATATTTCATGTCTATATTTCATTGATATATTTCAACATACCAAAACTTCAGAGAAGTGTCATGAAAAATGCAAATTTCTGAACAAGCTTCCTGAAACAAACTATCTTGGAGAAGCTTCCATATTCCCAAAAGACATAAGAAACTAACACGGCTGTCCCTCTCATCTGTTGTTAGACGTGAGCTGAGCTGTAATTGTCCTCAGATCCGTTGTTTGGAATCTCAAGAGATCGTCGGCACCAACTGATCCTACATCCTCTGGACACTAACAATTAAGGACCTCAAATCATCCTCTGATTTGTTCTCATGTCAATGTCTGGACTAATAGGGTTGCTATCTGTCACGTGAGTTTAAGACGGACACAATCAGGTCGAAGTGTGTCCTGTTCTTTTTAACGTGACTTGCTTGCGGACAAGATCCGTGACCAACAGGACCTACAAACAGAATCCAAATACGCCTCCTGACGTCATATTTTCAATTATTTCAGTGCATTTCGATTATTGGCGTTAGCAGGTGACACATAATATATAAATAGTGACCAATTAAAATCACGACAATAATCGAAAACGTGACGGAAAGAGTCTTGTTTGAATTCTGTTGGTAGGTCTTTTAAAGAGACGATGGTCATGCAAGATCTGTATAAGGTCACAGGAAAAAAAGGGAATATCCTTTACACAAGTATAACGTGAGCGAAGCATGTTTGGGCATCTAAGGCGATATCCATAAAATACGTCAGCAAGAGAGGGTGTCTAAAAAAGTTTGACTGATATTGACTGGGGAAAGGGGTTTGTGGGGGGGGGGGGGGACTGACAAAAGTTGACGTTAATAAAACGATTATATTGCACCAATGAAATTGAATGAATTTGAAAGAAGACTGTCGCATTTTTTTCCAGAAAAATTATATCGTATTTTTGCACTTTTTCTGCAAAAATTATAATAGGATGGAGGAGGGAGTGCATTTTGGTGACATAATTAAACAACGGTGGTGGGAGTGGTCCCTCAATTCTCGGTAAAATGTTAACAAAGGAGAGGTGGTCACAAAAATAGGGAATGGGGTTTCGAGGAGGGGTCTGGCAAGTTTTACTCTTTTTTGACAAGTAATATTTCATTCATATTATTTTGTAACAGTTACATGAAAATTATTACAATCAAAGACAGATAATCCATTTTTATATGACAATGGAGGGATCATGAATTTAGGCCCATGGATAAAAAAAACGTATAAAAGTTAATGCCCTTTCTAGATGTTATCATAACAGATAATCTCCTCCTTGTACCAGAAATATTATGGTTGGGCGAACACAGATTAGAAAGGAAAAAGCGTGTTTGTTTAAATTGGAGTATTGAGTAGGGACAAATTTAAGTTAAAAGATTTTAGGATGGTACTAGATGTACGGAAAATTGTAAACACTGTTCAGTTGAATATGAATTAGATTCATGTAAGGAAGATAAATACTCACAATCATGAGATTTTCTCGTGAATTGCCTGACATGAGTTGAGTTCTGGAAGTAACTTATAAGAAAGATTATTCTCTTCTTCGCTCTAGGACGGACAGGATAGAAAATTTGTTAATAAAGAAGTTAGAGCTAGTTACCAATGGCTTCTCTTTAGTACAACTAAAAAGAACAGCCGGTATGATTTTAACATAGAGGCAAATCAGACGACATCAAGAAATGACTACAGAATTATTTTAAATCAAGACTGACAAATCTAACAACCGGTAACGAGAGGACGAACAAGAAAAGACACATTGAAAACAAAGGAGGAACTACAACTTTGTCTTAGGACAGACATCGGTATACCTGGACATAATATAAAGAAGGAAGGATCATGATCACAGAGAGTTGACCAAGCAGTGAATAGATGTTTTGTGCTGGAAATTTTCTGACAATCGAAGTGTTCAAGAGTAGATTGGCCTATATATTCAACCAAACCTTTGACTCTAGTATTAGGACACAGTGTGTCTTCGACTGTAACATTTAACTCACCTTTACCCCAGGAAGGTTACCTTTACAGATTTGCGTTAGAACTAGACGTGCCCACATTACAGCAATCGTTCCGGAAGAACAAAATGATCACCTTTGACACCTATAGCAGTGCAGGACCTTCAACTCTTATCAACGAAGCCTCCTTATATACTTGTGATACCACCCACAACTGACAGAATCGTATTTAGTATACCAAACTGAAGACCTAGAACATAATCGGACTTTGTCCTCAACTCTACGACAAGAGAAGTGATGTGTAGCCACAAGACACAACAGACATTTTACATTTGTTTTCCTCAACCTGAACGTACGGAAGTCCAATCTTTGGACCGTAACCAATGTACACAAGTGTGTGAGCACATGTAGATACTCAAGAGGTTAACAAAGGTAACTGGTATCTGTATGGGTCAGTAGTATATATATATATATCTCACCATGTTTGGACAAGATTATTATTATGTTTATGTATGAACTAAATAATAATTCACACTCTGCTGTTGTGAGGTCTAGATATGACAATATTCACACTCTGCTGTTGTGAGGTCTAGATAATAAACAACGACGATTTGCCTGAATAGTCAGGAGGAAGACTCTGTTCTCTGTGTAACCATTGTGTATTGTTGTTGTTTATTTCCATTAGAGTGTCTGATAACACGACGTTTATTACGAAGTACTGAGATTTCATTTTTCTTATATACGATCACGAGCCATTGACCATTGATTCAATTGATTTAACTCATTCAGCTGAGTGGTTTACAGGAGTTATTAATTCTTCTCCTTCTCGTAAATATTGACTTAACTACATCGAACAATCTATGTGGACTGTCAAGCTGTGTCATTCATGACCTTTGTCATAGTTGATCTTGGTTATCAAGTATTTAGGTTTTTCAAATAAACAACTATCTATCGATACTTACATTCGAGACTTACATCGGGACCATACATCATTTGATGACCTTCTTTACATTTGGTTATCCTTTTATAGAGGTTTAAACTAACTAGCCTTCTCTTCCCCCCCCCCCCCATCGGATTACAATTTTTATGTGAAAATATTTGAATAATCAAGTCGTTTTTTTAATATGAAAATATCTGAATAATCAAGTAGTTTTTTTCCTTCTTTTTTTTAAATGTGAAAATATCAGAATAATCAAGTAGTTTTTTTCGTTCTTTTTTTATGTGAAAATATCTGAATAATCAAGTAGTTTTTTTCGTTCTTTTTTTATGTGAAAATATCTGAATAATCAAGTAGTTTTTTTTTCGTTCTTTTTTATGTGAAAATATCTGAATAATCAAGTAGTTTTTTTCGTTCTTTTTTTATGTGAAAATATCTGAATAATCAAGTAGTTTTTTTCGTTCTTTTTTATGTGAAAATATCTGAATAATCAAGTAGTTTTTTTCGTTCTTTTTTTATGTGAAAATATCTGAATAATCAAGTAGTTTTTTTCGTTCTTTATCTGCAAACAATTATTGTAGAGATTTTTTTAAAGGGGGGGGGGGAGTTCCTGAAATCTTGAATATTTGTTGCTGTAACAATAGAGTTTGGGGAGGGTAAAAAAATTAGCAAAAACATGATGTAATTTACGCTGAGATAGTGTGCTCCTTTTAGATGCAGACGTTATGACTTCTTCTTCAGCGTTCATTCGCGAAATCCCGCTCGATCTCTCTTGTACTAGGGGCAATGATGCTACTAGATTTTCAGCAGTATGTAGTACAGAAATTGGAAATGCGTTGTGTCGCTTTTTTTACGCCAATGGCACGACACATCTGTCTTCGACGGAGGACGTTAGTCCAATTTGGTTATATCATAAAATTACAACCATCTAAAAATAGGGGATGATGCGGTTCTGGTAATCCAGCCACGACGACTTCCTGTTTATATCCATTTTTATTTCTCAATTTATCTGAATGTATAACGTTATGTGTACACCTAGGTTAATGAGGGAAACAAAAATAAAGGGTAGATGCTCCACTAACCTCTCAAATACAAAGGTAGACGTTCCACTATAACCTCAAATACAAAGTAACGGAGGCTTATTTCTTGGTTCTCTAAGGTGTTTACATATCGTACAGTGCATAAGCAAGGACTCAAAGATTTCTCCGTTTATCTGCATCACTGTTTCTACATCAAAGCCAACAGGGTGTCGGCAGCGACCCCGATGAGAAACAGTGGCTTCTATTCTCTGATATGTCTTAGCGTCATTATGTGTGATTCCTTTATCTGTTAAATTCTCCTTTACCTGTCCAAACTCACTTGAATCTACTATCAGCTAGATCAGACATATGCTGCACTCTTGTGACATTATAGGATGTATCGGCACCGTTTACCTTCTCACTTGACACTGATATGGAGTTTTTGGCATAATCATCTGAACTTTGATATGTCGTATTATGTAATGGTAATATGTTTGCTATAACTTAAACATACTCGACTCTACGGTTGAATAAAGCATGCATCTCCACAAGAGAAAGTATCTGCTCACGAATTCACGTCGTGTCTAAGGGACATAACCAAAATAATGAAGCTACGAGGGTTGTGCATTGGTTAGAGTTCTTGTAAAACTGATGCCAGGAAGTCACAACCGTTGATTTGATCTGTCTATCTGTCAAATTTGATCTGAAGTTGGCAGAAAACTTAACCTTTACTACTAGTTGAGAGGGCAAAGAGTCCGATTGATGTCTTCTTTCCAGTCATGTCGTAAAAGGCGGCTAAGAAATATTGGAAAATGGGCTAACAACCTGTAACCTGTTTAAATAAAATCGTCATTGTCACATCTTGTCTCAATTTCTTACAACAGTCTTCTATCACGTGATCCTCATTGTTGACAAAGAGATGCATGCCAGCGGTCATTACACATTTGTTTTTTGTGTGGCAAACTCATATGTGATGGGAATACTATGTCTGCAATTACTGTGAATGGATTAACAATGAAAGAAGAGTTTGTGCTGTGCTCCTTGCAGGACGTGGTAATCCTGCCTCACTGGAATGCCTTCTTTCGGAGACTAAATATACATACATACAGGGCCGGCCCTAACAATTGCGGGGCCCAATGCGAAACGGATTGCGCGGGGCCCAGTCTGGGTAGGGAAGATGATAATAAAATAAATTCTAATATTAATGTATGGGCCTATGAAGTGCGGGGCCCAATGCGGCCGGATAGGTTTCAATGGCCTAAGACCGGTCCTGCATACATAACCCCCACTATCTTACACCCACCGTGCCTGTGAGACAACATTATATGAGTCCCGGTGTTGCCTCAGTTACACAACTAAGAAGAACCTGTGCTCTTGTCCACAACTAAGAAGAACCTGTGCTCTTGTCAGACGGGCTATGTGCTATCAATGGCTACCCAACTCATAGCAAAAGTGATTGTTTCATCCCCATCTCGTGTCAAGAGAAACCTTCTCACAGCTAAATGGACTATTTTATCATGATCGTGTTCAAACAGAAATCTGCTCACAGCTAAATGGACTATTTTATCATGATCGTGTTCAAACAGAAATCTGCTCACAGCTAAATGGATTATTTCATTATCATGTATATATGTCTCTATTATTTCCATGCATGTGTTATGAATCAATCAATGTATAGGTGTGCCTAAGAAAATTAATGCAGAAATCGTCAGAGATGTTGGATGAATGAGACAAATTATAGCAACAACAACAACAAAATATAAAAAATGACGCAGACCATCAAGATTCTTAGGGCATGTCATGAGAAGAGCAACATTTCAACATGTAGTAACCACCAGAAATATCAATGGGAGAAGAGCAACATTTCAACATGTTGTAACCACCAGAAATATCAATGGGAGAAGAGACAGCGGAAAACAAAAAGAGACGTTGTTGGATGGGTTGTCACTGTGGCACGAGAGATTATCACCAACTGAACTTATTCACGACACAAGAGACAGCGGGTTGTGGCGAATCATGATCACCTACGTCACTCAGCATGGCCTTGATTATATAATAGTTAATCTATTTAAAAAAACTGCAATTAGTACTTTTTACGAGCCAACTACTGCTCGAGCTTTACTTTCAGTAGGAACTGTCAATATTTCAACTTTTATCTGAATTTTTCATGGATAAAATGTCTCTCAAACAAGTAATCGTCCACGCCCAGAGAAGCGCATGACGTCCAATGATAAGAGCTTCTTTCGCGTGTCAAATTCTGTTTCTTTTCTACGAAATAAAACACCAAGTTTGGCAGCATGCCGATATACCGTCACAAATCATAATGTGACATCACTGGATTGCCGGAGTAGAAAGCTGTTATGATTGCCGGGAATGTCGAGTTATTATGATTGCTGGCAGTGTTGAGTTACTGTGAATGCCGGCAGTGTACAGGTATTAGGATTGCTAGGAGTGTGGAGTTATTATTATTACCTGTCTGCCAGGTTATGATTTATGGGTGTCGAGTTATTATAATTACCCGGAGTATCTAGTTATTATGATTACCGGGAATATCGAGTTATTATGATTACCGGGAATATCGAGTTATTATGATTTCCTGGGTGTCGAGTTATTATGATTATTTGGAATATCTAGTTATTATGATTACCGGGAATATCTAGTTATTATGATTACCGGGAATATCGAGTTATTATGATTACTGGTAATATCGAGTTATTATGATTACCAGAAGTATCTAGTTATTATGATTTCCTGGGTGTCGACTTATTATGATTGCTGGGAATATCGAGTTATTATGATTACCGGGAATATCTAGTTATTATGATTACCGGGAATATCTAGTTATTATGATTACCAGAAGCATCTAATTATTATGATTTCCTGGGTGTCGAGTTATTATGATTGCCAGAAGTATCTAGTTATTATGATTTCCTGGGTGTCGACTTATTATGATTGCCGGGAATATCGAGTTATTATGATTACCGGGAGTATTTAGTTATTATGATTACCGGGAGTATCTAATTTTTATGATTACCGGGAATATCTAGTTATTATGATTTCCTGGGTGTCGAGTTATTATAATTTCGGAAAGTGTCGTGCTACGAGAAAAACATTGCTGAAAAACATTTACGTTTTTTTGTTTTTTTAAAAATAATTCTAGTTTGATATAATTTTATATCTTTCTGACTCTGTAGACATCGTGGGAATTGAATTTCGGTACCACTTAGTTGTTTTAACCAGACAATTGTGTTTGCGTGTTTACTAGCTATCTAGGATGTCAGTGTTTATTTATGTATTGTTTGAGTATTTACAAGTTGTGTGGTGTTTGAGTGTTTATTTCTGTGGTGTTTGAGTGTTTATTTGTGTGGTGTTTGAATGTTTATTTGCGTGGCATTTGAATGTTTATTTGCGTGGCATTTGAATATTTATTTATGTGGTATTTGAATGCTTATTTGTGTGGAGTTTGAATGTTTTCATACAGGACACCAAACATGTGCGGAAACACAGCTCGAGTTTCCCCTATCGCTCAAATAGAAAATTTGATAATTTGTAGCAGAATATTTGTTCCGATTCAGCGGTTAGTGTGGGATGCGTGACTGATGACTAGGATGCTGGTCTCAGAAACCTGAGTCCCATGTTCAATTCACGATTCGGATAAGGATTTTTGTCTTTCGGAGGTGCAATAAAAAAAATGTTTCTGTACACTTCGCGGCGACAGCTATGTCAAAACGGCCTTTACTTCCACATCCAAAAAGCCTCCCTGCACTCCTTAACAGGAAACTACGCAGTAATGAAATGAATGAAAAGTGATTAGAAGCCACCATCTAATTTGTATTTTTCATGCAACAACTAAAGTTTACAAAGGTAAAGGTATATCACATGGCAGTAACCAGCCGTCGAGATGAAGATAACTTTTCATGTACTAAGCCGCAGCAGCTGTTAGGTGGGGTGGCCAGTTTCCTTCCAATCTGTCTTTGTCTCCCCTAACTTATAGGTCAGGTAGTCATTTACAGCTGAGTCCACTCAAGACCGTCGGTGTATATAGGAGACCTGTCAACTAAAACGTAAACATGAACTAGTTTCTGATTTGCGTGGACTCTATTGGTTTACTTTGGCTATTTTAGACATGCGACTCCAAGTGTGTACATAGCGACCAATCAAACGCCAAACAATAATCAAAAACGTAACAAAAGGGGCTTCTCATTATTTCAGCTAGAAGGCCTGTAGTACTCGCATGATATGTTATGTCAAGCAAGAAATCACAACCAGTGTTTTTTTTGGTCGTGAATTCAACCTAGGCACTCTGTAACCCGATGATAACAAGTAAGCTCACTATCAGCTAGGCTGCTGCCCTTCTCCTAAAGTTTATATACAACAACTAATGTTTATATACAATAACAAATGATTATATACAATAAATAATGATTTTATACAATAAATAATGATTATATACTACACATAAAGCTACAATACATCGTTATAGTATATATACAACAACTACAGTATTTATACAACAATATATGTTTATATACAACAGTTAATTTTTATATACAACAATTAATGTTTATGTACAACAACTAAAGTTCAAATAAAACAAAGTTTATATACAACAGTTAATGTTTATATACCACAAAATGTTTATATACAATAATATATGTTTATATACATACATTAAAGTTTATATACAACAATAAATATTTCTGTACATCAATTATAATTTGTATGCAACAACTACAGTTTCTATACAACTAATTTTTCGATATAACAACTAAATTTATTTACAACCACTATTGCTTCGATACAAGAACTAAAGTTTCTATACAACAGCTAAAATTTCTATATAATTAATGTTTCTATACAACAACTAAAGTTTCTATATACCCAGTAATTAATGTTTCTATACAACAACTAAAGTTTCTATATAATTAATGTTTCTATACAACAACTAAAGTTTCTATATACCCAGTAATTAATGTTTCTATACAACAACTAAAGTTTCTATATTAATGTTTCTATACAACAACTAAAGTTTCTATATACCCAGTAATTAATGTTTCTATACAACAACTAAAGTTTCTATATAATTAATGTTTCTATACAACAACTAAAGTTTCTATATACCCGGTAATTAATGTTTCTATACAACAACTAAAGTTTCTATATACCCAGTAATTAATGTTTCTATACAACAACTAAAGTTTCTATATACCCGGTAATTAATGTTTCTATACAACTAAAGTTTCTATATAATTAATGTTTCTATACAACAACTAATGTTTCTAAATATTTAATGTTTCTATACAATAACCAAAGCTTCTACATAATTAATGTTTCTATACAACAACTAAAGTTTCTATATAATTAATGTTTCTATACAACAACTAAAGTTTCTATACTTCTTCCTCTTCTTCAGCTTTCATTCTTAAACTCCCGTTGGATCTCCCTTGTAGCAGGACCATGGAGCTACTAGATTTCTAGCAGGATGTAGTCCTGAGAATGGAAATGTGCTGTGTCGCCGTTTTATTTGCGTCAATGGCCCGACATACCCGTCTTCGGCGGTAGTTTCTATTCAATAATTAAAGTTTCTATATAACTAATGTATCTATACAACAACTAATGTTTTTATACAACAGTTAATAATTCTATGCAACATCAAATATTTAATGCTCTACGAATATTTATATATAACAAAACATGTGTCTATACAACAAACCAATGATTACGTGCAACAAACCAATGTTTCTATACAACAATATACATTGCTGTGGCTTATTACTTTTTTGAACACAAACTTTATTAAAGTCTCGGCCATGTAGTAACATAATTTATAGCAACCACTAAGCATGACATCGGACAACAAGAATACAGTCAGAATAAATATAACAAATTATCCACATTTCGTAGTTACAACATGACTTCACAGTAACACCACAGGTCATATATTTATGTGACATGGCATGACATGAGTATCTGTAACATCACATGTCATAGATGTATGTGACATGGCATGACATGAGTATCTGTATCACCACATGTTTTTATATCATTATATGAATGTCAATTTGATCAAAACAATTTCTCATCATGTTTGTAAAACCACAACGTTATTTATTGACTTGTGACGTGGAGATAACTACGAGTCTCTGTTGCCTGGTTTCAAAATCGGTTGCCATTTGTCAGTAGATCTATGCGGTTGTTCCATGATTTGGTACCACTGTTCAAGTTGTTCTCCATGGCTGTGCCAACCAAGATCAACCTGGAGATGGAGAACAGTCAACATGAGAGTCAGTACAGGCTTTGGTGTTCGGTCAGATTGACATAATGAAATTATTGATCAAATTTACCGTAAAAGTATTCTTCTCTGACGAAAACATAGGCTGAGACCAAACATTGACTGAGAGAAAGCATTTACTAAAACCAAACATTGACAGAGACCAAAGATTGAATATCACTAAACATTGACAGAAACTAAATATTGAAAAAGGTCAAACTTTAACAGAGACCACACATTAACATAGACCACACATTAACATAGACCACACATTAACATAGACCACACATTAACATAGACCACACATTCACATAGACAACACATTAACATAGACCACACATTAACAGAGACCACGCGTTAACATAGACCACACATTAACAGAGACTACATATTAATTGAGACTACACATTAACTGAGATCACAAATTGGCAGAAACTAAACATTGACATAGTTCAAACTTGACTGAGGTAAAACATTGACGTAGACCAACCTTTGACTGATATAAAACATTGACAGAGTCCAAACTTTGACTGAGATCAAAAATTTACAGAGTCTACACAGTCACTGAGGTCAAACATTGACAGATTCTACACATTAACTGAGATGAAACATTTACAGTCCACACATTAACCGTGATCGAACATTGGCAGAGACCAAACATTGACATACTTCAAACTTTGACTGAAATCAAACATTGACAGAGTCCACACAATAATTGAGATCAAACACTGACAATAGAGTTCACACTTTAATTGAGACCAAGAGACCAAAGACAGACATAGATCAAACATTGACATATATTTTTATTTTACAGAAACTAAACATTGACTTTAAGATTGAATGAGACCAAACACTGACAGACCAAATATTAACAGAGACAAAACACTGACAGAGACTAAACATTGATAGATAATAAACATTGACAGAGACCAAACATTGACAGAGCGAACAGACAGTGCAAATGTAAACATACACTGACCTGTCCGATTTTGTACGCCCCAGTCATCATATCTTTATGTAGCACGTGAAAAACAAACATGTACCCCAGTAGTCTGGTATTCTCTCTGTTGACCTCAAACACGACCTGGTGATGCCAGACTGGGTCTTGTGTATTCTGCCTGACCTTGCACTTGCTCTTTCCCTCTCTGATCCCATTCACGTACATTTCCACTTTGATATAGGGGTCTGAGGATTTCGTGAGCTTTATTATACTGTGTGTAAAAACAATTTAATAAGGAAGTCATAACGTTAAAAGGTAACGGCACGTCCCATGGCAGCAACCTGCCGTCGGGGATGAAGGACTAAGCCGCAGCAACTATTAGATTGGGTGGCCATTTCCCTGCCTTGCTGTCTTTACCTTCCCTAACTCATGCGCCAGTAAGCTCAGTTAGATAACGTAAACATCTTTATTTTATCACACGAAGTCATGTTAGTGCTAATTTTATTATATCACACATAATTAAGTCAATCAATCAATCAATTCCCATGCCGAGTGGCTTAGGCGATCATGCTACTCCACAACTCTGTCTATTGTGTTGTTAACAAGTAAGTTGGTGATTTCTTTTTGTGCCATAGTGACAATCAATCCAGAATTTTCTATCTTTGTCTTCCTCTCACCTTGATCTTTCAGGTGGTTATTAGATCTTCAAGTTTTACGTTTCTCATAACATGTCTTAAAAATCTTGATTTTCTAAATAACACACGGTCACATCTGCAATAGTTTATTATATCATACCCGGTCACGTCAGCAATCTATCACACACGGTTACATCAGCAATAGTTTATTATATCACACAGGTCACGTCAGCAATAGTTTATCACACACGGTTACATCAGCAATAGTTTATTATATCACACACGGTCACGTCAGCAATCTATCACACACGGTTACATCAGCAATAGTTTATTATATCACACAGGTCACGTCAGCAATCTATCACAGACGGTCACGTCAGCAATAGTTTATTATATCACACACTGTGGTCCTGTGACAACCGTGGCCAGGACTTTTAATCAGAGTGCAAAAAATAGGGACACTGTCTCCTTTTCAGGCATGTTGTATGGGGCTACTAAGGAAAATTGATGCATGGGCAGACAACCAGTCACCTGTGAAAAAGTCAGCGCATGTCATTACTCGGTTTCTTTCTTCCGTCTTGTGTCAACTATGTGTGATGGCGAGATTCAAGTCAGCGCATATTGCATATTTGTCCTTTGGTGGCAGACTCTTAGGTTGTGGGTGACGCTAGGTGTGCCATCATTACAGATGGGTCAACAGATCTGATAGAAGAATGATAAACTAGTTTACCCAGAAGTATATACTACACTCCTGGAATGACGTCATGATCCTGGGATACTGTCGCACTGGAATGCCTCCCACCGGGAATTTCACATGCTTTCATAAACATCCTTAACACAACGTAAAACAAGTTGACCGCGTTTTAAAAAAAAACAAAAACTCAAGTTGCGAGGCGAGTACTGAGCGCACATAGATCAATCCCGTTTTCTGAATTATGAACCGTCGGCATTTATAGAAGACTTGTTCACTAAAGTAAGATGTACCCCATTAGTTACGTGTTTTGATTAATGTTTGGCTTTCCGTTGTTTACTATTTATATACTTGGTTATACCTTGGCTATTCTTGGCATGCGACTCCAAGTATATAAATAGTAACTATCTGAAAGCCAAACAATAATCACAACACATTACGCATAGGGTCAAATTTTAGTTAGCAACAGGTCTTCTATGCACTCAGTCAGGACACAACCATGCATTCTTCTTCTTCTTCAGCGTTCGCTCTCAAATAACCACAACGAATATTTCGTGTGATTTCCGCCAGGGAGCGTGAAGTACGTTGTGCTGCAAGTTCCACAGTAAAACTGTGATTATTTGCACCCCGGTTGGGCACTTGTGGTCAGGACGTCCGAGGTCCAGCACATCCGTTTTCGTCATTCCTTTATTTCGGGTTTGGTCACTAGTCCGTGACAGCCTGTGTATCTGTCGCCGGGCACGCTGGTGTGTAGTGCCTCTTCGCCAAGACGCTTGTCGAGCGCGTCTATCTGGCACAAGGTGCTTCCCCGTCTATAAACCCATCTCGTGCAATTGGACGAATTCTGCCTGTGTTCATCGGGTACTGAACCTTTTCTCATCCGTGAGCCTGGTTCCGTGTGAGGAAGAACTCGCCAGAAGAGATGGACACTGGCTCGTTCGCCCTCCTACCCGAGGCGTCGTTCACAGACATCGTGAACCCCTTGCACAAGTTTGAGTCTCACATCACGGGTTTGAGAGCAAGGCGTTCTCGAGCTGAGCGACCTTGTCCCAATAGCGCCTGAGCCCATCAGGTACTGAACCCTTTCTCTCTGCAAGTGTATTTCCGGTATAGGAAAACTTGACAATAGAGTTGGGTCAGGGCTAAATCGTTGTCCCTTTTGTGCCTGAGCCCATCAGGTACTGAACCCTTTCTCTCTGTAAGTGTATTTCCGGTATAGGAAATCTTGACAGTAGAGTTGGGCCAGGACTGCCATCGTTGTCCCCTTCTTGCCTAAGCCCATCGGGTTCGGAACCCTTTCTCTTCGCGAGCATATTTCCGGTATAGGAAGGCTCGACATTAGAGTTGGTTTAGGACTTCTTGCTTTTCTGAGCGCCCACGATTTGGTCTGGGTCTCTGCTTATAAGGATCACGGGTAACTAGAAGCTCGTCTCGAGCTAACAGAGCTTATAGTTCCCCTTTCCTAGGAACTTTTCACTTTTCATTTGCAGTTCGCGCTGCCCTCTGGCGCTGTTCTGCCCTTTCATTGTGTCATTGTACTCATTATGACATATATTTGTTTCTCTCCATGCAACCGCCTTTACTTGCCGTTTACATTGGCCGCCCCTCCAGTTTCTTATGACTGGACTAACAGGCGTCACTGTATGTCGACAGTGTCGCTGTATGTGGTGATGCAAATGGTGTCTGTCTTTTTTGCAGTCAAATCTATTTCCAACTGATTCCTCCACATTCTCGGACACGATCCCCAAATGATTTGGCCAGAATCAGCTCGATCTGCTGTTTTCTGTTACCAGGGTGCACCGCGAGGAGGTACATTTGGGATCTTGGTTATCTGCTAACGCTGGGTCTGCCTAGAGCATTGCGTTCCCTTTGCACCCCAACCATGCATTGAAACAGTAAACCGCATACGTTTGAGTGTCACCTTTATTACAACCGAGTTGGACCAATGCTTTTGTCAGAAAGGCTTTGGGCTGAAAAGCTACCTGCTCCTATCTTCTTCAGCGTTCATTCTCAAATTCCCGCTGGATCTCCCTTACAGCAAGACCATGATCCTACTAGATTTCCAGCAGGATGTAGTCCAGAGAATGGAAATGCGTTGTATTTGCGCCAATGGCCCGACACATTCTTCTTCGGTGAAGTTCCTATCTAAAGTGCTTATTTTATCATCATCATTATTACCATTGTCATCATCATCATCATCATACGCTTTGCAATAGTTTTATTATATTACGCACAGTCACGTTACCAAGAGGTATAGTACATAGGTTTGTAAAATGGGCGGTACCGCCCACCAGTGGGCGCTGAACCCGTCTAGGTGGGAGGCGATGGTGAGTTCAGAGGAAATTGGGGGAGGGGGTGTTTAGGTGGTATAGGGGGCGATGGCTCTTCTGTAAAATATCTGCTCATACAGATGTCTCACTTCCACTATTTTGAACTGAACTAGTCACTTCCACTATTTTGAACTGAACTAGTCACTTCCACTATTTTGAACTGAACTAGTCACTCCCACTATTTTGAACTGAACTAGTCACTTCCACTATTTTGAACTGAACTAGTCACTTCCACTATTTTGAACTGAACTAGTCACTTCCACTATTTTGAACTGAACTAGTCACTTCCACTATTTTGAACTGAACTAGTCACTTCCACTATTTTGAACTGAACTATTCACTTCCACTATTTTGAACTGAACTAGTCACTTCCACTATTTTGAACTGAACTAGTCACTTCCACTATTTTGAACTGAACTAGTCACTTCCACTATTTTGAAATGAAATAGGTATTGTATCCTCTGAATTAGTTTCCATCATTGTTCTTTGATGTTTCAGAAGTGTTGACAGCTTCTGCATAAGCGACTAGCATCAAAATTATATTAAACCAATCCAAGCCTCTTTGATATTTTTTAAATTGTACTGATTACAACCATAAGTATCATTGCTATTGAAATCATCTGTCTATGAACGAGATACAGTGGCATCCTATTATACAACGTGGTCTGGACCCACAAAATATGCATGTAATAACAGAAATTCGCTATATACAGTATAAACAATAAAAAATAAATATATTTTTGGGTTTTGAAAAGTGTTGTTATATAGGGATATTTGGGTTCTATTATCGTAAAGCATATCACCTATATTTCGTTATTAGAGCGGGATGTGAACAAAACAAGGTTCAATGCACATGTTCATTGGTAGTGTATGATGGTTTACGCATTGTTTCCATTTTATTGCACAGTCTAAGAAATTACGTCAATTACGTCACTTGCAGAACGTTAGTACAACTGCAGGATACTTCTAGAATGTAGGACCCTGAGAGGTGGGGGCCAGGGTTAGGTATAGTGTTTACAATAAATCTAACGCTATTACATGTCCCACCCTTTCTCTCAGTGGCGTTCCATAACAATAAAATCTTTTACAGGCGCGAAATTTGTTGTAAAGAATGCAGTATAGAGGGATTCCACTGCACAAATAAGAACAACAGATGGGCTCACACCATGTTCAGAAGCAGTTGGAATTGTCATTATTTCTTTCAATTAAACAACAAATGTTTAAAACATTTGTAAAAATAGTAAAAACCATCAGTTTTAAAGACAAATTCGTTTGTTTTTGTGAAAATAGAAGTAATTAAAATATGATTTTTAAAGCCATCATCAAATATCATCCGCGAAATTCCATTGAGCAATAATTCATTGCAAAGAAGAATCGATTAAATGACTGAAGACGCTGTATAGTCATTGTGCAACTATTTGCAGACATGCCAATTTTTTATTCAACTCGATTAATCAATTCTTTCAAATAATAAAGCACCTTATCATACGTGCGATTCATAAAAGATTAAACATTTTGTCAAGAATTATTATTTGCAAAATATGTGGAAGTGGACACAAAGGGAGAATTTATATTTACTACCACGAATAAGTTTTTTTCAACAGAAAGATAATTCTATTCATAACATTTTGTTTGCTGCTACTGATGGTGCCCCAGCAAAGCCAGGGCGCCACAAGAGTTTCAAAGAACTTTTAAAACAAGCAGGACCAAATATACTCACTATACATTGTGTACATCATCGTCAACATTTGGTTGCGAAGAATTTAAATGAACGTCTACACAGTCGCTCCATTACGTTATTAGATCAGTCAACAAGATTATAAGCAATTCATTGAGTGCCATATTGTTTAGTCAACTTTGTAGTGAAAACGATGAGAAATTCAATCCTTTGCTTCTTCACACAAAAGTTCGTTGGCTCTCAAAAATATTTGACGGAGTACATTTTACAATTTGTTTGGTCCAGTACTAGAATTCATAGAAAACAGAGACGACGGATTGACGGCCAACCTGATTTACATTCAAAGATGACATTGCTTACTTGACAGATCCATATAAAATATTTTGTAAGGTCAATCAATGTGATGAATTGAATATAATTAAAACAATAAACGTTGTTACCGCGTTTGTGGGGGAACTTCTATTCAAGCGGAATATAGGCGAGGGGAATATAACCACTTTTCAAATTTATAAGCAGTGTCTATCAATCAGGACGATTTAATTACACATTGTCAACATTTAGATGATCTCCAAGCTGATTTCAAAGAGAGATTCAAGAATATTCTAAACATGAATATACCAAATTGGGTTCTAATCCTTTCTCATATGTCAACACATCAGGATCATGAATATACCATATTGGGTTCTAATCCTTTCTCATATGTCAACACATCAGGATCATGAATATAACAAATTGGGTTCTAATCCTTTCTCATATGTCAACACATCAGGATCATGAATATACCAAATTGGGTTCTAATCCTTTCTCATATGTCAACACATCAGGATCATGAATATACCAAATTGGGTTCTAATCCTTTCTCAACACATCAGGATCATCAAATGCAGAAGAGGAACTCATAGAACTGGCAACACATGAAGAACTAAAATAACAATTCTGCAGTGGTTAGCAAAAGTTCTGGCTTCAGAAATTAATACCATCACTCTAGTCTACCCTGGATTATAGGAAACATTGCAGCAACTATTAATTCCATTTCCATCTTCCTATTTAGATGTGCATGGGTTTAGTGCTGTAGCGAATTTGTTGTCTAAGAAAAAAATAACCGATTACATATATTGTGGCGTATTAAAAAATAATACGATTACATGAGTGTGGCGATTTACGGCTGTTTCTAACGACAGTTGAGCCACATATTAAAAAAAATAACGTTCGAAATGAGCAATTTTGTAATATATTTGATGGTGTTTCAATTATTACAATAAGACTCTTATTAATATAATACAATCTCATAATATGTATTTTGAATGTTCTTATTTAGATCATTCTATGAAACTGTGCATAATGTTATTCAAGCATACACTTTACAATATTTACATATAGGCTATGTTTCATCAAAATCAGTATATCTATAACTGTGTTCACGATGAAGCACATATTGGCCACTATTTTTTCCCCAATAATTTAGCGGCATAAATAGCAATGTATCATTAGTTGTTATTTACGTCGAAGATATTAAAAGGCTGCGGAAAAGTGTTATAATCGGGAAGGGGGGGGGTGTTACAACATTTACGTCTAACAAAAGGGGCAGTGACCCGAAAAAGCTTTGTAACCTCTAGTATATCACAGACAATGATTTTAGCAATATGATGAGGATCTGACGACTAACTGGCGGACTGATTGAGTGGCTGATTGATTGATTGACTGACCGACTAACTGACTGATAGCAGCATAATTTACAAATTAAAATGAGATGGTGAATGTGATCTTGGATATGATGTTTTATGTTGTATTCAACGTTTTATTGAATGTTGTGGTGAATAATGTATTTGAACTGAAGGTGTATACTGCATTAATAATTTTTAAGTTGATATTGGATCTGATGTTGGATATGCAATACTTATCTGAAGTTAGATTTAGTATGCCGGGTGGAAATAATTTATCTGAAGTTAGATTTGGTATGCCGGGTGGAAATATTTTACCTGAAGTTAGATTTGGTATGCCGGGTGGAAATATTTTATCTGAAGTTAGATTTAGTATGCCGGGTGGAAATATTTTATCTGAAGTTAGATTTGGTATGCCGGGTGGAAATATTTTACCTGAAGTTAGATTTGGTATGCCGGGTGGAAATATTTTACCTGAAGTCACATTTAGTATTCATGGTGCAGAATAATTTAATCTGAAGTCAGATTTAGTATCCTGAGTGCACATAACTTATCTGAATTTAGATTTAGCATACCCAGGGCAAATATTTTATCTGAAGTTAGATTTAGTTTACAGGGTTTAAATATTTTACCTGAAATTTGATGTCGGTTAAATGTGTATAATGTTGAAGACTACCCTTTTTGAAGCGTGTAATGCAAAATGTAAAAGTGTATGTAAAGTTTGATGGGACGTATGTTATGAAACTTGATGTGAGGAATGCTATGATTTTGATGTGAAACTGAATATTTTATGTGAACTTGAGTGAATAGTTTTTTACCAAAGAAGAATAATGCATATTTTGATGTTTTGATGTAATTGGATGTCGAAATCACGTGTATATGTAGGTATGATGATCCCAATAACTGCAAAAAAGAAAACAGCGATGATGAATACGACGAGAGGAAGATTAATATTCTCACTTGTTGACCCAAGCAAAGAAACTTTAGGCAAGTTTCTGGCTTCCACAATATTGAAGGTAATTTTTCCTGCTACTGGCTGGTAACATCCACATATCCTGAGATCACCTTGTCTCATCTGAAGAACATTTCAATGTCATCAATCAAAAGGCGACCTTCAGATTTGCTCATATTACTGAACATTAGTAAATCTTACAAGTCAAGCAAGTAAAATAATATTAAACATCACAATGCAAAAAAATAAAACTAAAAATTATAGATGGAGATAAATGAAACACAGGCCGGTTTCAGATCGGACAGAGGAACAAGATATCACATCCTTAACATGAGACTTATTATAGAGAAGTGTAGGGAATTCTCAACTGACTTGCACGTGTGCTTCGTAGATTACTCAAAAGTGTTCGACTACATCCAACAACAGAAACTATGGGAGATAATGAACAACATGGGTTTCCAAAGACATCTGATTCATCTAATAGAAGAGCTTTACCAAGATCAAAAGGCTGCAGTGAAGTTAGAGGGTGATCTCTCAGAGTGGTTTGAGGTACAGAGTGGAGTAAGGCAGGGATGCACACTCTCCCAATACACTCTCCCAATACCTGTTCAACATATGCGCGGAAAATAAAATGAGAAATGTGAGAGAAGACATACGCAACGCTGACTACCAGGCTCTATAAACATCGGTGGTTTTGAAATCCCTGAACTACGTTACGCAGACGACACTGTGCTTCTTTCAAATGATATAAATGTATTGAAACAACTAATCAAGAACACAAAGAAATACAGCGAATCACAAAACTTATATTTAAACACGAAAAAAAACCATGTCAACAAATATAACAACATAACAGCCAAAAATCAGAATAGACAATATCAAGATGAAAGAGTGTGTAGATAAATTCGACTAGTTAGGAGCAAACATCAACGCTGTTTGGCAGAGATAAGGAAGGGATTGGCAATGGCATATTGTAAAATAACACGTTTGAAAAACATGGAAAAACAACAGAATAGAAAAAAACTGCTAATGCTAAAAACTTTTATTTTTCCGGTTGCAACATACGGCTGTGAAACATGGACACTAAGCAAAACAGCAGTAAAGAAGATCAACGCCTTTGAAATGAAATGCTACAGAAAAATACTCAGAATATCATGGAAGACAAAAAGAGAAACTCAGATATTATAAACACATTGAAGATTTCAGAGTGTTGGTTACTAAACACAATAGCAAAACTGCACCTGTTTGATCATATAAAGAGACATAACTGTTTAGGAAGACAAATAATGCAGGGCAGAGCATTTGGTGGAAGAGAAAGGGCAGACCAATAAGAATATGGACAACATTTAAGATTACATTAATACGTCATTGGAAAATGCAAACCCGCATAACCAAAGACAGAGAAGGGTTCAAGAATTTCATTGGGAAGACAACGTTCTGTAGAGAATACGTTACATGACACATATCGTTAAATCTCTAATATAACAAGTGTACGCATCTCGTTAAATTTCTAATATAACAAGTGTACGCATGTTGTAAAATCTCTAATATAACAATTGTATTCTTGACATTAAATCTCTAATATGACATGTGTACATATGATTAAATTTCGAATAAAACATGTGTACACATGTCATTAAATTGCTAATATAACGTATGTAGATATGTCATTAAATCTGTAATATAACATGGGTACACGAGAGAGATTGTGATTAAACACGTTCCATACACAGTTTAGAGAGTTTGGGTTCGCTACCCGAAAAGTGTTCATTTGTGGGCTCCATTTGCGAGCTCCATTTTACCTGTTTACGGGATGCTTTACTGATATAATTTTAGGTCTCGGTTATCCACACCTGGTAGGTACACACACAAACAATACAGGTGTTCTGATTCTTTGTACTTCGGTCATGGGAGGGAATGATTACTGTTAGGGGAGATTCCACTTCCTCATATAGGAGGAAAGACTTACTGTAAGGGAAGATTCCACTTCCTCACATAAGAGGGAATACTTACTGTAAGGGAAGATTCCACTCTATTTGTCAAGGACAGTGGGATCAAGAATCTTGTCTTGAGATCTAATGTTCATAAGTTTTCTCAGTCAAGTTGATCGGATCATCAGATTTTCACACGCACGCGCGCGCACACGCACGCACGCACACACACACATATATATATATCGAATCACTAGACTCACACAGATAAGATCCTTTTCGTTTAGATTTCATTTGTACTCATTATTGGTAACAGTAATATTTATTTTGTTTATTTCCGTATTCGCTCTGTGTTACTGCAGTCCCCGATGTCTAACAGGCTGGGTTGTCTATGACACCCGTGATTTGATTTATTTCTAAGTAGATCAGTTGCTGACTGGTAGCACAGACGTTTAGATACAAGGGCTAGAAACGCATCTCACTTATGTGGTATTTCCTTCCAGATTTATCGTATTGACCCCTATCTTACTAGTTTAACTTATATAAAATAATTGCTTCTCCAGGGTAGTTTCTCACGCTGATGCCATGCAGCGTCTTTATATATCCGACATTTCGCTTGAATTTGTTTGGATGGCGACACAATGTATACGCAAAGTGATCAGTGATATGTCGCAGTAGTCAAGAGTGAAGCTGTGTGAGATCAGAACGCATGCCACTTCAGGAGAAGGATTTGGTGAATATTGCACATGAAATTCCTGCTATTTTTATCTAACAACCGACTCTATCTGTGACATTTTTAAAGTTTCATTTTCTTATGTTTGTCTAGATTTCCTTGTTGGGAATTATCCGACTAATTTGGATAAGAACGGAGATTGAATAACTTAACGACGATACAACACCTGGATAGAACTGACCTTGTGTACTGTCTGTGGACTGACCAAAAGCTCAACTTGACCAGAGACCATATCCAGTTCACTCAATCTAAGGGAGGCAACCCCAACAAGGTGACGTCGACTGACATGATGTGTGGAATTCACTTGAAATTCAAGAGTCACATGTCCTCGCCCATTCACAGCAGAAAGGTCTTTGCTTACATGTTCATGTCCGTTCACAGATGGTAGATCTTTGCTGGAATATCCTCTCTCGTTGAGGACAGAACTAGTTTGATTTAACAAGTTCATTTCATTGATGACCGAAATGTCAGTAATTATCTCCCTTTTCTCCTTGACAGCAGAAGAATCTTTGATTACATCCCTTTTATGGTTAACAACGGGTAGATCATTGATGTCAAATTTTTCCAGAAACAGAGGATCCTATTCAAGTGGAAAAAAATTAAATATCAATTACTTCAATTATCGCTAATTTAATCTAAAATACCAACATACCGCGTGCTAATTTCATTTAGTATATCAACACAATGTCCCCTTCTTTTGATAACATCCCGTACGCAAAGTTCATGTTCTGGGGTAGATAATTTTGTTCAACAACTCTAGCGACTACACAGTTTCATTCACCAGTCACAACTGTAAACATACACACAACTCCAATACTTCTACACACATACACACAGCGTTATGACTTACACACACACGTAGGTAAATAATCAGAGAGACACACACGTATTACATTGGTACTATCTATCATTCACAAAACAAAACATTGGTAAGTTCACAGTCATAAGGTCATCACGGAACACTCACATAATCTCGCGCTTTATGAAAACTTTCACAGTTCCTCTCACTTTATACACACACACACATATTAGATCACCAGACTCTCACACACACATATCAGATCCACAGACTCACACAGATTAGACCACCAGACTCTCTCTCTCACACTCAGAAGGATTAGACCACCAGACTCACATACACAGATGAGATCACACATTGATTTTGATAGAACGTGAAATAATATTTTGTTGTAATTTCCTATATTCTCTTGCAGTGTGGTGTCAGTCATTTCAATCCCTCAATCCTAATTCTATACCCTCTTGTCTTGTAGTGTCAGTCAATCCACTCTGCCCCAATCCACTCTCCCCCAATCCACATTTTTCTCGGCATTCCTCTGCTTTTCTTCTCATTTTTATAATGTAATTATGAGATTTAAAAAAGGCGGAGATGATTGACTTCATTGTACTCGGATTTTACCATATGTGCTCCACATGTCGCCACCAAGTAGCACGCCATCTCTCAAGAATATCACTCATAGCAAGTAACTCCATAGCTTGAAGCCATAAATCCCAGAATGTTCTAAATAAATGCACTTGTACACAAAATGTTTACGAGCCGGAACCCACGAGTACAAGGTGAATGACTTAACTTCTGCACCATGAAGATCCCAGTTTAAAAGTAATACAATATTGTAACAATGACAAAAATGGAGGCAATGACAAGTATTATGTTGACCTGCCTGTAACACATATGATGAACAACGTCAGACGTTCTATGAAGATCGTAACGACCACTCTTACTAGAAATAAAAGTGTGACACAGAGATTTGGATAGCAAAAAGTGGAGTATGCGTGTGTGGCACATCTACCACGAAGCACTAAACATTACTTTTTTTTTTAAAGTGAGAGGTATTTACCAACTCTAGAAGTAAGATAACACTGTGTATTGTTTGGTGTCGGTTGAAAGTGACTGATCAAGGATTACTTTGTTAGTTATTTGTATTGTTAGTTTTTCGGAAGTAACCACTATGAAATTATTTTATGAATAGTGGTCAGAATATAATCATCGCACACAGAACATATCATTAGGTGCTCCGATCTCCCCTCGAGTATATCCGCAGTTTTACGGCTGACATTTCCAGTTTTTTTTTTTTGGTTGGTTGACAAACATTCCTCTAAACCCACGGAGCCGTCATAATGCTGGAGGCGCCATATCTGGAGACGCCACATTTCTGGAGACGCCACATTTCAATCCTTTATTTTAGACATGGAAAAGAACACCCCCCCCCCCAGCCCAATAAATTTGCCCTGTCGCTCGAATTAGTGACAGAGTTTGCCTATCTGTCTGCTATATTATTTCATTGAACGCCCGAATGGCCAGACACTAAAAGGAAGATGACTTGTTCCAACATCAAAACCCACTCTACCTCTAGCCACTAACATATTCCACGTGTATTTTTTAATAATGCGCATAGAGTAACTGAAGGATTTAGACATGAGTTACAGTCGGTGTTGCCATCAATCTCAAGGTCTTTATCACTGCCATAATCTCCATAGTCATGCTGCTTGTAGTCACAACTGAAAGTTTCACTCTCCAAAGTTTCACTCTCAGTAAAAATCAGTCAAACAGTAAAAATAGTTTGACTGCCCCGACTTGGCGTGGGCGCCGTATTTTTCCCCACGACTGTTCCATATAGTGTTATAGCAAAAAAAAGATAGAACAATGAATTGTGTTTCAGAAGTGATACGGGTTGCTTGGTACAGGGTGACTTGATAACAATCAGAAGTGATACGGGTTGCTTGGTACAGGGTAACTTGATAACAGTTTTGATCATAATGTAGATATATGGATACAGTAGTGGTAATGCGGATGATGATGATGATGGTCACAGGTTATGAACCAACATCAGTGCACTCCGTGCAACATTGGAGCTCAGTATACCCTAGCAGAAGACGATGGGTATACATATACAGGTGGTTCATGTGACCTACTAATTAAATACAATTCTTGTTCCTCCCTTCAGACGCCCAGTTCGTTCCTCCCTTCAGACGTCCAGTTCGTTCCTCCCTTCAAACGTCCAGGTCTACTACTAGCACACTTAATTCCGAAGTCTTCTAATCTCAGCTTCGGTGTTTAATCAATGGCGGTGTCCGCATCCATGAGACGCTCACGAAGCAGTTTAAGTACATCTCCAATTATACATTGTTGACGTCCCGTCTATTGGTGCCTGGGATGACAGTCTGTCTGCTCTCTCATTGGCGCGATCACCGTGTCCTGGAGGTTGGATGTAGCTATAGATGTCGTACACTAATATCGTTATCAGCCGTTTTTTTTTGATCTTTTGCAGCATGGAATGCGAGTAGATACAATAGCTGCTATAGACAATGATGGTGTTGACGATAAAATATGTTAGATTGACCCTACATTAACGTTACCCTGGTACTTCTGAGTGTCCTTGTCCTGTACTTAAATATCCTGCCGGGCACTAAGTAGACTTTAATATAAGGATTGACTTCCACCTCTTTAGGCACACCTGGGATAGTCAAACCCTGAGCCTAAAGATGAAAACAATAAAATGATGTATTAGAGGGAAATGATGGTAAAAAATATTTAACACTTAGCAAACGTAAAAAAAACAAGACAAATAGGCCTAAGTTGTACGATTCCACCATTAAAAAAACTTTATAAATTAAACGTTTATAAGGCCTTTATCAAGGGCAGAAAACAAAACGCAAATGGTAGACAAATAACCAGTGACACAAAGCTGAACGGCGAAAGTCAGCGTTGCATTGAGATAAGATAAATGTTGCATGAAAACTGCATAGAAACTAAGATAGAACAAATTACGGAAAGACAGGGCTAAAGGTAAGATCTATGTGTAGGAATGATGATCTTTTTCTTGCACGGAAAGTTTTATATTTGCATAAAACAGAATAAGCGTTTTGCGAATATTATATAATTTTATGTGGAGTACGCTCAAATAAAATTTGTAAGTTATAAAGTTGTTACAGGGGTAGCTGAAATAAAATCTGTAAGTTATGAAGTTGTTATGGGGTTAGCACAAATAAAATCTGTAAGTTATGAAATTGTTATGGTTTTAGCACAAATAAATTCTGTAAGTTTTTAAATTGTTATTGAAACAAAATCTGTAAGTTATGAAGTTGTTATGGTTCAAATAAAGTATGTAAGTTATGAAGTTGTCTGCTACCAAGTATCAAAATAATATAACCTAAATTGAACATTTAGACACATTTTATGTGTCAGTTTATATAATGTGTTCAGCCATAACCGTAACTATAACTTTTTCATAAATGTTATGTCAATTTATATAATGTGCCCAGGGCCGTAGATACGTTTGTAGCAAAGAGTGGGAGTGAACTAACCAAAATTTATTGAAGAAAGGTCTTTCACCCATTTTTGTATATAATTCCCTCTTTTTCATTAGATTCTTCACGAATGTTTTGGTGGAAAATTGTTAATTAAAGGGGGTAGGGGAGCGTATTTACTAACGATTTGACTAAATTGGTGATACTAAATGTGATGTTATGATTTCCTAAGAGGGAAATTTAGAAACACCCCCATATCTACTGACATTAATGTGACTTTAAAATAGGTTAATTGTTGACGTGGTCTTTTATGATCCACCTGCCCTCTTCGCCCTGTCATCAACTGTCAGTATGTATGACCACCCCCACCCCCCCCCCTCTTCCATCTGTCATCAAATGTTAGTATTTTCCCTGATTTAAGGTCAGGTACAACTGATATCTTTCTCACCTCAATAATAATGACCGTGAGACTGCTGCCATCATGGGACCACAACAGTTGCAGTTTTAGTTTGCCCGTTGGTGTGACTGGTTCGCTACGAGACATCAAGTCTTGAAGATTAACATCGGTCAGTGTTGCTGGTCTGTTTGGCTGGGGCACAATTTGACGCTGTCAAGATAGAACTTATGATTGTTCATCCACGACACAACAATTTACACAAATAGAACACAGCTTCCACAACATAAATATATATATATATATAAAACATAGAACACAACAATGTACACAACATAAAACACAACAAATTATACAATAAATTACGTAACACTTTAGAAACATAGATCACAACAACTTACTCAACATAGAATACAAAACTTTGCACAATATAGAACACAACAATTTACACAACACAGAACTCAACACTTTCTACAACAAAATACATACCAATTTACACAAACTGCAGCACAACAATTTACACAACATAAAACACAACAGTTTACACAACATGCAACACAGCAATTTACACAACATAAACCACAACAATTTACCTAACATGGAAAACAACAAATTATATAATAAATTACACAACAATTTACACAACATAGAACACAACAATTTACACACTATATAACATATAGAACCCAATATATAACAGACAACAATTTACACAATAGCAGCACATCACAGAACACACAACAATTTACACAACAGAGTGTGAACGTATTAAAGGTTTGTCATCACCTGTTATGAAGGGGTGAAAGGCTGCTTGTCAACAGTTATGACAGTATAAAAGGTTTGTCATCACCTGTTATGAAGGGATGAAAGGCTGCTTGTCAACAGTTATGACAGTGTTGAAGGTTATGAAGTTATATCTGTTGTGGCTCTCTCACATATATCCAGGCGATACATACGTATGGAACAAGGCTGTAACTCCAGCCTTTACATATATCTCCAACTTTATTACACAATTTATTCAAAGTCCAGAAAGGTACAACATCAACTTATAACATGAATTTCATAAATTGCATATCCAATATTCGGACATCAAATCAGTGTCCAGACTCTCAAGTCTGAAAACTATTCTCTTAACCGAACCATTTTGGTCCAAAAACTAACTTTCCTGAACACGTCCGTCCAGGTCGCCTTCAAAACTCAAACTCTTCACTAAAGACTGATTCTCACTCTTTCTCTCCTCTTTCAACCAATCTGTGCGTTCATTCAACATAACAATCACACTATCCATCTCGATACGTACTTAAACGTTCATTCAACATAACAATCACACTATCCATCTCGATACGTACTTAAACGTTCATTCAACATAACAGTCACACTATCCATCTTTCATTTAACATAACAGTCACACTATCCATCTTTCATTCAACATAACAGTCACACTATCCATCTTTCATTCAACATAACAGTCACACTATCCATCTTTCATTCAACATAACAGTCACACTATCCATCTTTCATTTAACATAACAGTCACACTATCCATCTTTCATTCAACATAACAATCACACTATCCATCTCGATACGTACTTAAACGTTCATTCAACATAACAATCACACTATCCATCTCGATACGTACTTAAACGTTCATTCAACATAACAGTCACACTATCCATCTTTCATTCAACATAACAGTCACACTATCCATCTTTCATTTAACATAACAGTCACACTATCCATCTTTCATTTAATATAACAGTCACACTATCCATCTTTCATTTAACATAACAGTCACACTATCCATCTTTCATTTAACATAACAGTCACACTATCCATCTTTCATTTAACATAACAGTCACACTATCCATCTTTCATTCAACATAACAATCACACTATCCATCTCGATACGTACTTAAACGTTCATTCAACATAACAGTCACACTATCCATCTTTCATTCAACATAACAGTCACACTATCCATCTTTCATTCAACATAACAGTCACACTATCCATCTTTCATTCAACATAACAGTCACACTATCCATCCGGATACGAACTTAAAAGTGTCTGAATCTAATCCGGCGATCTCTACTGTCTTTTGTATTTTACTGGTCAGCCTTCGGTGACCGCGGGGTACAATTTCCGCGTGTCAACCATTGTAATTCATGTTGCCATTAAAACTTTTCGTTCAGCTGAAGTTCAGGATTCATATCAAATAATGAATCTCTGTTACTGATACCATCTGCATTTCATGTGGTAGCTAGCGAGGGTTCTAAAACTAGTTGGGCCCGTGGTATACGCCCACAAGAGAATATAACACAGGACACACAATTTACACAACAAGGAATACAACAAATAACACACAACACTTTATACAACATAAAACACACAACACTTTATACAACATAAAACACACAACACTTTATGAAACATAAAACACACAACACTTTATACAACATAAAACACACAACACTTTATACAATATAGAACACACAACACTTTATACAACATAGAACACAAGAGATGATTACATAACCAAAAACAAGCAAATGTACATAGCTCTAGATATTGCTAATTTAACAAACTCAAATACTAAAATATATAAACTAGTCATATCAACCTGATGGATTCTCTTGACGTCTGGTGATATGGTAGCAGTTGCGCATCGATCCAGTGACCCACCATTCGAGAACATAAAGTTGGACAGAGTTGAACGGCGATCCGTGCTCTGGGAGGGCACGATATGTTGACCTGGAGGTTGTACCAATGATATATACATGTCAGCAAACCTGTATGAGCAGGTGGAGTTAACTAGATTGTATGAGAAAGGGGATTATGACAAGATTGTATGAGAAAGTGGATTGTGGCAAGATTGTATGAGAATGTATATTGTGACAAAGTTATATAAGAATGTAGATTGTGACAAGATTTTATGAGAATGTAGATTGGGACAAAATTGCATTAGACCGTGGATTATGATAAGATTGTATAAGAAAGTGGATTGTGACAAGATTATATGAGAATGTAGATTGTGACAAGATTTTATGAGAATGTAGATTGTGACAAGATTATATGAGAATGTAGATTGTGACAAGATTTTATGAGAATGTAGATTGTGACAAGATTATATGAGAATGTAGATTGTGACAAGATTTTATGAGAATGTAGATTGTGAAAAGATTTTATGAGAATGTAGATTTGACAATATTGTAAGAGAATGTAGATTGTGACAAGATTTTATGAGAAGCAGGATTGTGACAATATTTGAAGAGAAAGTGTTTTTTGTGTGTGCAAGATTATGTAAATCTATTGATATGTGCACGATTGGATTGCCGGTTTCATTGTTGTAGGATTTTCTTCTCTGATTAAATATGATCAGGCGAACAGACATATAATTCTCAACATGTATGAGCAGGTGAACAGATGTGATCAGTTCATGATGTATTATCATTCGAAAAGGTATGATCAATTGAAGATGTATGAGCAGGTGAACAAGTGTGATCAGTTGAAGAAGTATGAATATATTAACGGATATTAGTAGGTAAACGTGTACAGGTGCATTGGTATGATCATTTGAAGAAGTATGAACAGGTAAACATATATGTGCAGATAAACATGTATGAACAGGTAAATATATATGTGCAGATAACATGTATGAACAGGTAAATATATATGTGCAGATAACATGTATGAACAGGTAAATATACATGTGCAGATAAACATGTATGAACAGGTAAATATATATGTGCAGATAAACATGTATGAACAGGTAAACATGTATGAACAGGTAAACATGTAAGAACAGGTAAATATATATGTGCAGATATATGAACAGGTAAATATATATGTGCAGATAAACATGTATGAACAGGTAAATATATATGTGCAGATAAACATGTATGAACAGGTAAATATATATGTGCAGATAACATGTATGAACAGGTAAATATATATGTGCAGATAAACATGTATGAACAGGTAAATATATATGTGCAGATAAACATGTATGAACAGGTAAATATATATGTGCAGATAAACATGTATGAACAGGTAAACATGTATGAACAGGTAAACATGTAAGAACAGGTAAATATATATGTGCAGATAAACATGTATGAACAGGTAAATATATATGTGCAGATAAACATGTATGAACAGGTAAACATGTATGAACAGGTAAATATATATGTGCAGATAAACATGTATGAACAGGTAAACATGTATGAACAGGTAAACATATATGTGCAGGTGAACATGCATGAACAGGTATGATCAATTCTTCTTCAGTGTTCATTCTCAAACTGCCGCTGGATCTCCCTTGTAGCAGGGTCATTGTCGCTACCAGATTTCCAGCAGGATGTAATCCGGAGAATGGAAATGCGTTGTATCGCCGTTTTATTTGTGTCATTGGCCCGACACATCCGTCTTCGGCGGATTATGAGTTTGTTCATTTCGTGCCGCAGGCAGCACACTGGGAAGAGATTTTGATTCTTCATGTGTTGCGGTCCACTACTTGCAGTTTTAGTTCGTGCATTATCTTGCAGCCTGTTATTTCCCCCTTCTATAAGTAAGGTGTTATTTAATGTTGCTTTAAGCCTTCCTCGTTTTCTTTAACCCTCAGGTGTTTTGCTCAGGGTTACCACGGCCATCGATCCTCATTGAAGACGTATGACCAGGTCAATAACTAAGACCAAGTAAACATATATGTGTAAGTAAACGTGTATGAACAGGTGAACATGTATGGTCATTTTAAGAAGTGCGAACAGGTAAATAAATAAGTACAGGTAGGTCTAAACAGTTAGGAGTAGGCAAACATGTGTGAACAGGTATGGTCATTTTAAGAAGTGCGAACAGGTAAACAAATAAGTACATGCAGGCCTAAACAGTTAGGAGTAGGTAAACATGTGTGAACATGGGTATACTTAATTGAACAGCGGCGACCAGAAAAAAGAGTAGGAGAAGATGAACGGATTAACACCTGATACGTGATCATGAATAGAGAGATGATTATGTATACACACGTGACAAGATAGCAACAGGTGAAATGAGTAATATAATAATGCCAACAGCAGGTGGTCAACGATGAACAAAGCAAGAACTAGGCCTAAATATTGATTATTTATAACCAAGCTTGCATTATGCTCTAGTTTTGAACTTTCTATATTGGGCGCACAGAATGTTCAATAATAAACATGAGCCAATGACATGTTGCCAGTGCTAGCAATCCTTATCATTATCATGTGCTTTACCTAATTTCGTAACCATATGTTAATACGGATAAAACATTTGAGTTGAATATGTTGTATTTTGTAGAAGCCAGAAAAGGAGCAAGAAAAGCAGCGCTGTGACTTGCCATGCATGTCGTTAAAGGCGACTACGGTGGTTTGACGGTGGAGCTTTCTGTCCCATTGCATAAATCAAAGCGACACAAAGTCATGCTGAGATTGCTATTGTGGAAGCCGATTGGCTCATATATCGCCTCCAAGTTATAAGCCATGACACGGCGCATTCTATTCTCTGAACTACACCCTCCTAATCAGAATGTTTGAGAACGAACTTAGGAGAAGAAGAAGATGCATACAAAGATATACAACACACATGTAGTTCTAGTGGTTCTAACTGTGACCAATGGTTATTCACCTTCTTGTTGGTTTGCAAATTTGATTCGCTCTCGCTCCGCCTGTAGCTCAGCCAGCGAATGAGATCGTCTGTAGGGTGGGGGAAGTTCCCTATATGGTCTGCTGACATCATAACTGATACGCCTTGGCGGGTGTCTCAGATCAGGATACCGCCCCTCTTCCAAGTCATAATAATCAAGTTCAGAAAGATCTGACAAAATAAATTACAAATATTACATGTGATCTTAGGAAGTCCGTACTTATTGGAAAGTTGGGAGGGGGATTTAGAGTGGAACTCTAGGAATAAAATACATGTTATTTATACCCAAAAAAGGCTTACAAGGGTGGTAACATCCCACATCAACTTGCATTAAACTAGAGCTACTGGAAATGTTAACATCCCACATCTTACTGTGTTAGAACTACTTGAATTGGTAACGTTCCCAATTTCCTTGAGTTAAAACTACTTCAAATCGTAACATCCCTCATCTCCTTCAGTTAAAATTACTGGACATAGTAACCTCCCTCATCTCCTTCAGTTAAAATTACTGGACATAGTAACCTCCCTCATCTCCTTCAGTTAAAATTACTGGACATAGTAACCTCCCGCATCTCCTTCAGTTAAAACTACTGGACATAATAACCTCTATCCCTTGTGTTAAAACTAACTGGAAATGTACAGTATGTCTTTTTACCGAAGATTGGCTATTGTTTGCTTACCGACATCATTGCACTCCAGACAGACTCAATGGTGTTCAGTTTCCTTTAGCAGATGACGAATCATAGTCATAATGATGGTTCCTGTGGCACGCTGATTAAACAATCCTCACATTTGGTGATATCTCTGACGCAGTAGTTAAGACATTCGCTTTGTGATCAAGAGGTTGTTGGTTCGGGTCCGTCTCGCGTTTATAAATTGAATTTTATTTTCCAAGATCCAAGAAGATTATCGCTTGAAGCAGCGTAGTACATGCTTTGCTCTAGGAAAACGGCGTGCCGCTTCGTTGAGAGATACGAAGTACTAATGGGATAACCCGAGTACGATGCAGTCAAACCTTTAATGCATTTTGTTAACCTTCATAAACAATGTAAACATTTTTTGTAGGACAACCTCCCCCCCCCCCCCCTATTTTAAACGATTATTAGAGAAGTTGTGTCTACGGCTGTCTGTGTACGTCATAACGGTATCGTCATGTTTCTCCAATGTTGTCTTCAAGTCTTTTTCATTCTTCAGTTAGTTATCAGCCAATAGATCCAATGGACTGTGTGATTCGCTGTAGGTCATCCATGATTCCGCTCAGGTTTTGAAAAAGTTCCGTCTCAGTAGGCCATATTTTCTCCTTCTCTTCTTGATAGAGTTGGCATGCTGTGAAATCGTCTGATTATAACACTCTATTGTCCATATTCTCAAGTTAGTCTGGAGATTGATGTCAAGTCGTCTGATAATAATAATCCATTGTCCATATTCTCAAGTTAGACCACTGGCTATAGTACTACTTGTAACATAGACCACTGACTATAGTACTACTTGTAACATAGACCACTGACTATAGTACTACTTGTAACATGAACCACTGACTGTAGTTCTACTTGTAACATGGATCACTGACTATAGTACTACTTGTAACATGAACCAATGACTGTAGTTCTACTTGTAACATGGATCACTGACTATAGTACTACTTGTAACATGAACCACTGACTGTAGTTCTACTTGTAACATGGATCACTGACTATAGTACTACTTGTAACATGGATCACTGACTATAGTACTACTTGTAACATGAACCAATGACTGTAGTACTATTTTTAATATGGACCACTGATTGTTGTACTACTTGTAATCTGTCAAAAAGTCTAAGATGGAAAGCATCCACGCCGTTGATCAGGTCTCAATGTCATTGGGCAGGCCACGTTGTCCACATGTCAGTGACTGTCTTTCAAAGACTGTCCAAAGACTGTCTTTCCCTAATGAAGTGTCTTTAGGTAATCGTTCAAGTGGAGGACAGAAAAAAGGCTTCACATACTACTTGAAAGCATCTTTTAAGCACTGCAGGAGGATTGACCCAAGCTTTTGAGAATTACAGCTCTTTATCGCCCAGCCTGGAATGGTCAAATCAGTCTGGGTATTATAAGATTTTAATGGTCGAATCAGTGGGGTATTATAAGATTTGAATGATCAAATCCTGCCAGTCCGAGTCATTGGCGCAAATAAAATGGCGACACAACGCATTTCCATTCACTGGAATACATAATGCTGGAAATCTAGAATGGATCAGAGTTCTGCCACAAGAGAGATCCAGCAGGTGTTTGAGAATAAACGCTGAAGAAGAAGAAGAAGAAAAAATGGTCAAATCAGTGCGGGCGTTATAAGATTTGAACAGAAGTGAACGCTGCGGGAGATTCAAAAGAGACACACACCAAAAGAAAGATGAAACTGTTTTCCCTCACTTTATGACCTACTACATTCCTACTTACACTGTAAAAGGTCTGTTAAAGCCCGGATTGGACTCATCATGGACCATTGACTGTGTAACATGGACAACCACCCGCTCATAATTGAAAGAGAACACATATTTCTAATAAAACAGGGTTGGATCAACTTCTTCAGTGTTCATTCTCATGCTCCCGCTGATTCTCTCTTGTAGGAGGAGAATGGTTCTACTCGATATCCAGCAGGATGTAGTCCAGAGAATGGTAATGCTGAGACACCATTTTATTTTTCCCAATTGCCCGACACGTTAGTCATCAGTGGTCAGGATTAATGTAACTAAAACACATACAAGTGACATATGACTCACCGGCCACGGAAGCATATGTTCCTTCCAAACCTTTTTTACTGTCACGACTACTTCCTGATTCTCGTCGGTCGGAGAAATCTGAGAAGATTGATGTCCGGCGGCTGGCTAAGCTTGATGCTGACCAACGTTGGTCTGTGTCCGTTGCATACGATGTTCGCCGGCTTGCGACACTTGAGTTAGATCCCCGTCTATGAAAGGAGGTTGATACTCATTACTTCACAGGAACAACAGAATCTTACCTATGACAGGTAAGAATGGATGCTTATCTATACTCAGGTAACAATGAATGATAGCCTATTCACCGGTAACAAGGAATGCTTATTTATTCACAGATAACAATGAATGGTAAAATGCACTAAGTATAACATGAAAAAATAAGCAGAGAACAGAAGTAATTAAAATCAGCAAGTCATCAAATCCAGTGAACATAACAATAAATAAAACTAAAGTGGAACCAACTTCTAAACTTAAATCCCTATCAAATATATTCACAAACAACGAAAAATTAGACAGAGAGATTGAGACAAGACGCCAAAAAAGCAAACACAGTGACATGCCAGAAATCACCATTACTGCTCCACCCAAATATCAAGATGGAAGACAAGAGACAGATGATAAACAGTATTTTTATACCAAAACTCTGCTATCAATGCCAGACGTGGGCGATGACAGTAGCCCAGCAGAGAAAACTTCAAACATGTAAGATGAAATGCCTGAGAAAAGCCGCAAGAGTGACCAAACTAGACAAAACGAGAAATGATGAAATCAGGAGAAGAATCGGTATAAGACCAAGCACAAAATACATAGATAAACAAAACCAAAAAAATGGTTTGGACATCTTATTAGAATGAACCACAAGCAACTATCACCTTCGGATATACGACAATCAATGGTAGCACTTCATGATTATCTATTCACAGGTAACATTGAATGATTAGCTATTAATAGTAACAATGAATGATTACACTAGTCAACATACAAAAATGTACCAGTAATGAAAAAAGCTGATCTTAACTAATTTTGGGGTGCTGAAAACGAAAATGATATTGAAAAATATGCATTTGTTCTAGTTTAAAAAAAAAAGATATATGAAACTTTTGCTTTCTTTAATTACCGTCTCTCTCTCTCTCTCTCTCTCTCTCTCTCTCTCTATATATATATATATATATATATATATATATATATATATATATATATATATATATATATATATATATATATATATATATATATATATATATATATATATATATATATATATATATATATATATATATGACGCAACAGCTGCGGTAGACTGAATTAATAAACTAAGGATTCTGACCATAAAAATATAACTAGAAGCATATGATGCAATCCTACCAGGTATTACATCACGTTTGTGTATAAATATCTTATCTCTGATTAAATTTCGTTATTATCGTTATTATCATTGCATTTTTCCTTCTAAAAAGTGCCTTTGTTAGAATTGTGCAGGACACGTCTCAACAGTGCGAATAATTTCTTTTATATGTGTGGCAAAGTGACTTTTCTATCACAAAGACTGAATATGTCTAAAGTGATTAAGGAAGTATACAACTCGTGTTTTGGCTGCAGGATAGGAGGTCAAATATGAGTTGGGCATCACACATATGCTGCAATACATGTGTTGCACATCTTAAACTGTGGTTTTCTGGCAAAAGGCAAGCTAGGCCATTTGCAATTCCAATGATTTGGAAATAGCCAACTGATCATATCAACAACTGTTACTTTTTACATGGTGCGTTCAATTGGGAAAGGAATTTCAGAGAGGAAAATATGGACTCTGCAATATCCAAACATCCAATCTGCAATAAATCCGGTACCTCACAACAATGCCCTATCATTTTCATCTGCTTCCGATGACGAAGACGGGACATTTCTGAGCCATCAAAAGACACAAAATTTGAACAACTATATCTAGGAAACCACACTTGATAACCAAAGTGAACTGAATGATCTTGTAAGAGACATTAATTTACTCACGAGCAAGGTGGAGCTTGTGAGTTTTAGATTACAACAGTGAAATATTCTAGCACAAGATGTTACAATTTATTTGAAGACGGTGAGTTTTATTCAGGAGGCAGAATTACAGACATAGACATGTTTGAAGTGAACGAAAGAAGAAGAAGAAGAAAAATAATGCTTTCAAATATCCCTTCAGAAAATTTCCAAGACTGAGTGAAGCTAAAATAAGAGAGGTAGTAATTATTGGTTCGCAAATTCGAAAACTTAGAGATGATGAGTTTTTTTGCTTGTTGCATGGAAAAGAAAAAGAAGCATGGCTAGCATTTAAATCAGCGGTGTACAATTTTCTTGCAAACAACAGATCTGATCATTACAAAGAAACTAGAAAATCTCCATCTGAAGTATAGGAGTCATGTCTTTAAAAATTCATTTTCTGGATTCTCACCTGGATTTTTAAAGTCAAAGTGCGGAGCGATCAGTGGTCAGCGGTCAGTGAACGATTTAACCAAGGCCTTGTTGCTATGGAGAAAAGGTATCAAGGCAATTTGAGCCCTTCAATGTTTGCTGATTACTGTTTGACTGACAAGAGACACCTCACCGATTGACTACAAGAGGCAAGCAAATATAGCTCGAACAGCTACTGAATAATGTTAGAAGTTGTTCAAATGTGTCTTTTACAAACATTATATTTGAACTTTAAATAGTGTTTTTATTTGTATTGCTGAAATTTAAATTAATCATTAAAAAACCCAAGAGCCAATTGTTGAATTTCATGATGATATTTGAAATCGGCATGCCAAAATAAATAATAAATTATGTTTATACAAGTAAATTTAAGTAGGAAGCCAGATGACAATTAAAACAATTATTGACACTAACGGGAATTTAACCAGTCCGTTCAACGGCTCAAATCGCCTAGCAACTATTGAACACGCGTTCTTCCGTACTTGACTAACCGTATCTCCAAAAAAAGATGCGATTTCATCAAGCCATTCAAACCGTGCACACAAAGTCACCAGAACGGACCGATCGAGACAAGGACTATTACAACAATAACAAACATCCCGTACAGGTTTTTTGAAATATCCTCAGTAACAACAAATATATAACATAATATCCGTTTTAGTTATACAAGGGCGGATAGGTCTTCTTGTAAACATGGATAACATATATAGACAATACAATTTTGCTTCGAATAATTGTTTATACAAGTAAATTTAAGTAGGAAGCCAGAGGACAATTTTAAAAATTGTTACGACGAACGGGTATTGAACCAGTCCGTTCAACGGCACCAAATCGCCTAGCAACTATTGAATACGCGTTCTTCCGTATTGGTGACTTTGTGTGCACGGTTTGAATGGCTTGATGAAATCGCATCTTTTTTTGGAGATGCGGTTAGTCAAGTACGGAAGACGCGTGTTCAATAGTTGCTAGGCGATTTGGTGCCGTTGAACGGACTGGTTCAATTCCCGTTAGTCTCAAGAATTTTTAATAAATGATGTATAATAAATGTCTGGTACATAAATGCTTTTGAAAAATTGTTGACTAGAGTTATCTATTCACAGATCACAATCGTTGCTTGCCTATTTTCAGGTAAAGGTAAAGTTATGTCCCTTTGCAGCAACCTGCCGTCGGGGATGAAGATAACTCTCATGTATTAAGCCGCAGCAGCCATTAGATGGGGTCGCCAGTTCATGGGGTCGCCAGTTCCCTTCCTTGTTGTCTTTACCTCCATTAACTCATGCGTCAGGTACTCATGTACAGCTGAGTCGACTGGAGAAGTAGGTGTGAGGACGTGGTTTCGAACTCGGCACGCTTTAACTCGGTGATAGCAAGTGAGCTCACTATCAACTAGGCTCCGCATTTTCAGGTAACAATAGATGATTGTCTCTTCACATGTAACAATGAATTGTTCCTTATTCACTAACAATGAATGCTTACCTAGTATACATGTACAAATAAATTCAAGTAGGAAGCACAAGGATAAATGAAAATAATTCTTACAACTGACGGGAATTGAACCAGGTCTGTTCTAGCAGCACCGAATCGCGTTGCAACACAAGTAAACAGGTTTTCTGTATTTGACCAACCACATCCTCAAAAAAAGATGTGGCCTCGTCAAGACTTTCAGACTGTGTATTCAAGTCACTGAGAACAGACTAGTCGAAACAAGGACTATAACAACATCAACGAACAAGTATTAAAGTAACCTCAGCATGGTCAAGTACCGAAAACTTGTTTACTATTATATTATTACTATTTAGATATTATTTGAAGCAACATTGTTCTGTCTCTATGTTATTTATATTTACAAGAAGACCTATTGGCCCTTGTGTACGAATATGCATGTTCTGTGTTTGTGTTCCTGAGAATACTTTAATACTTGTACGGGATGTTTCGACAGAGGTCAAAACGTCGATTTCTGTGTGTTATGTGTGTCTTGAGTGATTAAGCAAAACTTCATTACCCTATTCCTGGATTTACCTGTTGAATTTCAGTTTTGCGCAGTAAGTACATACATGGAAGAAGGACGTGGTCAGTCTGATACAAATGATAGTTAGTTAGTCGTCGGATCATCATCACTGCACACTGGACACATCCATAGTTGCTCCGATCTCTCCTTGAGTGTATCTGCCATCACACTTCTGCTGACAGTACCGGTCCTATGCTGGTTGACCATCATTCATCTGCGCCCTCCAAAATGTTTACCTCTAGCAACAGCGCATTTCAAACCCTGATCTTTAATCCTAGCCATTGAAAAGGAATCATCATCCACATTAGTCTCACTCTCGCGTGTTATATCTCTTAAGGAGTTCAAAACGTCAGCGCGATCCATTTCCCAATCGCCCTGTGCCACAACGCGCACGATGCCAGTTGATCCGCTCTTTCATTGCCTCGAACGCCTACATGTCCCGGCACGAAAATAAATGTAACCATTTTCAAGCTCGCCTTTCTCAAGGCCTCAATCCACTGTTCGCGAACGAGACCCACTTGTACCTTCTTAATCATACTCATAGAGTCACTCAAGATACAGACCTGCGTTACCTTCTGTGTGCGTAGCCACTCAAATGCCTTGGTCACCGCCATAGTCTCCATGGTCATACTACTCGTAGTGACCGCAAAGGCACCATTTTCTTCCTTGATCGTTTTACCTGCGCACTGAGCTGTAAAGGCCCAAGCACTGCGAACATGCCTAATTACAGATCCATCAGTGTATATAATCACATCCGCCTCTTTGGTATTCTCACTGATTAAAGCCTGCACTTCTTTCTCCACAGCTGTGAAACACCATTCTCTGCATTCCCTGCTAAGTGATATTACTACTCTCAAACAAGTTTCGAAATCTGTGGGTAGACCTATCCATTCCGCATCTATTCATTGATACAAATGATGTAGTATCTAAGCCTTTTATGTCACTGTGTTGTACAGATGGGACAATACCTCAGTGTGTTATTTCGGTCTGTGGTATAAATAGTGCCTAACTTTACTACTTTCTAGGGGTGCAAAGGGAACGCATTGCTCTAGGCGGACCCAGGGTTAGCAGATAACCAAGATCCCAAATGTACCTCCACGCGGTGCACCCTGGAAACAGAAATACAGCAGCTCGAGCTGATTCTGGCCAAATCATTTGGGGATCGTGTCCGAGAATGTGGAGGTAGCAGATAGAAAGAGATTTGACTGCACAAGAGACAGACAATATCTCCGACACCCCCATATCACCACATATAGCGACACTGTCGACATACAGTGAAGCTAGCCAGTCCAATCCGAACATTGGAGGAGCGGCCAATGTAAAATGCACGTAAAGGTAGATGCATGGCGAGAGACAAATAGATTTCATACCGAGTACAATGAAACAATGAAAGGGCAGAACAGCGCTAGAGGGCACCGCGAACTGCAAATAGAAAGTGAAAAGTCCCTAGGAAAGGGGAACTACAAGCTCCGTCAGCTCGAGACGAGCTTCTAGTTACCTGTGTTCCTTACAGGCAGAGACCCAGACCCATTCATTGTCGTTTGGTAAAGCAAGAAGACCTAATCCAACTCTAATGTCGAGCCTTCCTAAACCGGAAATATGCTTGCAAAGAGAAAGGGTTCTGTACCCGATGGGCTTAGGCAAGAAAGGGACAACGATGGTAGTCCTGGCCCAACTCTACTGTCAAGGTTTCCTATACCGGAAGTACACTTGCAGAGAGAAAGTGTTCCGTACCCGATGGTCTCAGGCACAAAAGGGACAACGATTTAGCCCTGGCCCAACTCTACTGTCAGGTTTTCCTACACCGGAAATACACTTGAAGAGAGAAAGGGTTCAGTACCTGATGGGCTCAGGCGCTATTGGGACAAGGACGCTCAGCTCGAGAACGCCTTGCTCTCAAACGCGTGGTGTGAGACTCGAACTTGGACAAGGGGTACACGATGTCGGTGAATGACACCTCAGCTAAGAGGGCGAAAGAGGCAGAGCCCAACTCCTCTGTTGAGTTCTTCCCCTTAAGGAACCAGGCTCACGGATGAGAAACGGTTCAGTACCTAATGAGCACAGGCACAGCACGTCCAATTACACGAGGCAAGTTCATAGACAGTGGAACACCTCGTACGAGTCAGACGAGAGTAAAAATCGTCTGGGCGAAGAGTCGCCACTACGCGTGCCTGGAGACAGATATAGAGGCTGTCACAGGCTAAGAGTAGCCCACCCGAATTGTCAAGGCATGCCGAAATCGGATGTGCTAAGCCTACAAGGCGCATAACGGTGGCACAGCGTAATCACGCTCCCGGCGGAAATCGCACGGACACCCGTGATGGTTACAATAGAGCGAACGTAAAACAAACAAACAAACAAACAGTACTTTCTAGGCATCGCCAGCAGCATTTCCCGACATTCCAAGAGTCCTGGTACTCATTTTATTATGACTGCGCGAACCAAGGTTGTTGTGTTTTTTTGTGTTTTTTTTTTTTGGGGGGGGGGGGGTTGCAATACTCATGTGACTAGTCAACTTAAACTCAGGCAACCTGACAAAGGTCGTATGACTTAGACCGAGTCTGTCGTCAGTTATACAGTCCTGTGGACTCATCGGTGTATCCTTCTATAGTGACGACATATGACTTTCCCCATCATTTTCATTGGTCACTTTGTGTTGACAATCAATAAAAATCTTGAAAATAGTAAAATAGCATTACGTTTGAAAGGATGAACCGACGAGTACACATAACTGTACAATTGACGAAATGCTCGTTTAGTACATCACCAGGAAACACACAGATAAGGAGGGGGGGGGGGGGAATTGGTGTGAGTATCAAAATCCTCCCTTTTAGGAAATCTGCACATAATTTTAGTACCAGAAATTTAGACAAATGTGAGTTATCGGGGGGGGGGGGGGATAACTAACAATTTCCTCCACTAACAATTTTTTACAAAAAAAAGGTCTTAACATATTTTATTTTTAAAAAGAAGGAATTATACACGACGATAGAGAAATTACCCTTATTTTTTAGATACCCCTCCCCCCCCCCCGTACTGTAGATGTATGTACTCCCTGCCACAGTGGTCTCAATACACTCACCTGTCTGTATCGGACGCCATAGAAGTCCGTCGACTACCGGCGCTGCTACCAGACGATCTCCGGCGATCCAGAGTAAGCACGCTTGCAGGATCACGTGGTATAACACTGCTGGATGCAGAGGCATATGATGTCCTACGGCTGCCGTAATCTACGAAAATCTGAGGCACTGATATAGGGACTTCAACCTTATTTCCCGCCGTACCTATTGTTAAGCGTTCTGTCTCCTCTAACGCTGCTTTCTCATCCTTTTTTCCTGAGAGTAAAACATTTAAACAGCTAGTAATGTGGAATATAAACACTCAAATGATGTGGAAGGTAAACAGCCAATTGATGTGTAATATATACAGTCAACTTGATTTGAAAAAAAACAACAGTCAACTGTTTTGATAGATGCACATACATAGCCAATAACATGAAAGAGTCAGATGATTTAGGGGGGTGGGGGTGAAATGTTGTGAAAAATAAACGATCAAATGATATGAAGAAGATACAATAAAATAATGTGGAAAATAAACTGCCAAATTATGTGGAAGACACAGTTAAATGATGTGGAAGATAAACAGTCAAGTGATGTGTCGATCCCCAACAACTACGAGCGATTAGCTCTTACTTCCTATGTACAATGGGATAGTTTCTCCAGAGCTTTATTTTATACCTAGAAGATTCAACTTTCAGCAGTGTACAATGCTGTAATAATAAACATCCACTCAGAAGATTCAACTTTCAGCGGTGTACAATGCTGTGAGTCTCTACTCGGAGTTGGTAAAATCTACGGATTTTGATACTTTTCTACCTTTCCGTAACATGTCAGAATTTGAGGCTTCATGTTGTGTAATTCTGTGCTCTCCCAAGGAATTGTAACGTCCTGCACAGAGGTTCTGTTCACCACATTCAATGTGTCACCTTTCAATGTTTCATTGCCGGAGTAAAACGTACACGTTGGATGTTAGAACCAAGGTCTTGGTTGCATCTCATATGATTCCCTCAACGTGATTTACAATGACGATGTGTGAGATCAGACAAAGAGCAGCGATGCTGTGTGACATTAGACAAGAGCAGTGACGTTATGTGACATCAGACAAGAGCAGTGACATCAGACAAGAGCAGTGACGTTGTGTGACATCAGACAAGAGTAGTGACATCAGACAAGAGCAGTGACGTTGTGTGACATCAGACAAGAGTAGTGACATCAGACAAGAGCAGTGACATCAGACACGAGCAGTGACATCAGACAAGAGCAGTCACATCAGACAAGAGCAGTGACATCAGACAAGAGCAGTGACATCAGACAAGAGCAGTCACATCAGACAAGAGCAGTCACATCAGACAAGAGCAGTGACGTTATGTGAGAGCATTCTAAATATTGCACCCAAAAGTGCAAACGTAAATGGTACAGATACAATTCTGCAGAGTTTCCACAGGAAGAAAGCTTCACTATATTTATATATTGTCATCTATATGTCATTTACTGAAAGTTTATTGTTGTTGAATTTAATCTGTCATGCCAATAGTCAAACCTTCAGACCTTGCGAACTGAGATATTTGTAAGTCGCCATACGCAAAAATGCAAAGACTAATGAAAAAAATCCACAATGTATATGTTATGACGTAAACGACATACATATAAAGAAAAGGTTTCTGCACAGCAGCAATTGTGATGATTAATCCTACAGTACACTTAACAGACACATGAAATGTCACTAAACAATCCACAATTATATAAACATAAAATCTGGATATTCTGGCAGCTGAGCCAAAACGTTAGAGCTTTGGTCCCAGAGTTCGATCCCGGTAAGGATTGAATTTTTTTCTTTCTCATGGATAAATTTAAAAAAAGAAACATCCATCTCTGAGCATACATAACGACTTCGAGGGCATGCGGCCTTATCACACATATTACTCGAAACCTTTGTGGAATTCCGTAACGTGAAAAGTGCAGTATTGAAAGTTCTTGCATAATATAATCATAACGTTAGGAAAACCATTATAAGAGGCTGTGAAGCTGGATTGTGCAAATACTACGCATAGAGGATAATTGGATAACTAACACTACTCTGAGATAAACCATGCACACCTAGATATACAAAAGGATACGAAATGGGCTTGTAAAACGTCACAGAAAAAGTCAGTTGTTAACAAAAATAGTCGAGATTTCCCGTACTTTTTGCCAAGTACTTTTCCAGAATAACCATGCTTGCTATCTCACACAGCGTCACTCCTCTTGTCTGCTCTCACACAGCGTCACTCCTCTTGAATGCTGCAACAGATCATCGGCCACTTTGCGTATACTTTGTGTCACCAGCCAAAGAAAATCACGGAAAAGTCGGATATATCAAGATAAGTGACGTTGCGTGAGTGCATCTTAATAGATTATCTTGGGGAAGTAATTGTTTTCTAGCTAATACTAGTGAGAATTGGATCTTCTTCTTCAGCGTTCATTCTCAAACTCCTGCTGGATCTCTATTGCAGTAGGACAATGGCCCTATTAGATTTCCAGCAGGATATAGTCCAGAGAATGGAAATGCGTTGTGTCGCCGTTTTATTTGCGCCAATGGCCCGACACATCCGTCGTCTGCGGAAAAAGGATCAATACTAGAAATCCCGAAAGAAATACTACCTTAAGCGTGATGTGTTTCTGCCGTGGCTATCGCAAACACTACAGGTCTTCTAACTGAATTAATTTAAACCCCGTTCTGTCTGTATGAACGGCCCTGCCACAGTGGTCTCCATGCACTTACCTGTATCAGACGCCATAGAAGTCCGTCGACTACCGGCGCTGCTACCTGACGATATCTTACGATCCAGAGTAATCTCGCTTGCAGGATCACGTGGTATAATATGCTGGATATCCTACGGCTGCTGTAATCTACGAAATTCTGAGGCACTGATATAGGGACTATAACCATATTTTTTCAACGTTTTTGATTATTGTTTGGATTATGATTTGTCTCTATTAACATATTTGGAATCGCATGCCAAAAATAGCCATGGCCATTCAATAGATAACACGCAAATTGTAAACTAGTTCATGTTTACATTTTAGATGACAGGTCTATACCGGTGACCGTTCTCTTCCCTTTGTATCTTGATGTATGGGGATGGACAGACAGAGATAAGGAAAGCAAGTCTGAAGAATGAGCCACATGATAGTAGTCACATCATGGGATCGTTACAGAAGGTGACAAAATATATAAATGGATATCGTGTAGTTATGTCGCCCTAAGGGCCAAGGCGGTTACATGCTAATAATGATAAAGACAGCTATGATTCCTATCGTGAAGACAAACCGTACTGTATTTCTGCTGTACAATGCTAGACATAATTATTATAACATTGTCTGTTCGTTGAATACACTAATATTATACAACACAAATATGATCATTATTTAACAAAACAGTGGCAGTGACAAGACATTGCGATACGTGCCCTGTGTACGTTGAATCAATCTCTGTTGTACTCAGAATATCACGTGGGCTGGCGTACGTATCAGTGAAATGTGCGTCAGAAGGACATTACAAAAATATCATCCCAGGATGCGATGTGGCACACGTCTAATTATATGTGGTTTGACTTGAGGATATCTTGTGGCACGATGGTAGTATTGATCAAATAACGATTTCTCAATGCGTTTTGTATCGAGGAAACATTAAGGAGACTAAATCAACATTAGGAAGATATTAAGACAACATTAGGGAGATATTATAACAACAAATGGGAGATATTATAGTAACATTATGGAATTATTATAGCAACATTAGGGAGATAGCATATATACATTAGGGATATATTATAGCAGCATTATGCAGACATTATAGCAACATTAGGGGAATATTATAACAACATTATGGAGATATTATATGAATATTAGAGATATATTATAACAACATTATGGAGAAACTATAGTAACATTAGCGAGATATAGCAATATTAGAGAGAATTGTTATAAAACCATTAGGAAGATATTATAGCAACATTAGAGAGCAATCGTAAGAAAATTAGTGAGGTATGGTATCAGTAGGGAGACAATACAACAATATTATGGATATATTATTGCAAAATTTTGGAGATATTATAAAACTATTAGGGAGATATTTTAGCAACATTAGGGAGATATTAGAACAACATTTGGGAGATAGATATAATAACAACCATAAGAAGATATTATAACATCATTAGGGCGATATTACAGAAATATTAGGGGCCATTATAACAACATTAGGGAGATATAACAACATTAGGAGATACTATACCAACATTATGAAGATAATATAACAACATTAGGGAGATATTACAGCAATATTAGGGGACATTATAACAACATCAGGGAAATATAACAACATTAGGAGATACTATACCAACATTAAGAAGATATTATAACAACATTAGGGAGATATTATAACAACACTAGGAGATACTATACCAACATTAGAGAAACATTAGGGAGATAGTATAGCAACATTAAGGAGACATTTTCACAACGTTAGTGAGATATTATAACAACATTATGGAGGCACTATGGCAACATTAGAAAGATATTATAACAACATTATGGAGGCATTATAACAACATTATGGAGATACTATAAAAACGTTAGGTAGATATTATAACACCACGAGGGAGATATTTTAGCAATATTAGTGAGAAATTATAATAACAATCGGGAGATAGATATAATAACAACCGTAAGAAGATATTATAACACCATTAGGGAGATATTATGGCAATATTAGGGATATGTTTTTGCAACATTAGGGGGACATTGTAACCACATCAGGGAGATATAACAACATTAGGAGATACTATAACCACATTAGGAAGATATTGTAACAACATTAGAGAGATATTGTAACAACATTAGGGACAGTAACAATAGAGGAGAGCACTGAAGCAGTAGGGAGATGGCAGAATAGCAAGAATATAGGAATAATAAACTAGCAAAACATGAGAGATGTAAGACTAGCAAAGTAACATTAGAGAGATGTTCTTATATGGTAATAGTTTGCATTTAATTCTATTTTCTGCCTACAACTAGTTTCTACTGAATTATGTTTACTGCCTATTAGTGTTTTGAATGGAATTATGTTTTGTGCCTATTATTAGTCTGCATGTGAAATTGTTTCTGTCTACTCGCAGTTTACACTGAATGTTTTCTGCTTAATAGCAGTATCGAGTAAAATATATTTTCTGCTTTCTAGAAATGTTCTATGAAATATACTTTCTGCTTACTAGCAGTTTCCACTGAAAAAAAGTTTTCTACCTAACAAATTGTGGCCTACATTAAAATCCATGATTACACACACGTCCCTTCTAGACCCCATCTCAGACAAGGTGACAGAAACTAACAGCATGGCAGCACTGCGGTAAAGTTAACACATACTCGTCTCCAGTTCACAATATGTCAGCTAAAGCTAGCTAATTTTGATTGGGTTAAAGTCTAAAACAATAATTTGACACCATTTTAGAACATTCTTTATTATGTTTTCGTTACTTCATTTAATCTCAATCACCGCATGCTTTGTTGCTCTTCCCCAAACGTAGGTCAGGACGTCATCTCTCACTCCATTCCGTGTTGACTTCTCTAGAAGTTACGTCTCGTATTGAACGACAAAACAAGGAGCTTATAAATGTCGATCTGAGAAGTATAAACTAGCATTCAATGCTCAATTATTGCTCTCATAAAATGTAGCCGATCTATACCATATGGTTCGTCATCGACTTTCCTGTTCTGTTGTCAGCCCCAAGCAAGCAGAGAAATGGAGGAGATATCTTATAGTTTTGCAGATGTAGGTCACGTCAATATCAGCACAAGATGTATAGTATCAGACACGGATAACTTGAATAATCATAAATTTGTATCAGCTGAAGGGAGTGGCTGTTGCGTCAGGTGCCCAGTTGATTTTTATTCTTTCAAAATAGATTGCGTTTTAACACATAATTCTAAAAGATACATGGTTGTGATGTTCTATCCACCGAGACGGATGTTTCGGGCCATTTGTGCAAATAAAACGGCGATACATACATTTCCATTTTTTGAACTACATCCAGCCGGAAATCTAATAGGACCATTGTCCTACTACAACCATTGTCCTACTACAAGAGAGATCTAGCGGGAGTTTAAGAATGAACGATGAAGAATGTGTATTTCGACTTTAATTGGAGTTAATACTAATTCAATGTTTTCTTTAAAATAGTCACAGCAGTGAATAGACTTCTGGGCCACGGGCTCAAAATGAAGAGTATTATATGCAGAGATGTTCCAACCAACTCCACACAGCAACACAAATAGGTTATACCTTAAATACCAAGCAACAATATTTAGGCTGCGAACACATGTACAACTTAACAGTGAATTACCACAGCTACAAAGAATTACAGCAGACCATACACTACACTGCAACAGACAAAAGGAGGAAATAGTAAAGCACATTGCACTACAATACCATCGGAAACAACTGTTTCCACCAAACTCCTCCATCACAAACATCCTGTATACACACACACACCACCGCACTTGCCGCTGGCAAATATGGGTTCATTCTCATTAAGTTACCTAGCCATTTCAGTCTCTATTTTCCGAATATATTTGAACACAGACGTTGTTCCAATAGTTCTTGTAATCTCTTCATTCCTCACATGATCTCTTCTTGTTATGTTTGCTGCTTCCATAGACATCTTAATTCACACGTAGTTATGTCTCTCTTTTTCTTTAGTTAGTGTCCTTGTCTGATATTGATAACACAATGTTGTAATAAAGATTGACTTTATAATTTGCCTTTTCGTTTTCATCGGGGTAGATTTGTGTTTCAAAATTGGTGTAAGATCTTAATTTACACAATTGGTTTATTGTATCTTATCCATGTGTACCGCTTGGTGTCACACACGTCATCTTTCTTTAGTTAACTGTTATATCGCTGCCATACTACAGTCTTGATGTTCTAATGTTGTTTCTCTATATATTCAATGCACCATGTGGTACCTATGAGTTTTCTTATGTTCTCATTGTGCACTGTGTCAGTCTATTCTAGAAATAGTAATAGGCAGCTTCACAGAAGATGGTATTATTGTTGTGCAATAAGAAATATAATCTACAATCTATGGCGATAATGTGTGTGACTCACAAGACCGATCTGAGCCACAGTCTTCCCCAGTATGTACAAGGAATCACAAGCTCACTTGTAGCACTGGATTTAGACTTGATAAGGCCCTAAGCTATTTGAGATATGGGGCCCTAAGCTATTTGAGATATGGGGCCATAAGCTATTTGAGATATGGGGCCCTAAGCTATTTGAGATATGGGGCCCTAAGCTATTTGAGATATGGGGCCCTAAAGTATTTGAGATATGGGGCCCTAAGCTATTTGAGATATGGGGCCCTAAGCTATTTGAGATATGGGGCCCTAAGCTATTTGAGATATGGGGCCCTAAGCTATTTGAGATATGGGCCATTTAACTATTAAGAAGTATATAGATAGTGAAATAAAAATATTTTTTTTTACCTATAGCTTGTTTAGCTTATCCTGCACTGTTCACTTGTACTCACTTGCTGTTGTCTTCTTAGACTTGCAGAAAATAATAACTCCGGGATAAACATCTTTAACACAGCAGTAACAAATGTTGTTTATAACAGAATAAATGAAGTGTGCGTGTCTCCATAAGACAATTTAGGGAAACATTAAATATATTGTTCTTATCACTTTTATTGTTCATCGGGTCATCGTCTTGTATGGATTCTACACGCCTGCTGTTTTCATAATTCCCTGTTTTAGAGAATTACACATGAAATATTTCACTGATTTCTGTCAAAGAAAATGATCTGAATCACGCCAAGAAGAAAGCAACATTCTTGCAACGTCATGAGAAACTTTTCTTACAAGATCACAATTAACCCGTTGCTAGGCAACTGAATGGCGCTCATATAAAACAGTTACAGTGAAAAGTACAGCCTGCCGTCAAAACCGAAGTTCTAAGCAATTTTTTGAACCCGCCGGGCTGATCAAAAACGTATTTGCAGATCCAAAGGATTTTTGATAAATTGAAAAGTTAGTTGTGGTCCGATACAACACGAAAAAAGTTCAAACTGTCCCAATGACACAAAAAGCTAAATTCAGTTCACTGACACAAAAAGCTAAATTCAGTTCACTGACACAAAAAGCTAAATGAATCCCACCAACACAAAAAAGCTAAATGAATCCCACCAACACAAAAAGCTAAATGAATCCCAACACAAAAAGCTAAATGAATCCCACCGACACACAAAAATTAAATGAATCCCACAACACAAAATGCTAAATGAATCCCACCAACACAAAAAGCTAAATGAATCCCACCGACACAAAAAGTTAAATGAATCACACCAACACAAAAAACTAAATGAATCCCACAACACAAAAAACTAAATGAATCCCATCTACACAAAAAACTAAATGAATCCCAGAGACACAAAAAATTAAATGAATCCCACCAACACAAAAAGAAAAATGAATCCCACCAACCAGGGCCGGTCTTAGGCCATTGCAGCCTATGCGGCTTCAGTGGGCCCCGCACTTCATAGCCCATAAATTCATATTAGAATTAATTTTATTATCCTCTTCCCTACCCAGACTGGGCCCCGCGCAATCCGTTTCGCATTGGGCCCCTCAATTGTTAGGGCCGGCCCTGCCACCAACACAAAAAGCTAAATGAATCCCACCGACACAAAAATTAAATGAATCCCACCAACACAAAAAGCTAAATGAATCCCACCAACACAAAAAGCTAAATGAATCCCACCAACACAAAAAACTAAATGAATCCCACCGACACAAAAACCTAAATGAATCCCACCAACACAAAAAGCTAAATCCAATCCTCCAACACAAAAGGCTAAATTCAGCCAACTGATACAAAAAGGTAAATGCAACCCACTGACCAAAAAACAACAACTAAATTCAGCCCATTAACACAAATAGCTAAATTCAGCCTTCTGATACAAAAAGTACATCTAGCCCATCGATTCAAAAAGCTAAATTCAGCCCACCAACTCAAAAAGCTAAATTCACCCCACAAACACAAAAAAGCTAAATCCAGTCAGTCCACGATGCAAAAAAGCTATATCCAGCCCACCAACACGGATAGCTAAATTCAACCCACTGATAAAAAAAAGGAAATCCAACCCATCGACTAAAAAAACTAAATCCAGCCCACCAACACGAAAAATGAATCCAGCCCACCGACACAAAGAGCTAATTGTGGACCGCTGACGCATAAATCTAAATCCAGCCCATCAACTTAAGAGCTAAATCCAGCCCACTAACACAAATAACTAAATTCAGCCCCTTGATACAAAAAAAGTAAATCCAGCCCATCGACTCAAAAAGCTAATTTCAGCACACCGACTCAAAAAGCTAAATTCACACCACAAACACAAAAAAAGCTAAATCCAGTCAGTCCACGATGCAAAAAAGCTATATCCAGCCCACCAACACGAAAAATTAATCCAGCCCACCGACACAAAGAGCTAAATGTGGACCGCTGATATGGAAATCTAAATACAGCCCATCAACATTAAAAGCTAAATCCAGCCCACCGACAAAAAAGCTAAATTCAGCCCACCAACACAAAAAAGGCTTTGATATAAAAACAGTTTCATGAAAGGTAGGTTGTTGGTAGCGCTGGCCACAGAGAGAATGAAGCTGTCAATCTGTTAGGATAGGCGCACTACACCAGTATATTAGGGACATAGTCTTATATATGTGTTCATCTGTACCATAGGGATATGGTGTTACAAATGGGAGAGCACGCCTGTAGATTAGTGATATGTTCTAACAGATTGGGACGCTCACGTGTAAATTAGGGATATGTTTTTACAAATTGGGACTCTCATGTGTAAATTAGAGATATGTTCTTACAAATTGGGACTATCACCTGTAGATTATGGATATGTTCTTACAGATTGGGACTATCACCTGTAGATTATGGATATGTTCTTACAGATTGGGACTATCACCTGTAGATTATGGATATATTCTTACAGATTGGGACTATCACCTGTAGATTATGGATATGTTCTTACAAATTGGGACTATCACCTGTAGATTATGGATATGTTCTTACAGATTGGGACTATCACCTGTAGATTATGGATATGTTCTTACAGATTGGGACTATCACCTGTAGATTATGGATATGTTCTTACAGATTGGGACTATCACCTGTAGATTATGGATATGTTCTTACAGATTGGGACTATCACCTGTAGATTATGGATATGTTCTTACAAATTGGGATTATCACCTGTAGATTATGGATATGTTCTTACAGATTACGACTATCACCTGTAGATTATGGATATGTTCTTACAAATTGGGACTATCACCTGTAGATTATGGATATGTTCTTACAGATTGGGACTATCACCTGTAGATTATGGATATGTTCTTACAGATTGGGACTATCACCTGTAGATTATGGATATGTTCTTACAGATTGGAGTTGACCAGATATGACCAACGATGAGAGTTTTCCTCAGAAACGGTGAGTGTGCCAGAAATGTAAGTCATCTCGTAGCCAAGTAATCTCGTGAGCAGTGTAACGTTTTGTTGATACATACTTAATCACACAACAATTGATATCCTACCTATGTAGTTCCGTTTTCCTGGAGTCCAGTAAGATCTTGATCTACAGGATGGGTATCTCCAACACAGGGCTCCCACAACTGCAGCAAACACCACGACTGTTGTGAAACCAGACATTATACCGACCACTTCGGCTTCAGGCACTGTCCAACAATATTGAAACCAACATTGATAAATTTTACTTTTGTAATAAATATAATAGAAATTATTGAAGTACTATACAAAGTAGCAACTGGTGCTGTTCTATATAATGGTGATATTGGAACCTTTTACAAAACAACTGCAGTGGTTCGACAATGATGCATATTATCACCAGTGTTATTCATTATATTCTTGGAACACATCTTGCAAGAAACACTATGGAACAATCAAATAACATTTTAAATCGGCGGCCTCCCTCTTGTCAACTTGTGGTTTGCAGTTGACATTGATCTTATTGCTGGCGGTGAGAAATACTCCAAGAATATGCTTCTAAACTTAAAAAACTAACAAACCTTATGGTATGGAAATAAACATCGAGAAACGCAAAATATTGGCAAACAGAGATACAACTCATATTAACATCTGGGCTAATGGACAGAAACTAGAAGTTCTCTATCTATCTATCTATACGCTGTGTCCCTTGTTTGCCTTGCAGCGTCAGGGGTGGAAGAGTTCTCTGGAGATGGCCTTCTTGTGCGCTGTTTGCAAGCTTGTTCCTGTGGATTCTTTGATTTCTGTGATCCATCTTTTACATGATCTGCCTCTGGCTTTATAACCGTTATGTCTATGTGTCATGGCCATTTGTGGCATGCTATATGTCGGTAGTCTGGAAGCGTGTGAAAACCACTTGATCTGCTGTCTTTTGATGTGTTCCAATACTGGTATTGTTTTGGTTATCTGTCTGATGTTATCAACTAGAAGTTAATATCTTTAAATACTAAGATCTTATATGAGCAGCGATGGAAGCACTAACAAAGAAATAAAGACTTGACATAGCCTCGGCTGCAGTATTCATATTAAATACCATATGGAACAACAGAATAAAAACAGTAGTGAATTTTAGAAAGACTTAGGTGGGGCATGGTAATAAATAAAGGTTGGGAAAAGTGTTACGCAGAACAAAACTAGCATATATTATCAACTGCGTGAGAAGAACACACAAAAAATAAACCCGTGCAAGCCAACCAGAACATCTCATGATAGTGGTGAAGCATGGTAAACTTGTGTGGTTTCACCACTTGATGAGACACAATTATCTTTCCAAACACTCTTCCAGTGAACAGTCGAGGGTAGAAGAATAAGAAGAAGTCGGAGGAAAGTATGGATTGATAATATTAAAAAAATGGGCAGGATTACGATTCTCCACACTAAAACAAAGAACTGATAACAGAGGCATGGCGAAATGTTTGTGTTGGTTGGTGTTTCCAGAGGGACACCTCTACGCCCCTGAAGGGTTATACGTTTTACGACACTGAAGGGTTATAAGTTTGATGATGATGATGCTGATTAAAACAAATGTAGAAATATAGAATCTATACGAATAATATTACCTATACATCTCACACTAATACACAACATGACATGTAGTCACATCTGGACACATAACAATGACTGTACTTGTCACATCAATACACATAACATAACATGTGATCATATCAATACACAACATACTATGTACGTGTCACATCAATACACAACATGACATGTGGTCACATCAATACATACAACATGATCTGTACGTGTCACATCAATACACACAACATGACATGTACGTGTCACATCAATACACATAACATGATCTGTACGTGTCACATCAATACACACAACATGATCTGTACGTGTCACATCAATACACACAACATGACATGTACGTGTCACATCAATACACACAACATGATCTGTACGTGTCACATCAATACACACAACATGACATGTACGTGTCACATCAATACACACAACATGACATGTACGTGTCACATCAATACACACAACATGACATGTGATCACATCAATACACACATCATGATCTGTACGTGTCACATCAATACACACAACATGATCTGTACGTGTCACATCAATACACACAACATGATCTGTACGTGTCACATCAATACACACAACATGATCTGTACGTGTCACATCAATACACACAACATGATCTGTACGTGTCACATCAATACACACAACATGGCATGCAAGTGTCACATCTAACGGGGGGGGGGGCAGTTCTGTTTAGCTGGGAAAAAATCGCTTTTACCCCTCATTACTCTGCGTTGCTCCAGCTTTCACATTTCCAGTACGTTAGGTTGTTCCCTAACAGTGAGGATTTATCCTTAGGTTGTTCCCTAATAGTGAGAATTTATCCTTTCAGTACGTTAGATTATTCACTAACAGTGAGGATTTATCCTTCTAATCTAACTGATAGCTTTCTCTTTACGATTAATTTACAAATGTAACGGTCAGCACAGGAAACATGCCGGGTCCTGAACTTAAGGGAAGAAATGCAACAAAATATTAGGAGAAGTGTGAATAATTCACGTTGTAAACAGCTGATGTGAGATACACACCACTCAACAGAAACAGTGGAAAGTACACACATAAACATCAGTCAACAGATACTGCAGTAAGTACACAAATAAACAACACTCAACTTAAACCGCGTTAAGTACACAAATAAACAACACTCAACATAAACAAAACAAGTATACACATAAAAAACACTGAACATAAACAGAGCAAGTATTTGAACTACATTACGGAGGACGTCGTGAGTTGACTAACAGAACCGCGACCTGGACTGTTATTGTTTGATGGGTGTAAAGCTCTGATGCAACCAAATTGTGCTAACGTTGACAGGAGCATATCACACCACAAGAGGTATATTTTGCTTAAGCAAGTAAACACATAAACAACACTCAACATAAACAGCAGTAATTACAGACATAAGAGGCCTATAAGACATAGAGGATTGACTTCATTGTACGTGAATTGCCTTGCATGTACTCCGCCACTCTCAGCAAGCTGACTATCGAGAGTTTCACTCGTAGAACTTAACTCCGTAACTTCAAGAGGATAAGCTTCAGGGATCTCCAGAAAAGTACACTAATGAACAAGACGTAACTGCTGTCATCGAACCCACCAACTTCGTTAACACAAGGCAAATGTTTAACCACTGACTCTTAACAGAAAGAGCTGGATTCTCTCAGGCTTTCAAAGCAATGTTACGTAAGATATAAAAATACATATTAAGAAAAGAATGGTTAGGTAACTGAACAACTGGGTTGTCCAAAGTGTTACATGGATATACTACAATGGTCATTCGGGTGTCACGGGCAACGAAATAGCAGATTAATTGGCGGGAAATTATGTAATTGGGGGCACATTGTTGAAAATAGATAGGGTCGACCTAATAAGGGAAGTCATTGATTTACTACAGTGAAGAAGACGATGTTAGAAGTGATAATGTGCTGTTCGTCCTTCGACTGGGATGATGATGAAGATGATGCTGTCTGCGGTGTGCTCGACTGTGACTAATGAGTCCCATGCATACTTGGAATTGTCTACCACACTCTGGGCATGTGTGGGAGGAGTCTGTGTGACATTGAGCAGCTCTTGCTTTTCTTCTAGCACGTTTCTGTTGAGCAGCTTGACGTCTGAGGTTCTCTGCAGCTGCTGCACCACTATTGATTCTGCGACGCCAGTCGGATCTGGCTTGTGCGAGATTTTCCCATGAATTTGTGTCGTGCCTAATTTGAAGTGAGTCAGTGATGTCTTAAGAGTGTATTTAAAGCGTTTATTCTGTTCTCCTGCTTTGTAGGAGTCAGTTTGGAGTTGTCCATATAACTACCAGTCGATGATATTTCATGGTACCATGGTCCTGCCCAGCGTGTCTGCGCCTTCATCAAAAGTGTATTTGTGATTACAGACTTAGATTTAATCAATACTAAACTGTCTGGTATTTTATTCCACCAATGGACGTTCAGTATCTTACGAAGTCAGCTGAGGTGGAATTATTTGAGTTTTCCACCTAAGCTGCTGAAGACTAGAGTGGAGAAGTGATAATGTACACATACAAATAATGACAGAATTGGAGCTGGGGTGACCAGGGGGGGGGAGACAGAAAGTGTGTCCACTCTGGAAGAAACAACATAGGGTCACATAGTCAACATCTGAATGAACTTTGTCACATAGGGTTACATAGTCAACATCTGAATGAACTTTGTCACATAGGGTCACATAGTCAACATCTGAATGACCTTTGTCACATAGGGTCACATAGTCAACATCTGAATGAACTTTGTCACATAGGGTCACATAGTCAACATCTGAATGAACTTTGAATCTGCATACTCTTTGATAGCTGCTGAAACAGAGAGCGGAGCACTTAATTAAATGCCCCGTGTACAATGACGCTGGTTTATAATCAAGAAGATGGAACCTACATAGAAAACTATTTTTTGTGTGTGTTTTGTTTTTGTGTGTGTACAAGTGTTTTCAGTGTATATTTTTTGGTTACATTCGCATTGATGTACTATTATATGTCCAGTTTTTGTCCTTATAAAGTCTTATTAGTAGAAACGTCGTACGTGTACTCGTCACTTCTCTTTCAGTTCTTTATTGAACATTTTATCCATTTTCATTATCATCAAGTGCCATCCTAGCAGCGAAGGTTGGCTGCAACTGACCTCCAACATCCCCTGTCTCTTGCTTTGGGGTGCACTCTGCTGGACTATCCTGTTTATCTCATAATGTTTCTCTCCCTTTGATATTACTGCCTACTTCTTGCTCGCATCCCCTCGACTCTACCCTCAAGTAAGTTCTTCAACAAGGTGTCATATTTTTTTATTATGTCCAAAACACTTTATTTGCCTGATCTGTATTTACTTTAATAGTTCTTTTTTCATACGAAAACTTGTTAGAACCTCTTTGTTCGTTTTCTTCTCTTTCCACGAAATTCTTCCCATTCTTCTATATATTCACATCTCAAAGGCATCAATTCTGTCTTCTAGTTGCTTGTTGCAGGACCCGGCAGAGGAACGAAAGATCACAAATTTAATATGAGCATGATTATATAGAAATGTAGAGAGCATAACATCGAACTACATGCGTACTTCATAGACTATACCATGGCATTCGACTGAGTGAATCACCACCAATTGTAGACAATCATGAACGACATGTGTTTCTCAAAACACATGACACGACTAATAGCAGAGCTGTACAAAGACCAAGAAGCATCGATAAAAGTGGATGGTACAAGATCAGAGAGGTTTAATGTACAAAAAGGGATAAGATGTACCTTGTCTCCATACTTGTTTAACATCTATGCGGAAAACATAATGAGAAGCATGAAACAAGAAACAATGAAGCTTGAATTCAGACCCATAAATATAGGAGGGCTGCAGATTCCAAAAGACATTCAGAAATGCCTGCATGTCCCTAAAAGAGGCGGAACAGCTTGCTCAGAACCACGGAGCTTTCATGAGACCCATTCGGAAGACTACATTCTGAAAAGAATATGTCACTTGATGATGATGAGTTGCTTGTTCATTGGCCATGTTTCTGAGCAATACATCAATATAGATGTAGCATTTTATTATTATCGTATTTAGTTTGCTTGTAATTTGTTTAGATGTCAATATTTTCCTAATGTCATCGAAAGTACTTTTAGTCATTCATATTCTCCTTTTCAATTCTGCTTTACATCTACCATAATTTGTAATTATGTGTCCGAGCTATTGAGTTCTACTTGTAATGTCTCCATGTATTGTTATGTTTAGTACCTGCCCTTCTAGATTTTACTGATTATCATGCTTTAAAATAAAAATTATATTTAGCCCATATTCTTTATTTTATTCACCATTATAAATAATAAACAGTGTAAATGATTAATAAATATCTTAAATGTCCTTTTTCGTGTATTTTGGACACATCCAAGTCACACGTAATAAATTCTTAGATCGATCTTAACTATTGATCTTGTATTTGTCTATAGTAAAATCCTGATATGTCGAGAAAAATCGTGTGTTGTATGTAACATGATTGTGAAACTTCGACCACAACAATTACTAGACTTGAAATAGTTTAATTGCCCGTCATGACATGCCCTCGTTGCCAGTTTTATTGGAAATCGTTAGTCAAAGATGGAAGCCACACCAGGCAAAAAAAACTGCTGAATATATATTTGTATTTGGTTTTGTTGGGATCGACATAGAGACTCAAGTTAAAATAAATAATGTGAGACGCAACTGCTGGAAGGAATACTGGAGCTAAGATGGTGTGGTGTTGAAATTATAGGAAGAAAGTTTGCAGTTGTGATGGTGTGGGTTGAAATGATAGAAAGAAAGCTACGCTGAGATTGTGTGAGGTTGAACTGATGAAAGGAAGGCTGGATCTGAGAATGAGTAATTTGGAACTGATGGAAGGCATATCTTAATTTGACACACCTTACCTGCTAAATCTGATCCGATATGTCTTATTTGACGCAGTTTTATCTTGCGCATCTTATTTATGATGGTGTTATTATGAACCTGAAACATTTTATCTGGTAAAACGTACCAGACACATCTTACATGATACAACTTATTTGACACACATTACCTGACAAATATTACCTGACAAATCTTATCTAATACATCTGACCTGACATACCTTACCTGATACACATTACCTGACACTAATATTTCTGACACACCTTACATGACCGCATCTTAACTAATATACCTTAATTTAAAAAATCATATTTTTTTAAAACTAATGGAAATTGCACTAGTATAATGATAAATCATTCTTCCTCCGACCAGCAGACCCGAGTTTCTGAGTTCACTTATTATTCGTGGTTTGAAATAAAGATTACTCCCATGGTTCACCCAGCCATCAGGAAGTATTGTACATGGGCTCGTGCTATGGGAAGATCCAGAAAGGTATCACGACTACTGAGCAATTGAGGTAGGCTACACTAGTCAGACAATTTCTGGCCAACTACTGACTGGGCAGCTGAGCTATGTGTTGGGAAGATCCAGGAAGAGTACTAACACTACTAAGAGCAGTTGGGATAGTCTACGTTAGTCAGGTAGTTTCTGGCCAACCACCGACTGGGCAGCTGAGCACGTATGTGCTGGGAAGATCTCGGAAGGGTACCACCACTACTGAGCAGTTGGGGTAAGCTACACTAGTCCGGCAGTTTCTGGCCAACCACTGACTGGTCAGCTGAGCACGTATGGGAAACTGTGTGCTATAACGCAGGTTCATAACTTAGCTTATCTTTACCTTAACTAATAATATCCGTAGGCCGCTAAGACAGCTTGTTACAGCCTATTTGCTGGGTCGACCCAGTTGTAAATGAGTACTTGACGCAATAGTTAAAAGAAAGTAAGCACAGCAACGAATGGAACGGACCACTCAACCTCATAGTTGCTTAGGCTTAGTACGTGAAGTGAAGAGATATATTCATCCCCGACGGCAGGTTGCTGCCATGGGACCTACTTTTTCTGCAGGCAAGCTGCTAAAACAGCCAGTAAAGATAAATTAATAATAATAATACAAATAATAATAATAATAATTGACAATAATAATAATAACAACAACAATAATAATAGAATCATATCACGTATAGAACATTGATATTTTACTATTATTGAATTTTTGGGTGACATTACTATATTACAATCATATAGCCAGTGTAATATGGACGCTCGGCTTTCGAGCTACAGGCTAATTTTACAGAAATGGGCTTATGATGCCGGCCCACTATCACGCTACCATCCATTCGACTGGAACACCTTACCATATACTCCCAGTAAATCTTACCAGACAAATTTTGTGTGAGAAATTTTACCTGACACATCTTATCTGCCTGGAAAATTTTGCATGACACATCTTACCTGACAAATTTTACCTGGCAAATCTAACCTGGAATATCTTGCATGACACATCTTACCTGGTAAATCTTGCCTAACAAAATCTTCCCTGGTAAATCTTACCTGACAAATCCTACCTGGCAAATCTTACCAACAAAAATTAACCAGAAAATTCCTGAATGACACAAATATATGACATTGAAATCTAGATATACAAAAAGATATGAAAGTGGCTTGTATAAATGTCACAGAAAGAGTCGGTTGTTACAAAAAATATCCGGAATTTCACGTACAATATTTGCCAACATTTTCTCTAGAATAGGAACACGTGCTGATCTCACACCTCTTGACTGATGCGACGAATCATCGTTCAATCTTCTCACTCCTCTTGACTGATGCGACGAATCATCGTTCAATCTTCTCACTCCTCTTGACTGATGCGACGGATCATTGATCAATATTATCACTCCTCTTGACTGATGCGACGGAAAATTGATCAATTTGATAATATTTCTTGTCACCGGCCAAAGAAAAGCATAGAATAGTTGGATATGGCAAGATACGAGACGCTATGTGAGATCAGCGTTAAACACTAGATATGACAAGATACTTGACGTTACATGAGATCAGCGTTAAACACTAGATATGACAAGATACTTGACGTTACGTGAGATCAGCGTTAAACACTAGATATGTCAAGATACTTGACGTTACATGAGATCAGCGTTAAACACTAGATATAACAAGATACTTGACGTTACGTGAGATCAGCGTTAAACACTAGATATGTCAAGATACTTGACGTTACGTGAGATCAGCGTTAAACACTAGATATGTCAAGATACTTGACGCTACATGATATCAGAGTAAAACACTAGATATGACAAGATACTTGACGCTACGTGAGATCAGCGTTAAACACTAGATATGACAAGATACTTGACGTTATGTGAGATCAGCGTAAAACACTAGATATGACAAGATACTTGACGTTACGTGAGATCAGCGTTAAACACTAGATATGACAAGATACGTGACGTTACGTGAGATGAGCGTAAAACATTATCCTGGAGAAGTAAGTACTTGTTTTCTAGCTTATACTTATGAGAATTGGGCCAATACGAGAAATACCGACGGTAATACCCGTCAAATCTTACTTGACACACCTTACCTTACCACAGCTTACCTCACATACCTCAGGTAACACCTGATACATGTGCACATATGATGCTACATGATGCCTTCATATATACAGCAATGTGATGCGTTTCTAAACCTTGTATCTAGATGGCTGTGTATTAATCCATTTTAAATGATCCGATAACACACTGAGAAATCGCAGCCTAGTTAAACAAACTTACATCGAAAACTCTTACCTGAAAGAATCATTCTCGATGCAGTAACTCCACAAAGATGAGTAATGAGACAATCAAGTCAACATCTAATGACACTTTTTGCTGTCACTAATAACCCCCAAAAAAGTCTCGCCAACGTTGAATGAGTATCTTTATCAAGAAGCTATGATTTTTTTTCTATGATTGATACGTTGATGTCAAAGTTATGCCATGGGTGATATTATAGATACATTTGATGTCATGACTACAGCAATATCCAAGAAATTAACATAAATATCATTGTTCATTTCCTGATTATTTTGATTTGAATGTGACTAATCTCTTCTGGTGGCAAGACGCATACGTAACAATCTACTGTGAATTCTCGTCACTTTATAGTTTTGATATCAATATGATATTGTAGCCTTATGGGATACTGAGCCACTATAATTCATGTAGTAGTAGTAGTAGTAGTAGTAGTAAGGGATCAATCCTCTGTCAACATCGTTTATTTTATGGTAAAATTGTACTGTTCAGAGTACTTCATTTATTAAGCATCACTTGTATTTATTCCTAGAATAGAAGAGCTATGGTTATCTTGATTGTTGAATTGATTATTATAATAAACAATTTATGGTTAATTTGAGTGTCGAAATTATTCATGGAATAGAAGATTTGTGGTAGCTTAGTTGCCAAGATTGTTCCTAGACTGGAAAATCTATGGTTATCTTGATGCCGAGTTTTATTCTTAGAATTGAAACTTTGTGATTATCTTGGCTGTCAAATTTATTCCTAGAACAGAAGATCCATAATTATCAAACCTATAATGGAAGATCTATCATAGTTATCTTGATTGTCAAGTTTATAACTAGAATATAAGATATTTAATTATCTTGATTGTCGTTTTTTCCCCCTCGAATAGAGGATCTATGGTTATCTTGATGCTGAGTTTATTCCTAGAAATGAAGCTCTGTGAGTATCTTGATGCAGATTTTATTCCTAGAAATGAAGCTCTGTGAGTATCTTGATGCAGAGTTTATTCCTAGAAATGAAGCTCTGTGAGTATCTTGATGCAGAATTTATTCCTAGAAATGAAGCTCTGTATCTTGGCTATCGAAATTATTCATAAAATAGAAGATGTATAGTTATTTAATTGTCCAAATTCTTCCTAGAATAGAATAACTATAGTGTCGATTTGATTGTAAAGCACAGTTCTATTTTATCTCAGTATGACGAATGTTTTTCTTGAAATGGCGTTGATAAATAACATATTCAAACAAACAAAAATCGTATTTCATTTGTCATTCTTCCGACAAGGTAAACATGCATAAAAAGTGCAAGAATATACACAGCATAAATTGAAATATTTAAAACTATTATGCCACATTGTTTATTGTTATCTACGCGTTATTCTATGTATTTTATAATATTTTATGTCACAAACACAAGAAATCTCGTTGTTATAAAAACAGGATCTGAGTTTCACAAAATGTGAGTGCAAGAAGGCACTGATCCAAACCCTACATCATTGTCAGATTTGTGCGCCTGATGTTGCGTGTATAAATCTTGGGTTTTGTAGATTTATATCGACTTGAAGATACACATAGCTAACAATTCTTTGTTCTGTCTGACATTACAATGTTCTTTGCGCGTGCTGGAAGAGATTATAGCACGCGAGGGAAACAGTTGGCGTGTCTGAATGACATTTGTCTATTGATTTCATGTGACACTTGCCAGATGGCATTCGCTGTGTACAGAATTAGTTTACATTTTGTCACTGACTGTTCGGAGTGACATCATGTTTGCGTTCCACACTTTCCTCAATGGTAATTAATGTTACAGTGTTTCTTTCGTGAGACTGCTTGTGGACTGCCGCACAAAATAACAACATTTTGACCTGCCATTTTATCGTAAAAATCGAATGTGATGAGGTGAGGCTATCCATAAATTACGTCAACGATTAGAGAAATAATGTTCAGTGCCCGGTCCTTTACTACTACTACTACTACTACTACTACTACTACTACTACTACTACTACTACTATTACAGATGCTGCTACTACTACTACAACTACTGCTAATATCTGAAATTGGCAGCGACTACGTAGCTTATTCAGTTACTATTTCATACTGATATCAAACCTACAAAGTGACGAGAACTCACAATAGATTGTCTCGCATGCTTCTTGCTACCAGAAGGCAGATATATCAGTGTCGCACTCAAATCAAAGTAATCAAGAAATGAAACCTATTATCGGTTGTCAAGAAATGAACAATCATAATGTTATGCGTGTTGTATTCTATGACATCACTGCAGTTATGACATCAAAGTCATGTATAATGTCATACATGACATCACTTTGACATCAACGTTTAAGTCCGATAAGAAAACCATCGCTTCTTGGTGTGTTATCAACAAGTGAAGGTGGGTGTGAAATGGTTTGACAATTGTTGACAAGGGGAGGGAGGTGGTGGGGACAAAGCTAACTTCAACAGTAGCTTTTTTATACATCAATTAAATTATTTTAATTGGGGAAAATTATGAAAATATGAAACAAATCGTAATTTGTTCTTACTTTTACTGGCTAAAGAATTTATTCAGGGACGGTGTGGGCAGTTTTTTTTAGGGGGGGGGGGATTCTTGACAAGTTTCTAGCAAAGGGATTGGGGGGATGGGGGTGGGGGTCAACAACTGTCAAAAATGTTCACAAAATTCACGTAATACATAGACGTAACCTTTGGAGGATTGAAAATCGGAGTGAGAAGTCAAAACAATTCAGAAATACAATGGTTATTAAGTCAGATGACCTGTCAATATGCGCTAACCTCGCAGTCAATCTGAAAACCATGACACTAAGCATTCCATTCTTCGTAGTGATGGTATTTTTCTTATGAGCAAACGATTGTTCAGCATACGTAACCTATCACATCTTTATGAGTGCCTGTAGATGAGGGGAGATGGTTTCTCTCACACCCATTTTAAGAAATCAGAACATATCTTTTAGTACAAGGAACCACCGAAGACGAATGTATCCTACCATTGGCACAAAATTAACGGTTACACGGTATTTCTATTCTCTGGACTACATCCTTTTGGAAATCGAGTAGGATCATTGTACTATTACAAGAGAGGCGCAGTGGAAGTTTGACAATGCCTAACGAAGAAAAAGTTGTACTAGGAGCCTAACCAAGGGGTGGGTAACACCCCCCCCACCCCCACCCCCCACCCCGTTTGACAAAACGCTAAACACAAAATGTCATCAAAAATTTAAACGAGAGGGAATTTCAATGAAAATTAGTGAATGCTATTTTTAGGTTATTGGTTTGTCGCTATCATCAGGTATTGCGAACAGCTTGCTATTACTTCCTATGTGCAGTGGGGTGATATCTAAGAGCTTTCTTTCATACCATGGAGACTTCAACTTTTGGCTTGATGCAATGCCTATTGAAGAAGCTCTCTAGGTAATTCCTGCATGATTCCCTATTCTCAGTTCCTTGTTTAAGTGTAGAGAATCTTAATCCTGTCCAGTCTTTAATGTTATCAATCCATACTTTTTCAGACACCCTCTTCTTCTTCCACTCTCAACAGTTCCCTGCAAGATAGTTTACATGATTTACAGATAGGCTGCGATTTATGCACCTTTCAGTCTGACACAATCGACTTTTACATGACTTCAGATCACTTTGACCCTCTGTTGGGTAAACAACCAATTTCAGTTTCATCCAGTCGCCTTCCCGGAAGCAACATATGAACCAATGAAAATAGGACTGGTAGTAACGACAATGTAAATCTGTACGTACATCATCTGCTCTGACAAGATTCGGTATTGATGTTGGGATTTGTACACAACAAAAAGGAATGGCAGGTTACATAACCTCAATTCTTCGCATTCCTTTCGTACCCCGGAAGAGAAACCCTCTGATTAGAAGACATCTCACAGCATTATATAATAATAATACCCAAAACCAGTCAGGATCGTAGGGGTGCCACACTTGAGACATCAGCACAAACAGCCCATCAAACATCTCTACCCTCAGCCATTCGGAGGCGTGTAGAAAAATTACGCCCAGTCTATTCATTGATGTTGAAACATTTATAAATATTACTAATTTGTGCCGAGACTCCAGTGTAGCATTTCCATGAACAGAATTTTTCGGTGGCGTCCAAATCCTCTCCAAACATGGTTTATCTACAAGCAGAAAAAAATACAGCATTACGAAGCGCGAAGGGTTGGCGTCTTCTGTGTATGAAAGAAAACGCAGAACAAATGATTTACCACACACAGAAAACAAGATATTAACAACTCGTAACTTCTAGATACCGAAGCAAATAAGCCGAAATAATTATATTTCTACATACAGATCGAATCACTAATTGATTATTGGCTGATCGTAATATGATTTTATCAGACTCCCAGAGTATGCTGAGCAAGATAGGAAAATTCATGATAGCAAAGTTGGATACTCTTCTCTCAACAACGCCCAGATTATTACATGGATCTACTATTCTGGTCATGCGGGAGTCCGGGGCAACGAAAAAGCTGATACATTGGAGGGTAAAGCTATAGGGGTGGCAAAACGATGAGAAGATACTGGGCTTAGTTTATTGGAGCAGTCATGGATACACTACAAATATTATAAAGAGGATGCTGAAATGGAAAATCTACATGTTCAGAGAATTATAGAAATGGGAGTGAACAGGGGAGAGAGGAGGAAATGCCTACTCACTGGAAAAATCAGAAGAACCCAACCCATAACGAACAACTAAATGGGACACTCAGCTTATATACTTTTAGATGACCAGCTGAATGGTAAACAGGGCATTTACGGGAATATTCCTTTTGCAGCGATGCGGGTTCGTAATCAAGAATCAACATGACAATTGTTTATATGGTTGAACTGATGGAAGTCAATCAACGTTTTTGTGTCAAACCTCGGTTTTTGTGGACGTATGCTAACTATCATTTTGTCTCGGGGCGTCGGTTACTCTATAACTCTATCTTGGCCTTCCTCAGATTTTAATATTCTTTTTGTTTTTGTAATGTTTAAACTTGTGATGAGGTCAGTAACATGCCCATCTCACAATATAAACAAACTATTTCATGCATGTCTTTGTTGTTATCACTTTCTATCTGTGCACGGCGACCCACTCCCTTGTGTCATATATTCTCTGGCTTTTTGGTTACTAGAAAATATTTCATTCGTCGTCAGTCTAAGAACATCTGATGTCATCATTCTTCGTCTAAGAAAATATAATACCTTCATTCTTCCTTTGTCTACGAACAACTGACACCTTCATTCTTCCTTTGTCTACGAACAACTGACACCTTCATTCTTCCTTTGTCTACGAACAACTGACACCTTCATTCTTCCTTTGTCTACGAACAACTGACACCTTCATTCTTCCTTTGTCTACGAACAACTGACACCTTCATTCTTCCTTTGTCTACGAACAACTGACACCTTCATTCTTCCTTTGTCTACGAACAACTGACACCTTCATTCTTCCTTTGTCTACGAACAACTGACACCTTCATTCTTCCTTTGTCTACGAACAACTGACACCTTCATTCTTCCTTTGTCTACGAACAACTGACACCTTCATTCTTCCTTTGTCTACGAACAACTGACACCTTCATTCTTCCTTTGTCTACGAACAACTGACACCTTCATTCTTCCTTTGTCTACGAACAACTGACACCTTCATTCTTCCTTTGTCTACGAACAACTGACACCTTCATTCTTCCTTTGTCTACGAACAACTGACACCTTCATTCTTCCTTTGTCTACGAACAACTGACACCTTCATTCTTCCTTTGTCTACGAACAACTGACACCTTCATTCTTCCTTTGTCTACGAACAACTGACACCTTCATTCTTCCTTTGTCTACGAACAACTGACACCTTCATTCTTCATATGTCTAGAAACATCTAATAACTTTATTCTTCCTGTGTCTACAAACATCTCATACCTTCATTCTTCATTTGTCTGTAAACGTCTCATAATTTCATTCTTCCTGTGTATAAAAACATCTCATATCTTCATTCTTCATTGTCTACAAACGTCTTATACCTTCATTCTTTATTTGTCTACAAACATCCCGTACCTTTTTTCTTCATTTGTCTACAAACATCTCATATCTTCAATCTTAATTTTTGTGTAAACATCTGATACCTTCATTCTTTATTTGTCTACAAACATCTCATACCGTCATTATTCTTTTGTCTACAAGCGTGTATTCATTCTTTACAGAATATCTTATTTTATTTATCGATTTTCGCATAATTTCACACTTGATAAACTTTCTTCAGAAAATATCGAGAGTAGACCGTAGAAACGAGTCTATTTTATTTAAAAAAAATAGTATAATAGTTTTCTCTTTAACAAATTTGCATCGTAATCCAGCGTCTTCATTTTGCTAGCCATTCTACATTAATGTAGAGTTTAAGACGCAGAGTATTTGAAGTTTCAATTTCCCTGAACCTTTTGTGATTCCGCAGGTGTTTATTTACCGCTCAGCAATTATATACGTCCTGCTTCCATCTTACATCTTGTAGAATATTGTTGCTTTAAGGTGACTTATATCGGTTATGTAGGCCAGGCCTGCTTAGAATGAATGACAGTAGACTACTACTACACGCATTAAAACAGGTACCAAATGACGGCGGAAATAGAGGAAGACCAAGAAAGACTCTTCGCAGAAAAATCATCAACGAGAGAGATAAAAGGGGAAATGATAGAGAAAGATAGTGCACGCAGGAGCGAGGGGGGAAGGAAGCAGGGGGATCACCTAGTAACAGATCCAGCGCAATACAATTTTAATAAGTGCATAAAAGTCCCAATTGGACCGACACGTTGACAATTGTATTTGTTCTTTGTTTTATTGTTATTTTCTATATTTTATTATTTCATATTCACAGTTTTCTTCGGTAACCTTCCTACCTTATTTGTATTTACATGCCAAAGATATTGTGAGTTTTTTATTATGAGTTTTTTCTATTGTGAGTTTCAGCAGAAGGACATACGTTCGCAATAAATCCAAAAATAGCGCTACAAATATTCGTTAAAGACCTCATAGACAGCCTTTGAACTAGATCACGATGCATCGGAAGAACAAAAAAAAAAAATCGAGCTGCATTCTACAGTTTCTTTTTTTTAAAAGGCGCATCATCTTGTGAAAAGCTGAAAAATGCAGCAGCTCAACAGCGGAGAGTAGCTAGAAAGTCAAGGGTAGACCCAAAATTTTTTTTTTACAGTGGTCATCTCATGCCCGAGCTGTCCAAGGACATTTGCGGCCAGAATGTGGTATATTAACCATCTACGAAGTCATAGTTTTGCAGTTCCAAACTGAAAGATATAACTAACTGAATTTTATAAAGTGGATGTAACAAATGGATCATCATCACTTGTGATGGACGAACAGCAACAAGGACATTGATCGATCAATTCTTGTAGCCATATGGACATTGATCAGGCATTTTCTGTAAATTATAGAACATTGATATCCTACTACTGTTTATTAAATCTTATAGAGGTCACTAAATGGTAATTCAAGCGCCTGGTTTTTTAAAGAAAAACTGGGGGGGGGGGGGGGGATGGACGTTGCACAACTATTCCCCTTGATCAATGGCTTAAATACATCTTTTGGTGATGTACACTTTTTTCAACCACAAGCGTTATCCTAGTTTGTTATATCAGAGCTGTGGTTATAACAAAGGAATAGAGATCGTGGGCCAACCATTCTGCCAATAGGACATACATGGTATAATTAAAAAGTATAGATCAGTACAGTTTTAAACTGGCATTTTATAACAGAACTAGATTCCTTCGGATCCCGTCGGGACTGTTGCTCCGTCGGGACGAAATTTATTGGTTTGCTTACCCTGATATGCCTCACATTGCCAATGTGCTCGCCAACCTGGCTCACCATATGGGAACGAAGCGAGTATGCCATTATACATTCCATAACCAATTAATCGAATGCGGTCCATAATCAATTCATCGAATACAGTCCATAGCCAATATATTATGAATGAATAAATGCAAATATCGCGGTGAAATAGTGGTTCTCCATCTTCGCTGACGAAAATCATTGCAACCTCGTTAGATGTTGGTTCATTATAGCGAGTTGATCAGATTGACGATCGCTCTTAAAGACCACGTTTACTATTGGGATTTCTCTTCCAATTTAAACAGCATCCAGAATTTCTCTTGTTTCGATATCACGCATTAACTGCTACGACTGTGCTAGTCCATTGTGTTGACGAAAAAAATCGATCGATTTATCAAGAATTTCTCTTTCGCATGTAGCGTTTGCTGCATGTGCTTGTCGAACGTCTTTTGCGTGAGTACATGTCCAAAACATACACCTGAGCGAACTGTGGAACTTTGTTGTATGGCGGTTGTATATGACAAGTTCGATGATAAGTTGCCCATTAACTTTTAAAACATATGATGGGCATAGACCTTGACAAACCGTAATTTTTTCTACCATTGACGCGAAAGAAAGAGCGTTGTAAGAGCGAATATTCTCACGAACATGTCTGCATTATCAGAACATCATATACAAGAAAAAGTTAGTTTTTTTTCGGTCACATTAAGAGACACGACGACATAGAGAGTTAATGGAGGGGATGATAGATGATAGAAAGCAACAGGGACAAAGGCCGCCTAAGAGGCGCCGTTGGACAAAAGATATTCAGCAGCTCAACAGCAAAGAGTAGCTAGAAAGTCACAGATAGACCAAGATCCGTCTACAGTGGTAATTCCATGTCCGAACTGTCCATGGACATTTACAGCTCGAATAGGGCTCATTAGCCATATACGAACTCATAATCAAGGACATAACTCTAATTGAATTTTCAAAAGTGGATGTAGCAAATGGCAATCATCACTTGTGACGGACGAACAACAACAACATTCAAGAATGCCTGTGCATGTCACTAAAAGAGGGAACAATTTGGTCAAAACCGCGGAGAATTCAAGAGACCCAAAGGAAAGACTACGTTCTGGAAAGAATATGCCACCTGATGCTGATGATTATCAAAGAGTATCAAGCGCAGGAACTCGGTATATTCCAACTTATTACCATGGATGTCTTGTCACTTTGCCATCTAGCTTTTCGCTCAAAATTTTTTTTTGTGTAACTTTTTTTTTTTTTGCGATTGAATCATTTTCATCCATCATTTAAAACAAACTATATGTATATTTTAAAAATGTAATTTATATCACTTAAACTACAAGGTGAAACAGAAGTTTACCCGTTAGCCCATAATTAACATTTGTATACAAAAATGTCGTCTGCTTTGAATAACGTCACGACACCAATCATTTTGATTTGATGTCGCACGAAATTCTGTGACGTAAATGTGCTATTTCTAAGATATCCAGATGATACAGTTCACCTTACTGCACATCCTGAGGGTCAGAAGCAGCTAATCACAACAATAAAGAAAGTTAGCTTTTATCCAAAATATATATTTAAACGCACAAAAAACTAAAATTATGACAACAGACAAAACAAAGATCAAACCAACAATCAACATAGACAATATAGAACTAGAATGTGTAAACAAATTCGAATATCTGAGAGCAAATATAAACAGTTCCTGAGATTGTCCAGTCGAGATTAGAAGAAGACTCGCAATTGTAACACTCAAATTAACACAAATGAGAAAGCTATGGTAAAGTAGTAATAACGACACTAAATTAACCCTTTCAAGATCATGTGTTTCCTAGTGGCAACATATGGATGCACGACTTGGACTTTAAACAAGACAATATCCAAAAGAATAAATTCATATGAAATGAAGTGCTGCAGAAAGATCCTACGAATATCAGGGACAGAGAAAACTAAAGAACATTGAAGCTTTGAAATTACTAGTAGGTTAGGTTGGTGTGTGTTTAACCCCACCCTCCCTTTAGCAAACTACATTCCACCCCCCCCCCCTCAATTTAAACAATTTTCCAACAAAAAGTGTCACCACATTTATAATAAAAAACAGGGATTACACGTGAAAAACGGTCGAATTCCCATTTTTTTAAGGTTAACAATCCTACTTACTGAAAACGTATCAGCGACCATGCTTTGGTGGTATTTCGTCATTGGAGTTTGTAATCGAGAGTGACGCAAAACTAATGCTGAGGGTAAAATCCAAAACCAGGATAAATAAAGTACTGATACAAGATTTGTTTTTTGCAGATGGTGTGCAATTATGATACACTCAGAGGATGAACTGCACAACATACTATCTGCATTTCCTGATGGCTGTCGTCAGTTTGGACTAAAACTGAGCAAAAGCACACAAAAAATACGCAAATTATGAAACAGTCTGCCATCAATCAGCCGTAAATTATCATCGATGGTGATGAGCTAGAGTTTGTTGACCATCATATATTTAGGATGCTCAGTCAACAATAAATTATCCCGGAAGCAAGAAATAAGTACCATAGTTGGTAAGACACCTACAACAAATAACAGACTAATAAAAAGAGCCAGGGAAAACAAATTAATTATACAAACTGAACTCGTGGTTTATCAGGTATGTGTTCACAGCACTCTCCTCTGTAGCAGTGAAACATGGGCAACATATATGCACCAGAAGAGATGACTAAATAACGTTCACATGAAGTGTCTACATATAATTCTTGGAGATAGCTGGCAGGACAAAGTCACGAATACTGATGAACCGGAAAGAACAGATAATATTACAGTATTTTTCTATGCTCAGTCAGATTTCAACCTCTGTAACACTTGAGGATAGACAATTGCAAAATACCGAAGGATTTACTTTAGGGCCTATGGAGAATTACAGTCTGGAAAAAACATCTCATGGTAGATCTCTATTTCGGTACAAAGTAGTACGCAAGCGTGATATGCATGCTACAGCACTATTACGGAATAATTAGAACAGGAAGCCATGGATCATTTTTCTTGAAGGAAAAAAAGGCAGGAATGATATAAAGACAAACTAGAAAATATAGCAGAGTTCAATGGCTGCATACATAAGAAGACACACCACAACATACGACGTCACTAGTGAGTCTGTGGCTCAGATTATTCTTGTGAGTCACATCCATGATTGCCGTGAAATTATATTATAATTCTAATACAACCACAATAATAAGATTGTCTGGAGAAAGGCCTACTACAATAACAGTTTAATAACACATTTTTTGAACGATTGGACCATTTTAATAGGGGAGCATTCGGTAAGAAACCTGAGGTTTCATCCAGTCGCCTTCCCGGAAGCAACATATGAACCAATGAAAATAGGACTGGTAGTAACGACAATGTAAATCTGTACGTACATCATCTGCTCTGACAAGATTCGGTATTGATGTTGTGATTTGTACACAGTCCCATAGGAATGTCAGTATACTAAATGAATATAATTACAGCGTTGGTAAGTTATAATACTAGAAATAAAATAGACTTATCAACGATCACTACTAGCTCAACTTGACTGATCGATCCATGACAAAATGACGACTTCACTACGTCGTCCACCCATTCAATGTAACTAACAATATATATCTATATAATTATTTTATAATACTTAATTACTATAATAATAGGACCTATTGAACGTTGAAGCCTATTTGAATCTATATTTATTATTTTTCTATAATATTATATAATATTCTACACTACTAAGTAAGTACTAACAGACACCATTGCTGCTGCAGTGAGTGACTAATATTATTATTATATTTTTAAATTATCATTGGCTTCAGCTTTCATTCTCAAGTTCACGTTGGTCACGTTGGATCTCTCTTGTAAAAGTACAATAGTGGAATGAATTAAATGAATAGTCCTACACTAGATTTCCAGGAGGATGTAGTTCAGATGAAAATGCACTGTGAACAGTTGTGTAGCTGTTTTATTTGCACCGATGGTCAAGCACATCTGTATTCAGTGATGACCATTGAACCATAGCTGATTAAAAAAATTTTGGAAATTACACAAGGCAATCTTCTTCTGCGCTCGTTCTCAAACTTGAATAAAAAAAACTTACACAAAATTAAACTTGTGCTTGAAGGACGAGTTGGGGGATTATAGAGCATTCTGGAGGTACTGTCTATTATATTATTATAGATATTCTTCTGCGTTCGTTCTCAAACTCCTGCAGATTAGCAGGATGTAGTCCGGAGAACGGAATGCGTTGTATCATGGTTTACAGAATTTCTGCGATATCTGATCCTTTCAGCCTGACATATCCGAATTCAGAATGGCTCACTGGGTCACTGACCCTATATGGGATGGGACAGCCAACCCCATCCCATAACCTCCTTAGTCGCCTTTTACGACATGCGTGGAAGGTAAACAGTGTTGCTATTCTTTGCTCCCCTTTCAGGCCCCGGCAACACATGGGCGTTATTATAGATATGATGGTTTCCAAATGAGGTCATCAGGAGTGGGAGAAGCATATCTGCATCACAGCTCCATCCACTGACAACATAAAGCTGTCTAACTCTATATAAGAACAATGGGAACAAGAGTGACTATAACAACTGCAGAGGAATTTCACTTCTATGCATTCATCACAGATGAGTAGAGGGGCATTGTTTTCTTCAGTGGATACTGCCAATAATCATATCAACAATATTAATGAACGTAAGACTATTGTAGCCACTTTAACAGCATCGCTGGTAACAAGCGATGTCGCTCATGAGGAATTGGTCTCAGAGGATGTAAAAGAAACCATAAAGAAAACATCAGATGGTAGGCATTTGGACAAAATTTTCAAAATGGGTTTACATCATTATAAATACCACAGTTAGATAGCCCCTGAAAAGTGAAATTCAACGATATCTCAGCCACGTCTGTACCCTAATTCTGATGACAGTTCTAAAAAAATTTAAAACTAATTTTGGATCAAAATAATTTACATAGAACATATAAGAAAATATAAGTAGGAAATGCTAAATAAAGTAGAAAAGTACTGTAAAATACCTATCAATAGTAGAAAATAAATAACTAACAATAAAATATAGAACAAGGACAATTTTCTACATTGTGGTCCAACTGGGACCTTTTTCAAGAAACAAATAACTATCAAAACCATACAAATATTGAAAACTGAAATAATTTAGACCTGTTTCGATCACCAAAAAATTATCTATTTGGTGAGAGTTTGCTGAACTTTTAAGCTGTGGTTGGATTAATATATAACATATTGCTGAGGGTGCCAATAATAAAAGAGATGGATACAGTAAAAAATTGGAACTTGAAAATATCCTAAGTGAAGAACAGGTTAATGTTTGCTGTTTCCAAGAAACACACCTCAGCAGTGACATAGCCTTTAAAATCAGACGCTACCAGTGCAACCGGTCAGATCGAAAGAACGGGCTAAAGGGTGGAATTCTGACACTTGTTAAAAACAATATCTACGCATGTCAGCTGGAAGTATATATGGATGGGGCAGAATACCAGATGCTCCACCTAAAAACAGACGGTGCAGAATTCCTGAACTACTACTGCCTAAATGATAGACCATTGGCATTAGACACAATTCCAGAAAAAGAGAGATTTATGATGTGTGGTGACTTCATCAGCCACTCCCAGAGCTGGGGCTACGATCACATCGACAAGAGAGGTGAGGAACTTGAGAGCTGGCAGGATTCTTCTTCTTTCGTTCACTTGAAACATGTCTATATCTGCAATTCTGTCTCCTTAATAAAACTCACTGTCTTTTGTAGTTCATACAGTGTCCCATAGAGCTTTGATTCCAGTGTTGTTTCCTCTGGCCAATATGTCTGCCTCAGCGTTTCATGCTCAGAACACTTTTGAAGTATATGTTTGGCACTCTGTACTGCCTGTACACATGGCCGTGTTGCCAATCTTGAACTTTGTATACATGTGACTGCGGGGTCGGTTGTGTCCTGTTCTGAGACGTAGAATTATAACTTGTTCTGATCTGTTCATAATGTGATAATCATCTTGTGTTGGTGTTTGTGGCTTTCTTATTGACTTGATCATCTGTTTTTTTCTGATGGTAGGTGATTGGTATATCTGGTTGGTCTTCGGCAGCACCTTCCTTAGCCAGTTGGTCTGCTTTTTCATTTCCTGGTATTCCACACAATACTTATGAGGGCGCAGGCACGCTGGGCAGGCCATCTTGTGCGTATGGAGAACTCGCGTTTGCCAAAACAAATATATTATGGAGAACTCAAGGCAGGACTTCGAAAAGCTGGTAGACAGAAAAAGCGTTTCAAAGACACGCTCAAGTCATCCTTGAAACATCTTAACATTGACGTAGGCGCTTGGGAGAGCCTCGCTCAGGATAAAACAGCATGGCGTTACAGTATTAGAACGGGAGCACTAGTGGCGGAAGAATTCAGACAAGAAACTGCAAGACAGAAGCGGACATGTAGAAAAGAAAAAACATCTCAACCTCACACAGATACCTTCTATTGTTGTCAATTCTGTAAAAGAACATTTTGTGCACGCATTGGACTTGCTAGTCATTTAAAAACGCACTATTAATTTTATTATTTATTGTTATTATTATTATGGTTGAGTTTTTGGTCATCGTCAATCACGACGGACGAACATCATTCCACAGTGAGAGGGTATCATGGTTACCCTGTACTGGTAAGACAATTCGCTAAGTAGTTTTTTCAAGTCTGTTAGTTTTCCAGACTGGAGAGCTTGAAGCACTGATTTGCATCTGTCAGGAATACCACAGGCTGTAGGCCAGAGTTGGAGTTCAGCAGTTTTTTTAGCTGCCACACTAATTGCCTGGATTTCTGCATCATAATTATTGCAGAATTTTCCTGTCGGTGTTCTGATTGTATCTCTAGACTTGTGTGGATATTCTATATATACACCTGCACCTCCATTCCTCACAGAATTCTGTGCTGACCCATCTGTGTATACTCTGACCCATATATCTTGTGGATATTCCTCATCCAGGAAACTGAGGGTGACTGCCCTCCGCTGCACACTGTTCAGTTCGTCCTCGCTTAGTATTCCTTTCACATGGGTCAGAATGTATATTGACATTCCATGCCTTTCACTCCACGGGGAGCTGGCAGGATGAAAATAATCTTATATTTATTAACCAGTCAGCAGACTCATCAACCTTCTACTCAAGAGCATGGCACACCACCTCTACAGCAGACCTGGCATTCCACTCACCAGACCTGGAATGGAACATCACACGTGTCGTTGGAAAGCAGCTTGGAGGTAGTGATCACAGACCAGTATTTCTGGAAATCCACAATGAGTTTGTCAAGGACAGCAGCACACTCACTAGGTGGAACTATAAGAGGTCAGACTGGAAAATGTACCAGCATTTAACCAGTGCTCTAGCTAAGGATATGAACTTGGACAAAGACATCAATAGAGTAAATTTAATAGATGTATACTACATGCTAGTAAAACCATACCCAGGGGGGCATGCAAAAGGTATGAAAAAAATTAAAAGTATATTGTGTAATATGACTGTCATTAGAGGTGAGAAAGAGAATTCTGCAGTGCTATATAACTCCTATACTAACATATGGATGCGATTCTTAGACAATAAACAAACTTGGAAAGTGAGAAATTAGAAACAATATTGATGTAGTTCTATAGAAGAATGGTGAGAATACCATGGACTCCCAGACCTTAATCAATAAAATAAGAATAAGACAATCTTCATTTTTTGACCACTTCATGAGACAGGCAGGTTTGGAGAATTAGTCACAGCAGGTAAGATTGAAGGCGACGTGAGAAAATATTTGACAGTTTGACAACCTAGCACCGCAGGGGAACAACAACGAACTTGATACATAATGCTGGAGACAGAGAGCTGTGGAGAGCCATGATTGCCTGTGCCAGCTGACATGGCACCTGATGATGATGACTTCCTTTCACAATACGACTTACAGTTACAATATGGGTTCATATCAATAGTTTTAATGAAGATTAAAAAAAAACACTGTGCACATACAGTTACAACTTTATTGATATTATTAATTTCTAATGAGATGTATGTAATTGCTTGTAAGATTTGATAATTCCTTTGAAATCAGGAACAAGTTTACTTGTAGAAATTTGCATGACTGCATTTAAGTTGCAATCATATAATAAAGACTTATTCTATGTAGGTCAAAATAATGACAAAAATTTAGCTGCAAAGTTTTTTAAGTTTGGGAATGATTGTTCAGGCAAAGAACCATAGAAATCCAACAAACATTCAGACTTAAGTTTTTCCTTCAGGTAATGATTGGCTTGTAATTCAAGCAACTCCAACTGTATGTGCTCTAGGGCTTTATCAGCTTCTGCACTGAGAGGAGAACTTATAACATTGAAGTGCTGCTCCAAGTTCTTGGAATCTTCTTCCAAATTCTTCAATCAATACATCTAACTGAGCTTTGAATTTTTTACTCATTTCATCAGAAATAGTTTCTTGTTTCAACAAAAGGGAAGTGACAAAACATTTTTTTCACTTGATTGTCTGGAAAACAGTGAGAGTTTGGCTTGAAATGATTTTACATGAACATACATTTCATGTGCAAACAAACCATTGCCCTGAAGTTTAACATTCAGTTCATTTAACTTTCCATTATTCCAATGGCAAATATAAAGTCAAGCTTCCACTCTGCATCAACATTGTTAGCATTGAAGTCACATTCTATGCTTTTCATCTCTAGAAACATTACTATTTCTTCTTTAAGATCCCATACTCTCCTTAAAACATTTCCGAGACTCAACCATCAAACTGTACTGTGGTACATCAGAATGTTCAGTTTCTAGATCGTCTAGTAATGTTCTTAACAGCCTGTGATTGAGTCCTCTTGATCTGATGAGGTTTATGACACTGACAACTGGGTCAATAACATGCTTATTTTTTAAAAACAGATTTACACAAACTTTCCTGATGGATCACACAGTGAAGTGGTAATATTACGTGGTAGGATATTCTGACAATCCTATCATTGATCAACTTTATCAGTCCTATATTTTTTCCAGTTAAAGCACGAGCACCATCAGTTGTAATACTGGCCATCTTATTCCACATTAACCCAGCTCTTTCAATACAGCTATTAACAGCATTGAATATATCGAGGCCAGTGGTAGTGTCTTTGATCGACTCAACACTCAGTAACTCTTCAAAGAGTTTAAAAGAATTGTTTATTCCAGCTATAAAAACTAATAATTGAGCAGTATCCTGTACATCAGTATTCTCGTCCAATGCAAGAGAGTACCACAAAAAATGCTTACTTGCATCTTGAAGTGGAAGGGTCAAATCTTCACTTATCTTTTCAACATGTCTGACCACAATTCTTCTGGATAATGTAATACTGTCAAATTTGATGTTTTGTTCTGGACAAAGAATGTTTGTTGCATCTAGTAAACATTGCTTAAATAAATTCACCATCAGAAAATAGCTTGTTGTATTTCACAATTTTGTTTGACAACACCAAACTGGCCTCTGTTTCGGTATCTTAAATTGAAGTCTTTTTTAAACACAGTTTGTTGTTTCTCCAGATTTTTTACCAACTCCATGCATTTTCCTTTCTTCAGATATTAGATTCTGTCTGAAATTGGGATATTTTGTCTGGTAATGTCTTTTCAAGTTATATTCTTTAAAAACAGCCACTGATTCATGACACAGCAAGCAAACAGATTTGTTGCCAACTTGCATAAAACAATATTTGATAATCCATTCGTCTTTGAAAACCTGACACTCGTCTTCAATCTTACGTTTTTTGGATGCACTCGTCCGAGTACATATTATCATTGAGAAACATTCAGCCAATCAAATTACGACAATTCTAGTATAGTAAATTACTCAATATTAAACATAGTAAAATTTCATTGACGAGATATATATATATACGAGGGGGAATCAATAAGTAAGTCACAAATTGATGTTGGATGGCAGGAAAATGCAGTAGGTGGTTTCTAAAGCTGTTTATAGTTGATATCATCATAGAACTTTATGTTTATGTTCGCTAGATGGCGCTAGCTGTACCTTGCGTATGCGCAGCACAAAAAACAAAATGGCTACTGTACTTACAGAGTGTACAATCAATGAACAACGTGCTGTTGTGCATTTTTTATGGGCAAAAGGACTGCCTGCAAAAGACATTCATAAAGAAATGCTTCCTGTTTATGCTGACAATTGTTTGTCCCGTAAAGCGGTGCACAGCTGGGTAAAAAAATTTTCTCAAGGACGCTCTAAAATTGTTGACGAAATCCGATCTGGTCGTGCTGTTGAAATTGCAACAGACGCATCTGTGCAGCGGGTTGAGGAGATGATTCGAGGTGACAGACGAGTAACGATAGACGCTGTAGCAGCTGCAATAGGGTGCTCACATGGTTCAGCATACAGCATCATGCATGACCGATTGAAATTTAAGAAAGTGTGTTCAAGGTGGGTGCCCAGACAATTGATGGACGAACACAAAATGAACCGATTAGGCTTGTCATTGGAGCATCTCTGTCAATACGCAAATGAAGGAGAAGACATGATGAACAGGATTATTACTGGGGACGAATCATGGGTGCATCACTACCAGCCTGAATCAAAGCGTGCTTCAATGCAATGGAAACATCCTTCTTCGCCTTGTGTCCAAAAATTCAAGGTTACACCATCAGCAGGGAAGGTTATGCTGACAGTGTTCTGGGATTGTCAAGGAGTGCTTTTAACCAATTTCAAAAAGAAAGGTGACAATGTGAATTCTGAATCATACTGTGAAGTTCTATCAGTGCTTCGGGATGCAATTCGAAGAAAACGTCCAGGGCTGCTGACTAGAGGAGTGCTACTCCTTCATGACAATGCTAGACCACATACGGCTCGATTAACTCAGGAGAAAATAAAAAATCTTGGTTGGAAAATTCTGGAACATCCTCCTTACAGCCCCGATTTAGCCCCTAGTGATTTTCACCTTTTTGGTCCACTAAAAACCCACCTTGGCGGGAAGCATTTCGCGACTGACGCAGAAGTTGAATGTGAAGTGAAAATGTGGCTTAAAAAGCAGAGCACGCAGTTCTACGCAGCAGGTTTGGGAGGACTCATAAAACGATGGGATAAATGCATCAATGTTGGTGGAAATTATGTTGAGAAGTAAAGGGATAATGTATGTGTAAAAATAAACAGTTTTCAGGTTTTTATCGTCTTCAGTTTTTTTCTAAAGAGCCATTTGTGACTTACTTATTGACTCCCCCTCGTATATATATATATATATATATATATATATATATATATATATATATATATATATATCAATATTAATATTTAAATGATGTCAAATTGGAAAATAAATATTGTATACTTAATATATAAGAAAGTCAAATTAAAATTCCAATGGATTTCTGCGTAATAATAATGGGAAAAAATCATTTGTGACGATAGTTCGTTTATTTAAAAAAGTATTTGAGGGTCGCAAAATATCCAATGGCAGGCTTTTGCCCACCCCTGACCTAGAAGATGCTTACAACAAAGTCAGCTTTAGCCAGCTGATACATTTGCTAAGTTAACTCAGCATCAACTTGTGGATAATTCAATGGATAGCAATGTTGCTAATGTCCAGACCCTTTGCTCTGAGAATGGGATCCTGAACATCAGAGATCAGAACTATAGCACTGGGATTTCCACTATCACCTGTACTCTTTAACGTCTACACATACAAAATAGTGCAGCTTCAGGAGGCTGGACCTGGCAGGATACTAATATATGCGGATGACCTCTTGCTGTACAAGCACAGCAAAAACAGAAAAGACATGATTGATGGCATCAAGAGTAATCTAGAACATTTGTCGCTCTAGTGTACTGACTACAAGGTAGTCATAAAATTTCATGATACCTTTAATTTGGGTGGACTTCTCTAACGCTTGACAGCTTTTCTTTCTGTCACCAGGTGACAGATGTGTATCGACTCAACTCCTTTACAGTTTATCACCCACTGTACCCTTTAACTTTACAGGCCAAAATATGTTCATAATGGCAGTTTCAGTTGAGGCAGGGATTTAGACTTGGGTCAACTATATCTGTCTCGCACAAGGTGTTCCGCTTCCAGTGAACTTGTCTCACATAATTAGATGTTTTGTCCCAGTGCCCATCGGGTACTGAACCTTTTCTCATCTGTAAGCATGATTCCAGTATAGGAAAAACGTGACAGTAGAGTTGGACCCGGACTCCTTTGCCTTCTTGACCAAGGTATCATTTACTGACATCGTGAACCTCTCGTCCTAGTCTGAATCTCTACACATATTTAAGGGCACCAGCTACTGAAAAGCTTGTTCTTAGGCTGAACAATACTTTAATTCTAATTTTCATATAGTTTTTTCTCTGATTTATTTGCACAAGGCACTGTGCTGCCCTCCTATTGTGCTCAATATGTTATCCTTACGGAGACTTGCGCACGCTCTCATTTGTATTGGCCGCCCTCCAAAGCATCTGCATTTCTGCTGACTGAATCAGAATGTCTTGAGTCACTGTATGTTGACAGTGCTGCTGTATGTGTTGGCGCAGAGGTATCAGATATATTGTTTGTCTTTTTTGCAGTCAATTCTCGATTCATCTGCAGCCTCCATATCCATGGACACAATCCCTAAGAGTGTTGGCTAGTAACACAGCACTTGCCACTATATTTCTGTTTCCAGGATGCACTGTGAGGAGGTACATTTAGGATCATGGTTATTAGCTAACCCTGGGTGCACACGAGAGCAGTGTGGTACCTTTTACACCTCAAAATTTAATATAATATGAAATACAAGCATGATTGATTAAGAACTAGCATGTAATATACCACTGTGAGTTATTACTATTACTTATGACAATATTCTTTTGAAAAAACAGAATTTGGTATGTAGTTTCTGTTATGTGAATTTTTTCACATTTCAAGTTTGGACACTTTTTTTTTTACTAATTATACTGCTTGAAGACCTTTCTCCCCGCTCATCTTTTCAGTATTTATGAATATTTTAATTGGTTTTTTTATCAGTAGATACCAGGGATAGTGTGTGCCAGATTTGACAAGATAGTTTCTTGACCACAGCAAGCACCGCAATGAGCGTGCCAACAAAACCACAGAGACTTTTTCTGCTGATGTTTTTATTGGTACGTGTGGAAGCCAATGTAAAAACTGAGGGGCCAGGTAAGATTACACTCACATCATCATCATAAGGTATCGTATCATTGACAGAACACAACCATTAGTGCACAGTCTATCTGTGCCTTCTGACCTTGCTAGTCTTCTGACCTTGTAGTTCATGTGATCTTTGATGTCTTAGAGACCTCTTTGTCAGTTTTTTGTTACCTTGGTATCATTCCATTATTATCTGGTTTCAGATGTTACATGTTTTTATGTGGCCAAAATATTGTACAATTCTGGAAAGAACATTATCATTAACACTTCATATCCACCAAGCTTCTAAAATCGATATTTTGGAGACCCATTATACCAAAAAGCTGCTGGAGTCAAGATATTTATATGACATTACTATCACGACTTATAAACATCATGACGTCTGTAAAATCAAATGAAATGTTCCTATTTGTGGTACTTCCTTTCAAGAATACGTCTATTGTGGTAAAAATGCAAAATTTGCAGCAATTCATATCGATTTTGATAGATTTTTTCATATGAACAGGTGTGTTTACATTTTGAGTTTGTGTAACTTATTGTTACTTTTATTTGAAGTAATGGAATATAAACCTCCTCAATGTTTTAGAGCTGAACAGGCTTTGAGATGTTCCAAAATACATTAGGTAGCAATTTCGACATTAGCTTTGATTACGACAGTGATGATGATGTGAAATTATTACAATCTTCTTCTTCTTCAGCGTTCATTCTCAAACTCCCACTGGATATCTCTTGTATCAGGACCATGTTCCTATTAGATTTCCAGAAGGATGTAGTCCAGAGAATGGAAATGCGTTGTGTCTCCATTTTATTTGCGCGAATGGCCCGACACATCCGTCTTCGGCGATTACATTCTGACTTTTATGAAAGGTTTGATTCAGAGTTGAGTGGTAATGAAACTGAGGGGCATTTCCAATGCAATACATGCAGTGACCTTACCCTCTTATCTACATCCAAAAACATGCTTTTTTTGGAGTATCACATGCGGATGAAATATTGAGACCTGTATATAACATATAGCTGTCAACTTATTTGACCAGAAGTTCATATTTTTACAAATTATATGCATATTATAATTTTTTTTAAAATGTCTGTATTTAGCACCAAAAGTCTTTGTTTTTTTAGCCCATCAATGTGTGAGATGAAAATGTTAAAATTAGTAATAATTGCTAAATTTAATACCAAATAATCTTTTTTTTTTTAAATAAAATTTTTGTTTTGGTCGAAATATGTATCAATACGAAAAATCCATAGTAGTTGACACCTTTGAAAGAATATCAATCAATCAATACACACGTAACCCTTCAGGGTCATATGGGTACCACATTGGATGCTTCAGCACACAGAGTCCTCCAGTTAATTTTATCCTCAGCGATGCGGATGAGTGTGGAAATATCTTATCCTGTCCATTCCTTAATGTTGTCTGTCCATGCCTTTATTTGCCCTCCTCTGCTTCTTCCCCCTTTTTGACAAGGAATCATGTCTGCATACATGTCCAAACCATGCTAGTTTTCAATGTTTTACTATTGAAATGTTTCACTATCATATGGATACGAAAGTTGGAAAGCCACAGATAAGAGACTAGACTCCTTTGAAAACAAATGCCTACGTACCATTCTGAATGCTAAGTGGAGTGACTTTAAATCTAACACTACTATAAGAGAAGAAAGCAAACAAACCTATATATCTTCCTTCATTAGACAAAGGCGTTGGACTTACATCGGCCATGTTCTCAGAATGAACAGCCTAAGAATTCCCCATCAGTCACTATATTGGGTGCCACCCAGAGTAAGAAGAAGAGGGAGACCTAGAGAAACTCTACGAAGAACCATTAATAGAGAAGGCATGTCAATGAACCTAAACAACACGCAAGAATTGAAAGACTTGGCAACACACAGACAGAAATGGAAAGCTATGGTTTCTGCCCTTTGCGCCGCCTATGGCCCTGGAGTAACATAACATAACTATTGAAAGCAATGGTTCTTGTACACATGCATACATCTTTACTTTATTTCTTACGTACACATTGGTATTATGTTCCCTATAGGAAATTCGTATAATTCGTCTGTAGCATTTGTACTCGATGGCCTGTAATCATCTCTCCATGTCTGCAGTGAGTGTCCAACTCAAACAACCATACAGCACAACAGAAAGCACCAGCGACTTATACAGTTTGACTTTCACTCCAACACTGATGTTGCTTTTCCAAATCAGTTAGTCTTCACAAGGACGCTAAAGCCATCTTCAGCCTTAGAATATAATATAATAACTTGTATAACTGAAAGAATATAGTAACTTGTATATATGGATATGTAAATAAGTCTTAGACAATAAAATACAGGCCTAAAGATTAGAATATTTTGTGAATATTGCATATTTTGTATGCATTTGCTGATTTCAAGATAAGGCGATACCGTAAATTACCGTGTGTAGGCCGAGAATTTTTGGATGTTTATCCGAAATTGATTTAGGGATCTTGGCCTATGAATGAGTACAACACAATTAAATAAAATATTATGTCAAATCCCAGTAACAGAGAGAGGAAAAAGCTTGTTGGTTATTAAAAAAAACCCCAAAAAACCGTGACTTGCATGTTTTTTTTTATATATTCAAATTGGTAGCATATCCTATCCAGGACGTAGCTATCAACCCAGCATTTGTTGGCTGTGGTGATTTTCTAGGCAATATAAATATGTTCAGTAGGTTGCCATTGCTTTCTGAACGGTCCGGATGCACAATTTCCTGTGGTGAGAATCGAACTCGGTACCTTTGCCGTCACAGACGCGCTCTGTGCCACAGAGCCGGACAGCTATATATTCAAGCCAGGATAAAATGCTTATGGCTATAATATACCAGTATCCTATGTAGTTTATTAACCGAACTATGGTAACGTGTAGTTACATATAATATCGTCTGTGAACACGAATGAAATACGCAGATCTACTGGTAACTTGCGTTTATTGTCTAGCCCTACCTGGTAGTGTTTTGATAGTAACAGACTTCATCAAGGCCAGCACCTTGTAGTGGTGATGGGGCTTAGTTCAGCCATCAGGGGCTGGAAACTAAGACTGGTCGGGCAGTCCCACTCGAGCAGGACCATAATCTGGCCCAAGTAAACAGAGTGCTGAAGACGGAGGCAACCAGCCAAAAGGCGCACAGATAATCAGGATGCCATGCACAAAACACAAAAAACATGTCTGCATCTATAAACAGTTATGGGGCCTGCCCTGTGGCGGACGTTCAGGCAGGGACAGTGCTGGGTCCTATACCTCGAAAGGGCCCAACCTCAGTTACTGGAAGTCCTTCTCAATTACCCCGAGGAGCCAGGAGGCAAGGGAATAGAGCTACTTGCCAAACAAACAAACGACCAATAAAAATAATGCACTGGAATGCTGAGGGTGTCAATAGTAAAAGGATGGATACAGCAAAAAATTGGATCTTGAAAATGTCCTAAATGAAGAACAGGTTAATGTTTGCTGTTTCCAAGAAACACATCTCAGCAGTGACATAGCCTTTAAAATCAGAGGCTACCAGTGCAACCGGTCAGACCGAAAGGACAGGCTAAAGGGTGGAATTCTGACACTTGTTAAAAACAATATCAGCGCATGTCAGCTGGAAGTATATATGGAAGGGGCAGAATACCAGATGCTCCACCTAAAAACAGACAGTGCAGAATTCCATCTCCTGAACTACTACTGCCCAAATGATAAACCATTGGCACTAGACACAATTCCAGAAAAAGAGAGACTTATGATGTGTGGTGACTTCAACAGCCACTCTCAGAGCTGGGGCTACGATCATATCGACAAGAGAGGTGAGGAACTTGAGAGCTGGCAGGATGAAAATAATCTCATCCTTATTAACCAGCCAGCAGACTCACCAACCTTTAACTCGAGAGCATGGCACACCACCTCTACACCAGGACTGGCATTCCACTCACCAGGCCTGGAATGGAACATCACACGTGTTGTTGGAAATCAGCTTGGGGGTAGTGACCACAGACCAGTATTTCTGGAAATTCACAATGAATTTACCAAGGACAGCAGCACGCTCACTATGTGGAACTAGTAGGCAGACTGGAAAATTTACCAGCATTTAACCAGTGTTCTAGCTAAGGACATGAACTTGGACAAAGACATCAATAGAGCAGTGAGTGAATTTAATAGATGTATACTACATGCTGCTAGTAAAACCATACCCAGGGGGCCTTGCAAAAACTACAAACCCTACTGGAATGATGAAATGGAAAAGCTGCAAAATAAGATGGAAACATCTAGACAGCAGGCTGAGAACAGACCTAACCAAGAACATCACAACAAATATCAGCAAAGAAAGGCTAAATTTCAAAGTGCCAAGTTACAAGCCAGACGGAGCAGCTGGAAAGAAAAGAGTCGCTGAACCTAGAAAGAGATACTAGGAAATTATGGAAACTTGTGAAACAACTAAGTAATGATGGTACAGGGAGAAATACCAGAATCACACTTTATAAAGATAGAAACATTTTAACAGGTAAATATGCAGCTGATTACTTTGCAGAAGACAATAACGTCAAAGTCAGCCCAGACAAACAACAGGAGGTTCGAGAGAACCAGCAAAACATTGGACAGGCAAACCTATACCTGAAGTCATGGAGGCACCAATCACAATGAAAGAATTGGAGCATGCAATATCCAAATTGAAAATGAAAAAGTCCCCTGGAGCTGATGCAGTGTCCAATGAAATGATTAGAAACCTGGGAATTGCAGCAAGAGCAAAGCTACTGCAGATGTTTAACACAAGCTGGTCTACAGGTAATGTACCACAGGCGTGGAGAGAAGCAATAATGATACCATTCCTCAAATCAGGAAAAGATGGCAACACAGTCTCCAATTACAGTCCCATCAGCCTCACAAACTGTCTATGCAAAACAATAGAACACATTATCAATCTTAGGATGCAGTGGTACCTTGAAAGTGAAAACCTTCTGGTATCACAGCAAGCAGGTTTCAGACAGTGCCACTCTACTGAAGATCAGGCAACCTACCTCTCCCAAGAGATTGAGGATGCCTTCCAAGATAAGAAACTGGTACTAGCAGTATGGATATACCTCAGAAAAGCATTTGGTAAGGTCTGGAAAGAAGGGCTCTTAAAGAAATTGCAAAATTGCAGGGTTAGCTCAAGAATGTACAAATGGGTAAAAGCATACCTGCATAATAGATGAGCCAGGGTACAATTAGATGGTTGCAAGAGCAAGAAACTCCTACTGTGTCATGGAGTCCCCCTTGGAGGAGTCCTGTCACCCATACTTTTCGTGGTTTACATCAATGACCTAGTTGCTGAACTACCTCACGGGATCATAGTGGCAATGTATGCTGGTGATCTGGTGCACAGAAGAACATGCGACAGTGGCCACTAAACAAATACAAAGAGCAATTAATGCCCTAACCTTATGGGCAAATAGATGGTGCGTCAGCATTAACACAGATAAGTGCAGCACTACACTCTTTACCCTCTCACCAAAACAAAAAGCCGGTCATATCAAGATAGATGGAGAGCTCTTGAAAGAAGACAGACAACCCACATACCTCAGAGTTACTTTTGATGATAAGCTGATATGGAAGCAGCTCATAAACAAAGCAACAACAAAAGCCAGGAGGAAGTTAGCTATCCTGAGAAAACTAAGTGGAACCACATGGGGAGCCATTGGGAATATACTCAGTAAAGTTTACCAGCAAGGAATAAGACCACACCTGGAATATGGTTCAGCTGAGTGGTGTCCTGCATCAAACACCACATTACAAGATCTAGATAAAGTGCAAAACCAGGTCCTTAGAGTAATGTTAGGAGCAATAAAATCAACACCCATAGCAGAGATGCAGAAAATGGGAAGAATGCAAACATTTGGCGAATGCAGAGATACAAAAGTACTAATTCAAGCAGAAAAGTTTCTGTGTATGCCAAGTCATCCAATGAAGGAAAGATTCCAAAATATAGTAATGGGGCGACTGAAAAGAAGCAGCTTTATCCATCAAGCTAAACGACTCCATAGACAACTTACAGACCTACCTGAAGTTGACAGCCCCTTAAGGTCTGTACCAGAACAAACCCAGTGGAGTGAAAGGCATGGAATGCCAATATACATTCAGACCCATGTGAAAGGTAAGTGAGGACGAGCAGAATAGTGTGCAGCGAAGGACAGTCACCCTCAATTTCCTGGATGAGGAATATCCACAAGATATATGGGTCAGAGTATACACAGATGGGTCAGCACAGAATGCAGTGAGGAATGGAGGTGCAGGTACGGTATATATAGAATATCCACACAAGTCTAGAGATACAATCAGAACACCGACAGGGAAATTCTGCAATAATTATGATGCAGAAATCCAGGCAATTAGTGTGGCAGCTAAAAAACTGCTGAACTCCAACTCTGACCTACAGCCTGTGATAATCCTGACAGATGCAAGGTCAGTGCTTCAAGCTCTCCAGTCTGGAAAACTAACAGACTTGAAAAAACTACTTAGTGAATTGTCTTACCAGTATAGGGTAACCATGCAGTGGATACCCTCTTACTGTGGAATACCAGGAAATGAAAAAGCAGACCAACTGGCTAAGGAAGGTGCTGCCGAAGACCAACCAGATATTTCAATCACCTACCATCAGAAAATACAGATGATCAAGTCAATAAGAAAGCCACAAACACCAACACAAGATGACTATCACATTATGAACAGATCAGAACAAGCTATAATTCTACATCTCAGAACAGGACACAACCGACTCCACAGTCACATGTATACAAAGTTCAAGATTGGCAACACTGCCATCTAGACAGACAGCACAGAGTGCCAAACATTTACTTCAAGAGTGTTCTGAGCATGAAACACTGAGGCAGACATATTGGCCAGAGGAAACAACACTGGATTCAAAGCTCTATGGGACACTGTATGAACTACAAAATACAGTGAGTTTTATTCAGGAGACAGAATTACAGAAATAAGCATGTTTCACGTGAACGAAAGAAGAAGATAGTAACAGACTAAATTAAAGTAGGTTTTGCTTGCATATAATAAAATGTTTAAACAAAATTAGCTGTAGAAACTTAACAGAGGAAAACACTTATCTGTACCTGTAGTCCTTCAAATCCTTCCAAGTCAGAATTCAACAGGAAAAATGACATCAGTTAGACGAAATCCATGATGTCACAATTAGTAGGCCTACCTCAAATTTTCTCCTTGTCTGAAATATGGGGGGGGGGGGGGGGGGGGTAAAGTCAAGCCAGAGATAGAGATGCAAGTGGAAGAGTAACATCACAAAATGGACTAGCTGAGCGTAGTCACCTTTGTTGTGGAGACATTACTTGATGATGATGTCTGAAACACTACCTAGGCTAATCAAAGGAAATTCTATGCCACACATTTTCCACGTCACAATATACACACATCAGTAAACACTAAATAGAATGCGTGATATTTTACGAGGTTACAGTATACGCAAACCGTGACCTTCTACTATGCTGTAAGACCTGTGAACAGAAAATGTAAACATGACCTCAAAGGCTGATTTCGATTATTTCCGTACATGTCGCTGGTCAGCCTTGTCTATTTTTAACATGCGACTCCAATTATATGAATAGTAACCAATGACAATAATAAAAAACCTAATGAATGAAGTCCTAATTAACTCTGTATAGCGGTCTTCTTCATATGACAGTCTCACACAAACACGGCACTTCTTGAATTTTGCTTGCTCAGACAGTCTTGCGTTTTTTTCTTCAAAACCCGTGTTGGAGGGAGGTGGAACAACCATAATCAATAGTGAAAGGCGTCTATGAGTGCCGGGTATTAAGAAAACATCTGAGTTTACACATCCATGTTAACACTGTAGTGACCAACATTCTAGATTGAATAAGATAGTTAGGAACAATACCTGGTGGTTAGGGAAGGTTGTGCTGTATTATCTCTTATGTATTGTTACCAGAATACAGTGGCTCTATTCATTCATTCAGGTAATGTGAGGAATGCTCTTGTATCTTATGGTTGCTAAAGTTTGTGTTCATTTCCATTTAGCATGTCCATTCATTCTTATAATAACAAGATTCCACAGTATTATAACCGGTGTTTTTACGTTATCTATGTTGATCTACAAACCGATTTTATACTTTGGACACTTCCGAGATGTCGAAATCACCTAATCTGCTTATTATTGGATGGGTTTATACACCGATATATATATAGTATTTATATTCTGCTATTCTGTATATATAAATACTTGTGTATTACAAAATGGTTCAGGATGTATGCGGTTGTGTTTTATCTCAAAATAAATTAATTATGATTCAGTTTTCTGGAATGAAAGCTTGGGTATGTAGGCATAGACACATTTTTCTTGCTTTTTTCCCCCATTTATTGTTTTTTTTCTGAATTAAATTTTCCATAACTAACACAAAAATATTGTATGAAAGCAAAAAAACTGATTCTTATTTCCTTGATTCTTATTTCCTATCCATTTTTAATCATTTTGATATCAGAATTGTTCATGTGGATATAATATTGAAGAGGAAATAGAATACAAATACTACCATAAATGACTAAAAATATTTTTTAATGTGCTTCAACATAGCAGGAAAACCTTTTAGAGACAAAGAGTTAAATTAGTGGTTTTTTTATGTCTGTCATTTTCTGAATGCCATTATTTTATTTTTTTGGCCCATTGTATTCTGAGGATTTATCTATAACATGTTTTGAACAATGCTGTTTTTATTCACTTGATACTTCCGTATCACACAGAAAGATGCTTCTAATATAATTAGTTTATAATATAAATGTTTAATGCACCAATTAATGTTTATGGATTAGCATGGTAGTGGCTCCGGCCAAGGGAGTAAACCCCTACAGAAAGTCATTGCCATTTGCTGGAATCTCCTGTAATTCTGCTTGTTTTCAAATGTATTGGGATTGCCCTTTCCTTGGAATTAATAACAGAGTCGAGAGGAGGAGTTAGTGCAAATGGGCAAGTCACTTTCTCCATAAAACATGCAGAGCAATCAATCATATGGAAGATGTAGGAATTATGTGTCTCAACAATTTAACCAATTTGAGGACCTCATGGTCCATTTTACACTGGTCTGCTTCCTGACTATCTGTAATGATGCAAAAGGCCATGATAATGTACCAATGTGGAATGTATCTAACAATCTTTATTCACAAAGATGCCCTTAACCTTTAGCATGCTGATGGTGACTATTGTCGCTAGAGTCAATGTATTTTGAACCTGTTTGCTACTTATTTTGCCATATCTATACTATGCATTTCTTTCAACATGGAAATAACAATTCACTAAACTAATGTCATTCATCCAGGTTATGCAGCAATTAAAAGTGGGCCTACCGGTAATTAACTTCCTATGTTGTTATTCAAATCAAAGGTTGTGGTTTAGAAATATAGTGACTGTTGATAGCTGCCTCTGCAATGTTAAAATCTTTTGAAATGGCAACTATTTTTGGGGAATATTTATATTAGGACCATATTTTATATAACGTGTTCATTTGATTATAAAATGGAAATAAAATAGAATAGACCTAATATAACATTTCATTTTGAATGCCAATATTTTCATTTCCATTTTGGATGTCATTTCTCATAACCATATATTGGCACTTGAAAAATATAACTTCTTAATAATTGTAACTTTATCTTTCTGTTTGCCCCTTGTTTCATCTGTGATGTTTGTTGTAAGACCATTGCTAAACTCTTTCTGTTTTCTGCTGAGCAATCTTCTGTGGTGTTGATGTTTTACCCAAGATATTAAATGTTGTTCCCGCCGAAGATGGATGTGTTGGGCCATTGGCGCAAATAAAACGGCAACACAACGCATTTCCATTCTCTGGACTACATCCAACTGGAAATCTTGTAGGATCATTGTCCTGTTACAAGAGAAATCCAGTGGGAATTTGAGAATGAACGCTGAAGAAGAAGAAATGTTGTTGACATTTTCTAGTTGTTCTTTGTTGATGACTATTGTTGGTCTAAGTTTTCCAAATCCCTCCATAAATAACACGTAAAGCTAAAAAAAAAAGAATGCAGGGGGAAAGTATTCAATTCTCATGCAGCGTTCTGGTAGTTAATGAACCTAATCTGAAACTTCTTCTTCAGCATTTATTCTGAAACTCCCGCTGGTTTTCTCTTGTAGCAGGACAATAGTCCTACTAGATTTCCATCAGGACATAGTCCGGAGAATGGAAAATCATTGTGTCACAGTTTTATTTGCACCAATGGTCTGATACATGTATCTTATGGGTAACTATGTAATCTGAAACTATTAACTAATAAAATTAAACAAAAAATGTGTCCACACCATTGACACATATAGGAGAATACTACCTATGTTAATCCCATTTTTTTTTTATGGCCAACTGCATATCTAGGGATGATGTAGGTAACAATTTACTTGCTGCCTTTACTTTCCCAGAAGATCTGGTACCCATTTTTCTTATGTCAATCTAGAAGCCATTTGTGATTTAAATATATTTCTTGCTGAACTGGAAATTTAACCTTGGATCACCTGAACAGGAAGCCAGTTCACTGACTGCTAAGCAGCGAGGCTCTTATATAACTAGTACTAACAGTTGAATTTACAGCAGAATCTTATTTTCTTTTCACTTTATACCCCTTTATGCCATGCAGCATCAGGGGCAAAAGAGTTCCCTGGAGATGGCTTTGTATATGTTTGTTTCCATCGACTATTTTTATTACTGTAATCCATCGTTCGCAAGGTCTGCCACTGACTTTGTATCCATCGTGTCTGTATAATGATGCTTTTTGATAGATACTGTCTGATGGTAATATGTGAAGCATGTGAAAACCAATTAATCTGTTGTCTTCTGATGTAATCCAGGATTGGCATTGTGTTTGTTAGTCTTTGGAGGTTTTTATTTCTGATTCTCTTTTTGTTACTTCGAGGATTCTATGTAGACAAGTCATTTCTGTTGTAATAAGTTTTCTTTTTATTTGGTTGTTGTGTCCATGTTTGACATTGGTAGAATAGTGATGGTATGATGCTCGTTTTACATAGTGCAGTTTTGGTGTTCATGTTCACATATTTGTTTTTGAAAATATGAGACATCTGTCCCAATATCCGGTATGCAACGTATCATTTATGTTGGATTTCTTTGGTGTTTTTCCCATTCGATGATATGATGCTTCCAAGATAAGTGAATTCTTTCACCTGTTAGAATGGAATGTGTGTCAATAGTGTTGTCATCAAACTCTGCAATGTTGAGAAAAAGTAACTCATTCTAAGGCTATTCTGTGTCATGTCAACATGTTGATTATTAAATAAATTGTAACAAGTAAAATCTTGTTTCCTAACTATTAACTCTGATTAACAGGACATCTGTTGTTGTATCTGACTAAAGGGTGCCTGTTGTTGCATTTGACTATCAGGACATCTGTTGTTGTATCTAACTAGCGGGGTGTCTGTAGTTGCATCTGACTAGCAGGATTTTTCTTGTATCTGACTAGCAGGATTTCTGTTGTATCTGACTAGTAGGATGTCTGTTGTTGCATTTGACTAGCAGAACTTCTGTTGTTGTATCTAACAAAACATCTGTTGTATCTGACTAGCAGTGTGTCTGTAGTTGCATCTGACTAGCAGGATTTCTGTTGTATCTGACTAGCAGTATCCTTGTTGTATCTAAATAGCAGAATGTCTGTTGTATCTGACTAACAGGATTTCTTTTGTTGTATTTGACTAGCAGTGTGTCTGTTGTTGCATCTGACTATCAGGAAATCTGTTGTTGCATCTGACTAGCAGCACATCTGTTGTTGTATTGATTAGCAAGACTTCTATTGTATTAGACTAATAGAATATCTACTATTATATCTAACTTTAAGTAAGATTTTGTTGTTTAATGTTGCTATTTCACTTTCATCAGCAGCAGGTGTCATCAGTGAATCAAGTACAGAGAAGAAAGACTCTCTAGAAGATAGAGAACAGCCCCGACCTCACCTTACATCATATCATCAAGATGATGAACCCCCAGTGAAAAATGACATTCAGAAGCAGGAATATCTGCATAAAGACTCCCATGTTGATAAACAAGAAGAAGCAGCTGAAAACCATCAGCATACGCTTGAAGACATACATAATGCATTTTCAGAATTGTATGTGGAAAGGACACGCCAAGATAAATTGAATGTTCCACTTGAAGATACTGAACATAGTACACACATTTCTACTGATGTCCCACCTGAAGATACCAAACAACATAGGACACACATTTCTGATGTCCCACCTGAAAATACCAAACAACATAGTACACACATTTCTGATGTCACGCCTGAAAATGCCCAACAACACAGTACACACATTTCTGATGTCTCGCCTGAAAATCCCAAACTACATAGTACACATATTTCTGATGTCCCGCCTGAAAATGCCAAACAACATAGTACACACATTTTTGATGTCCCACCTGAAGATGCAACACAACATACTAAACACATTTCTGCTGAAGTCCCGATGGAAGATACCACACAACAAAATGCAGACACGTCTGCTGATCTTTCTCTTCGCAAGCTGGATGATGATGACACAGCTGAAGATCTTCCATCTCTTCAATATGTACCTGGAGGTAATGAACATCAAAATCCAGAAGTAGAGCATCAACATTATCAAGATCAGCAACAGATGAACCAGCCGATGCCAGGAGCATCTATTGCTGACAGTCCTCCTGACCAAGGTAGCAATGATGCCAGTGAAGTTTCATTTGGTCCTGATGAAGATGAGACCTCATTCAGTGAGAAAATTGAGGAAGAAAAACCACTTAGTGCAGAGGAGCTAGAAGGTAGGAGCAGATATTTGATTGTGGTTGTGTCTCACTTGGCCTGTTTGTCAGTTCCTTACAACAATAGTCATGTCACAACAGTACAGTCTGTCATGTCACAACATTACAGTCTATCATGTCACAACTATACAGTAATGTCACATTAGTCATATCACAACAGTACAGTAACTTCACAGCAGTACAGTCATGTTACAAAAGCAGTCTTGTCACAACAGTACAGTCATGTCACAACAGTGTATCACATGTCGCAGCAGTAGTCATTTCACAACAATACAGTCATATCACACCAGTGCAGTCATGTCATGTGACAATGGTTAGCTTTGAGGTTGGTGACTAGCGTGTAAGTACAGAACTCAGTTCTCTCATACGGCTTGTCTACTGACATGATGATTACAGGTGTCCAACCTTCAGTTGAAGTGATAATACACTCATCATATTAGTTATCACTGCCAAAATTGGATGTGTCAGGCCATTGGTGTAAATAAAAAAGTGCCACCATAACTCATTTACATTCTATGGACTATATACTGCTGGAAATCTAGTAGGATCACTATTTCTGCTGTAAGAGAGATCCTGTGGGAGTTTGAAAACAAACAATAAAACTGCCACAACAGTACAGTCTGTCCTGCACACATGTACAGTCTGTTATGTCACAACAGTACAATCTGTCTTGCCATAACAGTAGGAAATATTGTTCTAAATCTTAGCTGTCAAATTATTTTTTTTATAAATTCTTATTTTTAACAATTTATGTCCATATTTCAATAAAAACATCCGTATTTAGCACCAAAAGACCTTTTTTTCCCAATATATACGTGCGATACAAAAGTGTCCGCATTAGTCATATTTACTGAAATGTAATACCAAATTATCTTTAAAAGAGAACAAAATTTGTACTAGTTGACACATATGTTCTAAATCACCATCTGAACATAATAAACCCAGCATGCCTACCAAACAGTAGAAATTACCATCACTCATATACAAAAGTGCAGCATGTCTTATTTGAATGTATAGGAGAATCAAGCTAGACTAGAACTTCTGCTTTACCAATCTATCCAAAACATCTTATCCGAACTGCAGGAAACATGCAGATTTTACACACTGACTACCCAAGTAAAATATTGGGCACTGGAAGTAATACACTATATTTGTGTGCCTAGCTCATCCTCATTTAAAAAACTAAGTTTTTAAATGTGGGTATACCCCCCTAGAAAAAAAATCAACATTTAAAGAAAAAATTATTTTCTATTCACATAAAAAATTGGTGCGTATGTCAGTATGCACAATTAGTGTGTTTATTTTGTTTATTCACGCTAATTTTGTATTTAAAAAAAACACTAGAATATTAGGAATGATGTGGGATTCCCATAAATACTACCTAAATAATAAACTGACCAAAGCAAGACAAAAATGGTCAAAAGAAACCAGTGTTTAAATATGTCCTTAGCTGCAGAAGGTCAACTTTCCCAGAATCGTGAGAGGTTCAGAACATTAATAAAGGTTAAATTCTAGAAGCAATATCTCAGCTTAGGAGTTAGTCATCGTTATAACATGTAGAGGCATCTGACTTCATCTGCATACTCTTAGATGGCTGCTGGAAAGGAGAGTGGAGCACATCTGGGATTGTCTTATGTGCCATGAAGCTGAATCAAGAACATGAAGAAAGATAGATGGCTAACAGAAGAAATTTATGATTTTGAATAATATATTGATTATCGTAATGAAATATGCTTGCCCAAGGTAGCTTCTACTGTTTGTTCTGTTTTAGGTGAGAGATTTTTCCAGGCTGGGGAGAAGCTGATCAATGCAACTTACTACAAGGAGTACAAAGAGTAAGTAAATACACTCCTGGAGTGTTTGTTATCTTGTAGTCTAAAAATATTTTGTGTACATATGTCAGTTGCTGATTTGAGCTGCCCAGGAAAAGAAAAACACTAGGAGAGACTGTTGAAGTACCAACAAGAATCATGATTAAAAAGGCAACCATCTAAAACAAGTTGACAAATGCTGTGAGACTCCACAGTTACATCCAACCTTTCTTTAGATGATGATGAAGTAATGCCTTAGATGATAATAAAGTAAGAGCAGATAGTTCTTAATAGTCCATAGACGTTCTGACAAAAGCTCAAGTTTGCCCTTAGTGAGTAACTGAGATGACACCCAAAACTTGTATATGGTCTACTGTCATATAGGCATGGTTGTGTAGGGGAAGGGGGGTGTTAATGGATGCATGTTTAGTTCCCAAAAGGGAACATTTAGTGCTGCATTATCATGGGATCATCAGGTCCTGCCCTGAGTGTAGCATATGCCTCTGCCCCAACCAGTTCATCATTCTTCTGTCAAGTCTGTTATCCATTTGCAGTGATGGCAGATCTAGCATCCCTGTCACTCAAGAGTCAGCCACAAAAAGATACAAGCTGCTATGTTCATTGACCTACATATCTTTGTTATCCAGGAAGACCATGTGACAGAAGACAGAAGTAAGAAATTGTGACGAGACATACAGTAATAATGATGATTTTTTTCATAGGTTATAGGTTGTCAGCCTATCCCCCAACTTTCCTTAGTTACCTCCAACGACCTGTCTGGAAAGAAGACAGTGACCCCTATTCTTTGCACTCTGAACTAGTTGAACAGATCCCACGATCATCTCTAAATAATAAAATAAACATGTATAGGAAAAACTGTTATCACTTTTGTAATACTGTATAAACGCACATGTAAAATCAAATTTAAAAATTGAAATGAAGATACATATTTCTTCTGCATTCATTCTTAAACTCCTTCAAATTAGCAGGATGTAGTCTAGAGAACGTGATGCATTTTGGATACAAATGAATCCGGCCTGTGTTGCCAAGCACAATATAATATGGTTCTGAAGCATGAACTGCTTATTGAAAACATCGTTAACCCTTTAGCTGATCTGGATGAGTGAACTACCGGTAGTTTTTTTTTTGTTATCTATCCTATCATTGCTAATAATAATTTTACTCTCAAATTGTCAAGTGCCAGTATGCATCAACTATCCCATCCATGCGGCATATATATTTCCTGGAGTCCATAGAAGCTAGTACCATAGCCTAGTTGTTAGTGAGCTTGCTTAATATCACTGGGTTGCATCATGCTAGGTGCAAAACCACAGGACAACAAAAAATCTGGTCATGATTTTCCAGCTAGCATAACCATTCCTCCAGTTTACCAAGCTGTAAATTGGTACCTGATGCACGGGTTGGGGAAGGTAAACACAGTGAGGAAGGGAACTGGCCACCCCATCTAGTAGTTGCTATAGCTTAGTACATGAAGAGTTATCTTCATTCCCGACAGCAAGTTGCTGCAATCAGACTTATCTATACAATGGTAAACCTCTTTTTTAAGAGGTAAGAGCTCTTATTTTTGTAGGACTAATATGACTACGGCAAGTGTTTCAATGAGTTGAATGGTGATGTATACATATAATAATATGAGCATTGTTACTACTTGAAGCTCATGGGTAGAGACAAAAGATCACACTGCATGATTGTTGGGTATGGTTAGATCTCTTAGGGATGAATTTCTCATTCTTACATAAGTTTATCCAAGAACTATGGCAGATGTGGAATCCACAAATCTTATCAAGGCTTTTATGTTGAAGTTTTTCATGTAGCAATGGTCATGCAGGAGAGGAGATGAAGCAAGAAGGAGATGACATTACAGATAGGGCATTTCAGATGAGAGACATAGCAAGAGGAAAAAGACAGGTTGTAGCCTACTGAGTGCTCAAGATGATAAGTTTAGGAGGGAGAAGACAAGTGAATGGCTGCTCGCTATAGGGTTGAGAATATGAGTTTTTCTAGAAATTTTCAAATAAAACAAATGATGCTCAGGTTCTACTGAGAGAAGAGTGAGATTAGATATTTGAGGGCAAAAGTGATTTTGAGTTATTATACATGATTTAGAAACATTATAGATATGATTTGGTTATAGTTGAATTTCTGATGAAATCATTATGCCTGGAGCAAGTAATATCATCAGAGGATGTCCTCGAAGTTACTAATTGATAACAACACTATATGATCAACATACTTGGGAGTTTATAGAAAATAGTAACAGATAAAAATTGAGTATGATATCATTCATTGGTTGAAATCTATCTACCCTACACATTGGGATAATCTCATCACTGGCTGCATTATGTGGAAACATATTTATTGTATAGGTGCAGAATTGTTTAGGGAAACATAGATAAAAATTTACTGGACACAGACATTTGTCATGCATGTCATTAGCAAACATCTGTCATTCATGTCATTAGCAAGCATCTGTCATTCATGTCATTAGCAAACATCTGTCATTCATGTCATTAGCAAACATGTCAATAGACATGAGGTTGATTATTCCACCCGTAGAAGCTGAAAGTAACACACATTGCACAAGAAGAAGATGAAGCAATGCCTCAGAATGTATTGATTTCTTGATCAAACAATGCCAGCACACAAGACATAGTCAACATTTTTATATCATGTGTATTAAGTTATTATTATGGGATCCTATTTTAACAAAGATCATTTATGTTGATCAGGGCTTACCTGAACTTCCTTCAAGCATCAGAGCTGAATCATACAAAAGCTAAAGAGTATTTAGCATTTGGTTACCTGTTTGGTGACTACCTGCCACAGAATGTCAGCAGAGCAGCTGAGCTCTTCAATTCTCTTGCAAGTCTAGGATCACCTAAAGCTCAAATGGTAAGTTCTATTTCAAGTTTTCATTTTTACACTTTACTACCACTGAAGATGGGTGTGGAGCCGTTTTTAATACACAAACCACGCTCAAACTCCCTGCAACTCTCTCAGTATTGACATTGACTTCCCGCAATCCAGAGCGTATCTCCCATTACCAAAGGGTATCCGCAAATTTTGGAGACATCCACGTCTTTAAAAATCTGTATAATGTATAAAATCAAACTACATGAGAGAGCTTTGAAATCTTCTGTGTCATAATGAATGTTTGCATTTTCTAAATGAATTTGAAAGTTCAAGAGAAAAATCCTAGGATTAAGTAGATACACTCCTATAGTGTAGGTTATCCTGTAGACTAAATGAAATGGATGTGGTCCATAAGAACAGGAACTCTGTAGCTTCTTCTAGCCCAAAGATCAGCGTAGTGCAGTTGGTTCCTGATCGTTTGATCTGAAATAGACACGCTGCTGGCATTGATTGGACTGTGGAGACCGCAGATGCAAATCGATTCCTGAGGTGATGCAGCTGCATGAAGGTCTTGATTGGCACTGGGTCTTCCACTCCGCAGCCAGTCTGCCACTGAACCAGTTTGAAATTGCCGCCTAAGGTGACTAGTGATGCTTCTAACCACATTAAATTGTCTGGCCACTACACTTTGTGATTGTCCAGTCTGTAAGCATCTAATGATGATATCAGCCTGTAAGCATCCAATGATGTGTCATTCTCCAGTAAGATGAGCCATACTTGAGCATTGAATTTTCAACTGAATTTATTTGAGGACCGTCAATATTTTATAAACATTCAATAATATGATCAGAGAGTTTTGTAATCAGTAAGTTTAATGGAATTCTCATGAACCTGTCACAAGTTATTGTCAAAAAATGTTGTTTTGAGTTTGATCTCTTTTATGATCTTGTGAATCATGAGGTGAGTACAATTCAGGAAACCATGAGAAGTTAATGACTAGGTGGACACAGTCGATAGGTTGAATGATGTTCGATCAGCAAATATCTTTTATAAAAGGTACTCCAAAAACATTGCAAATATTTTTTGGAAAAGTATAGATTGCCTAGATATATATATATAGATAGATAGATATATGTATTACTGAACAAGGACACTAAGCCGCACAAATGATTAAACTCAGTTTGTGGGTAGAGTTCTTCTATAATGGTTCTTGTAAAGTCCTCTAAAAATCTATTATGCTACTGTATTTATTGTTTTGTATAATAATAATAAGACATATAATCTGTCAGTGTCGTAGGGGTACCACATTGGAGACATCCATGTTGTATGGGTACCACATTGGAGACATCCATGTTGTATGGGTGCCACATTGGAGACATCCATGTTGTATGGGTGCCACATTGGAGACATCCATGTTGTATGGGTGCCACATTGGAGACATCCATGTTGTATGGGTGCCACATTGGAGACATCCATGTTGTATGGGTGCTACATTGGAGACATCTGAAAAAACTCTCCAAACACCTGTCGTCACTCATGCAGATGAGTGTAGAAAAAATCATGGCCGGATCATTTTATGGTGTTGTAAATCCAGGATTTTCTCTTACTTCCACCCTCAACTGTTTCTTGCAAAAAATGGTTTTAGAAAGTGAGTCATGTCCTGTTTCATATCCAAACCAAACAAGTTTACACCATTTCACCGCTGCCAATAGTGGTTCTTGATAACCTGCAAGTTTGTTTATTTGCTACCAGATGAATTTTTAAAAATTATCTTGTGTTCTATATAACTAATTCTTAACAAATTTCTGCAACACTTGTTTTCAAAAGCCTAAAAACATGTCTTTTGTGTCTGCATTGAGTGTCCAGCTTTGAGGTCTGTATAAAAGTATACTTGACACTAATGATCTGTATAGACTGATCTTTACTGTAACACTCATTTTATTTTCCAAATTACATTTGACCGTGCCATGGCAACCATCACTATCTCGAGTCTTAGCTCATTGTAGTATTTTAAGGGCAGAATTTCGCCTGGTGGTGCAAACTCATCTCCAAAACATGGCTTATTGGCAAACAGAAAAAAACACAGCTGTTATTCTACACTATTGTATTGTTTATCTCATGAAGAATCTCTGTCTGCCACATTGTAGTTTGAGTTCAACATGTTACTACTAGATGTGGGTAGATCAGTCATGCTATGTGAACAGTGGAGCTAACATTCAATCACCATTGAATATGCATAATCAACTCATAGATTAGTATGTAAGCACAACCAATGTTCACTGTTCTTTAAACCACCTCTGAAACAGCATAGCTGTTGAATTGTGACAGACAAATAAAATCAGAGTTATTTATGAAAAAAAGAGATTACAAGAGTTAACAGTAAGGTTAGTAAATGTTACCAGCAAGTACGGAATGAAAATCCAAGATCTTGATTAACAGCAAAGACACAGACCAATGTAACCCGCTGAAGACGGATGTCTGGCTATTGGCACAAATAAAACGGAAACACAGCACATTTCCATTCTCTGGAATAAATCCTACTGGAAATCTAGTAGGACAATAGTCCTGCTACAAGGGAGATCCAGCGGGAGTTTGAGATTGAACGCAGAAGAAGAAGACCAATGTCATGATGAATGGATATAAGCTTGAGGAGGTGAATACTCTCAAATACCTCGGATCTAGCATATACAGCGATGCAAGATGCAAAACAGAATTTAAAATAAGGCTGGAGATGGCTTTAGCGTCTATGTCATGGCTAACGGTGATTTGGAAAAGCAACATTAGTGTTGGAATGAAAGCCAAACTGTATAATTTGCTGGTGCTTTCTGATGTGCTGTATGGTTGTGAGAGTTGGACACTCACTGCGGACATGGAGAGATGATTACATGCTTTCGAGTACAAATGCTACATACGAATTCTGCGAATTTCCTATAGATAGATAAGACAAATTAGTACGTAAGAAAAAAATAGAGATGTACAGGTGTACAAGAACCATTGCTTTCAATAGTTAAATGACGAAAGCTAGCATGGTTTTGACATGTTTGCAGATATGATTCCTTGTCAAAAACAATACTGCAAGGAACCATCAGAGGAGTGGAAATAAAGACAAGGACAGACATCAAGGAATCGACAGGACAAGATTTGTCCTCGCCCATCCGCATCATTGAAGATAGAAATCGCTGGAGAACTCTGTGTGCTGAAGCATCCAATAGGTACCCCTACAACCCTGACGGGTTATGAATTTATAGGTACATACTGTTTAACAATATCTGAGCTCCCCAATGGTTAATGTTTCAACAACATCTCAACTCCCCAATGGTAACTGTTTAACATCTTAAACTACTCATTGGTCATTTCTTCTTCTTCTGCGTTCGCTCTCATATAACCACAACAAATATATTGTGTGGTTTTTGCCGGGGATCGTGAAGTACGTTGTGCTGCAAGTTCCACAGTAAAACTGTGTTATTTGCACCTAGGTTGGCGACTTTGTGGTCTGGACATCCGAGGTCCAGCACATTCGTTTTCGTCATGCCTTTAATTCAGGTAGTAGGCTTACCTAGTCTGTGACAGCCTGCCTGTCTATCGACGGGCACACGGGTGTGTAGTGACTCTTCGCAGAGACGATTGTCATTCACGTCTATCTCGCTCAAAATGTTCCACCGTCTATGAACTTGCCTCATGTAATTGGACGTTCTGTGCCCATCGGGTACGAACGTTTTCTCATCCGTGAGCCTGGTTCCATATGAGGAAGAACTTGACAGAAGAGTTGGACCCTGGCTCTTTCGCCTTCTTAGCCGAGGTGTCTTTCACTGATATCGTGAACCCCTTGACCAAGTTCAATTCTCACACCACTCGTTTGAGAGCAAGGCGTTCTCGAGCTGAGCGACCTTGTCCCAATAACGCCTAAGACCATTGGGTACTGAACCCTTTCTCTCTGCAAGTATATTTCCGGTATAGGAAAACCTGACAGTAGAGTTGGACCAGGGCTGCCATCTTTGTCCCTTTTGTGCCAGAGCCCATCGAGTACGGAACCCTTTCTCTTCACGGGCAGGTTTCCGGTATAGGAAGACCCATGTGAAAGGAATACTAAGCGAGGGCGAACAGAATAGTGTGCAGCGAAGGACAGTCACCCTCAGTTTCCTGGATGAGGAATATCCACAAGATATATGGGTCAGAGTATACACATATGAGTCAGCACAGAATGCAGTGAGGAATGGAGGTGCAGGCGTATATATAGCACCTAGATATATCCACACGTATATATCCACACAAGCCTAGAGATACAATCAGAACACTGACAGGGAAATTCTGCAATAATTATGATGCAGAAATCCAGGCAATTAATGTGGCAGCTAAAAAAAACTGCTGAACTCCAACTCTGGCCTACAGCCTTTGGTATTCCTGACAGATGCAAGGTCAGTGCTTCAAGCTCTCCAGTCTGGAAAACTAACAGACTTGAAAAAACTACTTAGTGAATTGTCTTACCAGTATAGGGTAACCATGCAGAAAAAACAGATGATCAAGTCAATAAGAAAGCCACAAAATGGTAGTGGTTTTTCATGATATCCTTAAGAATACCTCAGCAGCTAAGGGTTTAACAACAAAATCTGTTCAACAACACTGTTCCAACAAAATCTTTAACTCCTCAATGTTCACTGTTCCAACAAAATCTTTAACTCCTCAATGTTCACTGTTTCAACTCCTCAATGATCGCTGTTTCAACATCTTAACTCCTCAATGATCGCTGTTTCAACAACACCTCAACTCTCCAATGATCGCTGTTTCAAAAACATCAGAACTTCTCAATGGTCACTTTTTCAAAAACATCTAAACTCCCCAATGGTCACTTTTTCAGCGTCTCAACTGTCCAATGATCGATGTTTCAATAACATCTCTACTGCCCAATGGTCATTATTGCAATAACATCTCATTTGATCAGTGGTCACTACTTCAACAACATTTGAACAAGTCTTTCATTCATACTCTTTTGTTACTGCATGTTTTCCTGTGAAGGAGTGCAGGGAGGCTTTCTATGAGCTGTGGAAATAAAGGCTGTTTCATTCATACTGTCATAATCATAATTCAGCCCCAAGTTCATATATAACACATAATAAGAATTTCTAGTTACTTGATCACATTTAATAAGTTCTCAGACTCATTTTTGAGTGTGGAAAACTGTAATACGTAGAGCATTGCTATTTACCAAATGCATGTGATGATATCGTGCAAATGTATATATGGAACTGGAAGAGTGTAACTTCATGTAGGATCCTATAAGTGAAGGTGACCTAGTTTGTATCATCTCATTTCAAAAATGGACGGTCATTTTCAATAACGTGTGTGTATTGGTTACTGCTTTCAACTTAGAAAAACTGACTCAGAAGCATTCAAATGGAACAATTAGCTTTCAGAGAGTACTGTCTAAGTAGTAGATCTACAACATTTGAGGGGTATTCTCAATGCAAAAGTGAGTGCATATTGTTGGAAGATGATCCATATCAGCATGTGACTTTAACCGGAGAAAAGAGAAAGAAGATGATCCCCATCAAAATATCCATCACCCACACTAGCATGATCATGATACATGCCAAGAAATCATATGCTCTGACAGGCATCTGACTATCAGAAAAGTTAATGATTATATTAAAATATCAATCAGTACATGACATGAAATTCTATCTAGAGGTTTGCAGTGTTTTTCGCAGACATTGCCTTGACATTAATGGATACACGGGCAAGAGGATTGTGCATCATGGCAATGACCCTACATGCTGTGTCACCAATACAAATTTTTGACTTCTTCAGTGTTCATTCTCAAACTTCTGCAGGTTAACAGAATGCAGTCTGTAGAGCACAATGCATTGTGTCATGGTTTAGAGCTTTGCTATGATATCCGCACCTTTCGGCATGGCACATCTGACTTCAACATGGAATTTTTGACAAAACACATTTCACTGCGCACACAACCTCCATACTCATCTGATCTTGCTCTGTGTACAATTTTCTTGTTCAAGCAATATAAGAGAACAATGAAAAGTCACAGATTCTATTACAATTAGAAGATTAAAGACAAAGTGATGAGAAAAGCGAGGGCTATTCTGAAAATTGCTTATGCTTACTGGGGGGGATCCTTCAGTGACTGGATTGCTGGAATAAGTGTATAAAATGACAAGGAGACTGCTTTGAAGGAGATAGAACCAGTAAGTCTTCTAGTCTGTTAGTCTAACAGTTTTCCTGAAAAAATAGCTCAGGAACATATTCCACATCCCTCATTATATTCAGAGATTCTGGTGACAGGACAGCTGCAACATAGTTGTGAATCTGTATTTTTTTTAGATGTGTCCTATGATGATGATGTAATATGACAGTGTTATGCAATGTGACATATCCTGTACTGTCACTGAAAGGACTTTGTTATAACTGTCTTGCAAGCTCATACTATGTTTCAGATGAATTCTTGATTAGAAACTAGCCTCATAGCATGTGGGGCATTCCCATAAGTGCTCCGCTCTCTGTTCCAGCAGCCGTCCGACTCGATGGTGTTTAGATTCTAATGCCACCTAAACAGACGTCGACATCAAGACACAACTCTGGCCCTTGCGACAGGTTTCTTTGTTGTTCCACCCACCCACGCCGTGTCCGCAACTAGTTCAACCACAACGTCAGCTTGTTGGAACAACATGGTAACTGTTATCGAAGGTTACGACTACAGGATTGTATAGATGATGTACCATGAAGCTTCTATAAGAAGATAACCTCAATATGACTGTCATCTACTAAGGTTTTCTGTTGCATTGTTGGTTTATCTAGTGAGCCATTGGTGAGACCCACAGATGCAACCGCATGCGTGTGTTTCAGATGAATGATTCCCATCCATAAGTACAGGCGGAGGTGGGTAGGGGGAAGTCTAAGCAGATTTTACCATGATGGAGATTATGTTGATGCTTGCCTCATTAACTAGACATATCTGTTATATTAGGGTCCCATGGGAAGTGAGGCAATGACTTGGCAAATATGTTGAATCCCAAATTCTTTGCATCACCGATTTTCTGACATCCCTGTGTCTCTGAGCTACTGACACCCTTGTGTCATTGAGTTTCACACATTCCTCTGTGTATGAGCTTTTGTAATCTCCTGTGTCCCTGATCTTATGATATCTCTGTGTCCATGAAATTCACACATTCCTGTGTCTTTGACCTTTTTCTATCCCTGTGCCCCTGAACAAAGAATAGAGATTAGATCTGTTTGTATTATCTTGCAGGATTTCCATGGTCTATTGTCTCTCCTCAGATGGTTGATGATCAGAATATCCACACTTGCCATGAAGCATAAGGGGTGGTTACTGGGAGCTTTAGTTGTCTATCCAAGGCCAGATGTGTCACCTTTAGCTGCGTTGAATCCATATTTGTTTGGGTTGTCTTAATATTATCTATCCATCTTTTTCTTCCTCTGTCCCTGTATCCGGGTCTTCTTATGTTATATATTCTTGTCGGTAGTTGGTTATGGTTCATTCTCATGTGTCCAAACCATTTTATTTATTGTTTCATGATGTATTCTGTGCATATACAGATTCTTCTCCTGATTTTATCATTTCTCATTTTGTCTAATGTGGTCACTCTTGTGGCTTTTCTCAGGCATTTCATCTCACGTTACACATTTTCTCTTTTGGGATGCTGTCAGTGCCCATGTCTGGCATTGATAGCAGAGTTTTGGCATAAAAATACTGTTTATCATCTGTCTCATGACTTCCATCTTGATCTTTTGGTTGAGCAGTAAAGGTGATACTTGGTATGTCACCGTTTGCTTTCTGGCATCTTGTCTCAATCTCTCTAATTTTTCATTTTCTGTGAATATACTTCAAAAGTATTTAAATTTAGAGGTTTCTTTCACTTTAGTTTTGTTTATTGCAGGATTTCCATGCCATGTCATAATTGTACTATTAATCTGATGTCTATTGTCTATGATCACAGGGCCTGGCTTTCATGTACAGTGCTGGACTTTACTACAACTCAAGTCAAGCCAAGGTAAGATCACCACAAGTTTAAAGTATATCTTGTTTTTTCAACAATGTAGCAAGACCATATCTTCAAAAGCAACCAATTTCATCTACAAACAGTTTAGTCTATTCTTCTTCTTCAGCGTACATTCTCAAACTCCTGCTGAATTCTCTTGTAGCAGGACATGTCCTACTAGATTTCCAGCAGAATATAGTCCAGAGAATGGAATTGCGTTGTGTCACCATTTTATTTGCGCCAATGGCCCGACACATCCGTCTTCGGCAGTGTTTAGTTTATTGATACATCAGATTCTTTCAGCTGGAGAAATGTATTGGTCCAGGTCCTGTAGAAAAGGACTTTGTGATTGATTGAAAGATACAAGTTTTTCTGTTGCCTGCTGTAGACATCTTGTGCAAGATCAGCAGCAACAACATCAGTAAGTAAGAACACTTGTCACACATCTGAGGCAAGGTAAATAATCGTGTTCCACCTATATTGGACCATTGGTAGACTAGTTATAGCATCAGTCATCTGTATTTTATGCTATGACCATTGGTAGATAAGATATGATAGCAACTGCCTGTATTTTATCAGGTATGTTCTTGTACAAATATGTTTCGTGGGATTGGATCAGCCTTGAAGATGCTCATGTCTGAAAACATCCCCATAAACATGGAATGGATCCCAGTGCTAGAGAGCCAGTGCATTAATGACTGATCTGTCACAGCTCACAGAAACTATATAATGACATCAGACTTGAAGTCTGAATATTCATGGCTACCACAGATGAAAGACATGGATTCCATATATGAAAGACCTGACTGCCATTGATGAACTGATGATGAATACATGAATGCCACACTTGAAAGACATGCCTACCATAGATTATAGATTGGGCTACAAGATATAAAAAATGGATTCCATATGTAAAAGACATAACAGCCGAAATAAACATCAACTTCACCTAGCAATATAGATAATTTTTAGCACGCACGGCTTTCCAAATTCAGAGACCATTAGGTCACACAGGTTACATTTAGATAATAGCTAATACGGCCTGATATACCCAAAATAGACTTCTATCTTAGGTTGAAAGACTCGTGCCTCAGCTAAGAGGCTTTAATTCCCTATTTAATTCCCAAACAAACAACAATGACCTAACTGCCATTGATGAAAGTCCTAACTGCTATTGATGAAAGACATGGCTGCCGTTGATGAAAGACAATGAATGCCACACTTAAAAGACATGACTGCCATTGATGAAAGACCTAACTGCCATTGATGAAAGACTTAACTGCCATTGATGAAATTCTTAACTGCCATTGATGAAAGACATGACTGCCTTTGATGAAAGACAATGAATGCCACACTTGAAAGATATGACTGCCATTGATGAAAGATCTAACTGCCATTGATGAAAGATCTAACTGCCATTGATGAAAGACATGACTGCCATTGATGAAAGACATGGCTGCCATTGATGAAAGACATAGACTCTGTTAATAAAAGACATAGACTCTGTTAATAAAAGACATGACTGCCATTGATGAAAGACATGACTGCCATTGATGAAAGACATGACTGCCATTGATGAAAGACATGACTGCCATTGATGAAAGACATGACTGCCATTGATGAAAGACATGACTGCCATTGATGGTTGGTTAATTTCTGATCTTGCTGTCCATGGGCTCATGCCCTTGAACTAATATCATTGTGTGATATATGCATGTATTTGTGAGCTATTGTTTTGTTCCATTTATCTGGCCTTGGAAGGAGAAGCATTTTTGTGACGTCATCCAGTGCTGGACATTCAAAAAGGTGGTGGTCAACAGTTTCATAGGGATGACCACACAGCCAGCACCCTGGAGTGTGTTGTAGTTGTATTCTATTCAGGTGATTGTTAAGCTGTACATGTTGTGTGCGAAGTATGAAAATGATACTCTGGTTTTCCCTTCCTAGGAGGTTGATGATGTATTTAGGATTTGGGACAAGCCACTCGAATACTCCCTTTAACCCCCTAACATGAATAATACAGTATGACAGTTTTAAAAATATATATTTAAATATTTCCCTCCCAGTGTTTTCCATGGCCCATCTGTTCATCCAATTCTCTTTGTTCACAGATTTCAACATTATTTTAACTGTGTGCATTATCGCTTGTGTATATGGCTGTTCTTGTTCTGCTCCTTTCTATGCTAGTCTTTCATCAATGGCAGTCTGCCTTGTCATTGGCAGGTATATTTAAGTGCCAGAAATCCACTGCATAACAATGCTGAATTGATAAGATGTTAGCAGCTGGTTGGCATGGTGATGTATTTCATATATAGATGAAAGGCATGAGTGTCACACTTGAAAGACATGACTGCCATAGATGAAGACATGACTACCACATGTGAAGGATATGCTATCACAGCTGAAAGTTATTGCAATATTATGTTGTCTTTCTTTCTGAGATGTTGAAAAGTGCGAATCATGGTCACTCTTAAAACTGTTTGAGATTGGTATAAAGATAAGGAACAGCCCATAAAGAGAAATGATTTATAAGTTTCATCATATATGTTTCTCTTTATGGGCTTCTCTTTGTAACATTGAACTGTCAGCCAATATATTCTGAGAAATTTATTTAGACGGATCGGAGTACCTATATTCTTCTCCGATGTGCACTGATGATGACCTGCATTCGTAACTGCCAAAGTAGGACATGTGAAAATAGAAAATACTGCATAATGAAGTTTTGGTAGTCTCTGAAAGCACACAGGAAGTTACATACAAGTTGATGTTTTGACCAAAATGCCTTTATCAAGGACGCATAGAAAATGACAATGAGTACGGGACAGCACTGCAGATGACATTATGATACCAAATAAGCATGTAAATTTGTCTCACACATTTCTTGATCTTATGCTTTTTTTCAGGCTTTGATATATCTAACTTTTGGTGCTCTCGGAGGGGACCCACTGGCTCAGATGGCATTGGTAAGTGTCAGCCACTCCTGCTGACTCTATTGTCTATGTTAGCTGAGCCAGTATCAGCATTGTTTATATTAGTTTATTAACAATCAATCAAGTGCCATGCCGACTGGCATAGGCGATCATGTTTCTCCACGACTCTCTGTCTCTTGTGTTGTCAATAAGCTCGGTTGGTGAGCTTCTACTGTGCCACGATACACGCCCATCTAGTAACTTTTCTCTTTGTCGACCTCTATCTCTTCTCCCTTTGATCTTTCCAGTGGTTATTAAGTTTATTAACAGGTATAGCTAACAGTAATTGAGTTATTAATGAGCAACATGGCCTATGGTTTCCTTTAAATGCTCAGCTGCCTACAGGTAAAGGTGTACAGCTGGGTTGACTGGTGTAACAGTCATGTCAAGCAAGCTGACTATCAACTAGGCTACTAAGCTCCACATCAGCACTTGATCAGTAGATATGGTGATATTCTTCGATCTTCCCTGATCATGAGCCCTGGCACCCATTTTCTGCTGGATGGGTGGACTATTTTTTGCAAACCATGAGTGCTGAGAGAACTGGAAACCCAGATCACATATTCTGCAAGTTAGTGATATAGATACTACACTCCCTCAACTCCAAAATCTGACCACTTTATTGTCGATGTTGGAGACACAACTTTTTTTATTCTATCTACCTATCATCATTTCCACTTATGCCGTTAAGCGTCTGGGGAGGTAGTTGGAGTTGTCAGTCTTTGATCATTTGGGCCATATTGGTCATGGTCCACCCATGTCTTTCACCCGAGGTTTGGACGTAATTAATTTTAGGCTAAAGTTTTGGACAACATCATGATTTAGGCGCAAGCTACCTGGAGACAAAGTATTAGCTACGCAAGATCATATAAGGTATCACAAGATAGATCATTGAATGTGGAATCCATATACAATATAAAAATATAATAATTGTAGCAACAAAATTCAAAAATTTACATCACAAACAGGATTAAGAGAAATTTTTTGGACATGCATTTTGTTTACTCACCCACAATTTTACTTGTCTTGAAATGTTGATATCTAATCTTACTAAAGTCGATGCATTGATTGTCCATTTACAGATCATAATTAGTTTATTTGAAGTAAATCTATCAACTGCCTAGTGTTTTATACTAATTTTTGTGTGCCATGTCCAAATTCAGAATGGAACAAAATATTGTGAAAATTTAGGAAATTCCTGGTATTCCCAAGTATTCATAGTATTAGATTTCCAAAGTTGAACTTTATTCCACTCAATATTATCATTAGGTCTAACTATTTTCTGTACAACGTAGTGGAATATTATCATTGCTGTCACATCTTCTTCAGCGTGCATTCTCAAACTCCCGCTGGATTTCTCTTGTAACAAGACAATGGCTCTACAAGATTTCCAGTTGAATGTAGTCCAGAGAATGGAAATGCGTTGTGTTGCCGTTTTATTTGTGCCAGTGGCCCAACACATCCATCTTCGGCGGACATGCTCATACCTATTATTAAGTCTAGGCCTATTTCTTTTCTGATTTTCCGAGTTGGTAATCTTCCCTGTTAAAATCGAAAACACTGTTTTTTACTGACACATCTCTTGAAATAGCATCTCCAATGATAAAACTCAAAGAATAATAAAGCCCAATGTTTGCTGAATGTTTGAACTCTGTTGCTAGTGGAAGATGAAGCCATTTTGCTAATTTCTGGAAAGCTGAATCTACCTTGTTCGAATTTTAATTAGAAATAAATATGACACGCAAATTTATTCTAATCACACAGAAACACTATGGTTTCCTTTTGTTAGCCAGATTTCTAAATGTTAAATGGCTAAATAAGTTAATACTTGTCATTTACGAACCAAACGAAACAAATTTAGATGGTATATATTGAGGACAGATATATCATATTTATGTCTGGGAAGGGTGGAGGCTCTGTCTCGATATATTGTGTTTACATAGGAATTGAGTTAAAGTTTATTTGATTGCCTCCACCAGTTTAGTTCATGGACTTCCTCATGCCTTGTAGCCTGATCTTCTGCTGTTGTATGCATGAAGGGCTAGTTGTGTTTGTTCCATTCTCATGATGTAGCCAAGCCACTTGTTTTGTTGTCTATTGATATAGTCTTGACTTGAGATGATCTTTATTTCTTTCCTGATATCTCCATTTCACCACCGGTCTCTTCTGGTGACATTTATAGCTTTCCTCAGACATATCATTTCACTTTTTTATAATTATTTAATAATTTTGTGTGATAAACTCTCCTCTATTGCAAAGTGTCATGTCACACACATTGTTATGAAGTGTTATGATCCACAAACAGGGCTATCGTTATTACGCTGGTATTGGTGTTGAGTCCAAGTGTGAAACTGCCTTGACCTACTACAGAAAGGTGGCTACTAAAGGTGAGTTCTGATATTTTTACACCTATCATGCCATGCATATTGTCTTCCTCTGTGTAAAACTGATTTGTATATGGTCAATTCCATATTGTCATGAAGTCTCTATGAAAAACTTTGCTTTTGTTGGTTCAGTTGGGGTTCACAGAGATGAATTCCCCGCTGGACACAAGAACTCAATAGTTAGGCATTGGTTCTTCATTTTGTGAGTATTTGCTGTGACTGTGTCATGTTCTGTATTATTTAATTTCATGATTCTTCCCAGAATTAAAATTCCAGATCTCTCATGTTTTCTTGCCTTTGTTTCGAATATCTCAAGAGTTGGACATTTTCTGATTGTGGCTGAAATATCAGTTTGTAAGACACTCTTGCTGCACCATTTGGCAGGGCACGGATCCACTCAAGGTAGAGATGTTTCCCATCACCATTTCAGGATCCTTGTTTGGTCATCAGTGAAGGAAGGAAAAGAAAGAGAGACCTGGTTATACAACCAAGTACTCAGTGACCCCATAGAAAACTTTGGAAACAGGTAGAGATTCCTTGTGTTGCTGTGAACACCTTTGTACAAGATTTGCTAGAAGCTTGCTATCAGAGCAGACAGTAGCTTCCACTACAATCATTTGCACCTCGATATGAGCCTAGAAAATCATGTCAATATCCATTTACCATAGGCAGGATATCCAGCCCAGACCTTGTATGCTCACCTCCCCTAGGAAAAGAAAGACCTTGCAGTGTGAGAACATTTTTACACATTCTCAGAAACAACACCAAGGAAATCTGGCTGAACAGGACTGACTGGTTGCTATGTCTTTAGTGAAATGACATGACAAAAGGACAGTGACAACATAAACTCTACTGGAGAAACAATCCCTAATATTTCAGTTCCGAACAGAACATTGCAAGAGTTAATAGCCATTTAAGCCATATCAGATCCCAGCAACTACTCATATATAGACACTGCATTTATCCCAATGAAATAACCAAATACCCTCTTATTGACTGTTCTTCCTTCTCAACAGCCATGAACATATGTTTACAGACACTCTTAACAGTCACTAACTGTATGGATCACTTCAACTTCAGAAGACCTGCCCTTTTTCTTTAAGAGTGACATTGAACTGCTAAGAGTAGAACTACCCAGAAGCAATTGGATATCGACAGCAACAAAAATATCTGTTCTCTTCTTGTGTCCAGGTGGTTACAAAAGATATTATTGCCTCTGTTGTCTGGCTTTGTCAGGATGGTTGAGTCATCAGTGTGTCTTGTTAAAATTAACTTTGCTGGACCAAATTATTGAGATATAACAGGTTTTGAAAATTAGCAGCTCAGAATTCTTGTGATTTAGTTAAAATCATACAGAAAAATCAAAGTGGTTTCATAAGTTGTGCATATTATATGGAAAGTTGTGCATATTATGTGGAACGTTTTACATGTTTTGTGTATTGTGTTTACAGTTTTACAGTATGTGTGTATTATTTGAATAGTTTTACAATATGTGTGCATTATGTGGATAGTTTTACATGTTTTGTGTATTATGTGGATAGTTTTACAATGTGTGTGTGTTTTGTGGATAGTTTTACAATATGTGTGTGTTTTGTGGATAGTTTTACAATATGTGTGTTATGTGGATAGTTTTACAACATGTGTGTTTTGTGAACATTTTTACATGTTGTGTGTATTATGTGAACAGTTTTACATGTTGTGTGTATTTATCTGGACAGTTTTACATGTTGTATGTATTATGTTAACATTTGTCTTTAGTGGCAGATATGGTGACATTGTCTGGGGGCCCAGTTGTTCAGAGAATCCGCCTCCAAGAAGAAACAGAGAGCCAGGGAACAAATAATGGCCCACTATTAGATGATGACCTGCTGCAGTATTATCACTTCTTGGCTGACAAGGGGGATCAACAAGCTCAGGTAGGACAGTAACTCTGACTGTTAAGGAGGTGTTACCCTGGTATTAACACATATTTTATCTCATAAATACAATTAAGATTATGATAGCACTTCATATACTTCTCTCTGTTGGTCACTTAGTCACAGGCAGATAGAATAATTGGTGTCTTCCTTCAGATACTTCTTTCTGTTGATCATTTGGCTACAGACAACAGAGTAGTTGATGTCCTACTTTAGATGCTTCTTCCTGTTTTATCCTCAGTTACAGATAGACAGAGTAGTTAATATCTTCCTTCAGATAATGTGTGGTCCATAGTCACAGACTGTTGTTGACTTCCTTCAGATAATGTGTGGTCCATAGTCACAGATTGTTGTTGACTTCCTTTAGATAATGTGTGGTCCATAGTCACAGACTGTTGTTGACTTCCTTCAGATAATGTGTGGTCCATAGTCACAGATTGTTGTTGACTTCCTTTAGATAATTCTCTATGCTTGAATTATCATAGTTTGATAATTCTATACTTTTGATATATTAAAGATATTTTGATAAATTATATCGATATATCATAGTTCAGAGACAGACACTTGGGATTTACTTTGTTAAAAACGAAATAGTCAAGAACTATAAACGCACATTGACATGACCCAGCTTAAGCATGAAGACATAAACACACATTGACATTCCAACTTAAGCATGAAGAAATAAGCAGAAATGTACATGACCCAACATGAAGAAGTATCTGCACATTGACAGCACCAAAATGAATTACTCTAATGTTGCACTAAAAGGTGATTGTTTATTCTATGTATTTGAATCATTAAAATAATATGAGACTTCTTTTAGGACAGTTAAAAACCTGAACATGAAAATCAACATTGATAAAACCAGTCATGGTCATAGCGACTTGTGTATACCCGCAACACACTTACATTTGTGTTGTTGTGAAGACATGTTACCTAGTCATGCCAAGTGATACCATGGTTACTGGTTCACCTCTCTGCATGGTATCACTGACTTCAGCCTTCAGCACCTGTGCTTGCTTGGGCAGGACTATGGTCGGGATAAACGTCAGGGATGGCTTGAACAATCTTGATTTCCAGCCTCTGTTGACTGGACTAAACCCCATCTCCACTTGAAGGTGTAAGCCTCAATGGGGGACACATTAATGTAGGCAAATAACTTTAATGCTTGGGAAGTTCAATGTCTGCAGATGAAAAAATAATTTATCTTTATTTTCCTTGTTCGCTCTCATACTCCTGCAGACTAGAAGATTGTAGTCTAGAGAATGGAATGTGCTGTGTCATAGTTTACAGCTTAGCTGTGACATCTGTGCCTTTCTGACACATCTGACTTTAGCATGGCTTCTGGGTCACTTTGCTGGGATGGGACAGTCAAGTCCACTCCAACACCTTCCTAGCCCCTCTTACGGCATCCTTGGAAGGTAAATAGTGTTGCTATCTTTTGTTCCCGGGTCCTGGCAACACAAGGGTGGAAAATAACTTCTTAAATCCAACAAAGATGCAATATGGCAAACTAGGTTATAAGACAAGTGTTAGCACTCTTAAAATGCAAACATTTCTATTTGTACACTACGAGAATGTTATGCAACCAAATTTGTATCCCAATAGCAGCAATGTCAGATTTGGAAGCTGACACAAAACAACAAAGGAAAATTCTTCTCATGTTCTTCCCATGCCATGTGGTGTTGGTTATCACGTCTTTCATATCTTCTGTTCTCGTATGCTATCAATCATTTCCGATACTGATGTTCTCCCATGCTACAGTGCTAGGTTGTCAAGCATCTTCTCTATTGGTCTTTCCCTACCCCTTTTGCATCTTTTCTCTCTGGATGGCTACATTGGTGATCTTTTTGGTCTATGGTATTTTGATGATTTTTCTGTAACATTTTGTTTCAAGTGCTGCTATTTTATTTTTCACTTTGTTGGTGATTGTCCAGGATTCACACCCATATATTGCCAGTGGGAATGTACAAGCTCTTAGGAAAACAAAAAGCACCACATGAAAAATTTATGGCAATGGTCAAACAGAAAAATAAGTTATAACAATTTTTTAAAAGCTCTATTTTTCCAGTGACAACATATGGTTGTGAGACATGGGCAATGACATCTGCAATGGAAAAGACAATATCGGCATTCAAAATGAAATGTTGTAGAAAGGTCCTGAGAATATGGACAGAAAGATGTACCAATGCACTGTCCGCAAAGACCTCAATATAGAAAAAGACGACTCCTTGAAACTATTTAAAAAAACTGAAGCTAACATATTTCAGATATATAAAATGACACAATGGTTTAGAATGATTACTCATGGAGAGAAAAGTTCCAGGAAAGAGAACAAGAGGCAGACCAAGACTGTGATGAACACAGGATATCAAAGACCTTCTGAACATGACACTGGAAGAGGCTGGGAAGCTTGCACAGAACTGATAGGCTTACAGAGTGGCAGTGAGGACAATATTCTATAAAGGACATGCCACATAGAAAGATAGTTTTTCATCTTGTGAAATTTTACCTTTGCCAACAGGAAACTATTTACAACAAAAATAAATTGCCTACAAAGCATGATAGGAATAAGAGATTAACAATGACATCAGGAGACAAATTAGTACCTGACTTATTCAAGACTTTTGTAAGAAATGACAGCTCAAATAGTTTTGGCATGTAGCGGAGGTGATAGCCAAAGAATGTCCCTCAAGCAACAGTTATGAGTTATGAATAACCTGATGACCTCTTGACCTTTTATGCTAGTCATTCAATATGCTGCATGCATACCGGAGACTTCCCTGATTAATCTCTGAAGCAGGTGTACCATCCATAGGCTCTGACACTATGCTAGTCAACAATATACTAAACAAACATTCTAACATCATTTTTATTGAATCTAACTATTTGTCCGTTGCGACACCCAACATAGGATTTCAAAGTTTTATCATAACTTGTAATACGAACAACATTGAGTCTACCAAATCTATCATCATCAACAATCTGATTTGTACAGTTTTTCCTCACCTTTTGTCTATCCATTTGGCTATTTGTACTTTTCTGTGCACGCTTGGTTCTCTTCTTGGAGATATTTTTCAACTGTATGTGCCTCTGCTGTTATTACTACTCGTTTCCTTTTCCCAGCCCTATAGTGTGCTCAATGGCAGCTTAATTGTGGGATTGTTGTTTATGTACTCCTCCGTATTTATTCTGTCAGTATGACACGAATGCAGCCAATACTTCCTCTGGGTTTTTAACTGGACCTGATATCCTGTCTTATTTGTTCCATGTTCCACCCTTGTCTTTTTTCATCTTCCATTCGAGATTCTTTGATGTATAGTTTTTGATCCAAAGCCAATTGAACATTTTCCATCATTTTGAGTTTGTCCTCATTTTCCAGTATCCTTTTTTTTAAAACATTTTATCTTGTCATTATTTTCTGTCTGTTTTGTTCGTAAATTGTCCTATCTCAATTCCTTTAGTTTCTCCTGTTTGTGGCTTCTTTCTTAGTGGTGAGGCATCATCATTTATCATTAGCGAATACTGAACAAGTTCATAGTTACTCCGATCAGCATCTCAATAAATCTATTGGCTGACAGTTACAGTTCGATGTTGATTTAACAGTTTCTTTCTATATCTACATGGCAGTTTCCAAAAGGTTCTTGTAATTAGTAGATTATTTAGAAATAACAATAGAATTATCTACACAAAATCTCCTTCAAGGTAGTTCCCTTCAGCAACTACACACTTTTGCCAACATACATACAGCTGTTAGTGTCGGTGAGGGTGAATTCTCAAAGCACAGAATTTGACATTTGTTATGTTGTTTAATCGAGTACATTTTCACTCCAACGAAGCAATTCATTCACTAATCGACTATTCTGTGAACATTTTCAAGCTACTTCGTAATATTCTTCTCTTATGATGGCAGCTCCAATCGTTATACGAGGCGTGTTCAAATGAAAACGGGACTTGTGGATTTATTTAAAAAGTATCATACGCAATTTAATATTTTCAACGGAATTGAACAAAGCAACCACTTGTGAATAAGAATGCACCTGGGTTCATCAGAAAAAATCTCCGTATGCATTTAGGCAAGCATCCCACTGTTTAGGTAGACGTCGAATGCCGTCCGAGAAAAAGTTGCGTGGCTGTTCTCTGAACCATGTGGTCACCGCTGTCTTCACGTCTGCGTCGCTGTTGAATCGCTGTCCCTTTAGTGCTTTCTTCAACGGTCCGAACAAATGGAAATCACACGGGGATAAATCGGGACTATAGGCTGGGTGATGAAGAACTTCCCAATTCTTCTTTGCCAATGTTTCCTGCACAATTTTTGCGACGTGCAGACGAGCGTTGTCGTGGAGAAGAATCACACCTTGAGAAAGTCTGCCTGGTCGCTTAGCCTTGATGGCCTTATGCAGCTTGTCTAAAGTGTCTTTATAATGGGCGGTATTGATGTTGACACCAGGTTCCTTAAAATCAGTCAACAAAAGCCCTTCATGGTCAAAAAATGCAGTCACCATAACCTTCCCAGCAGAAACCTGTGTCTTGAATTTTTTGGGTTTTGGTGAACCTGGATGTTTCCATTGCATGCTGTCAATTTTGCTGCTCGGTTCATAGTGGTGGCACCACGATTCATCACCTGCCACAATGCTCAACAGAAATGCATCACCCTCTGCCCTGTAACGCATCAGGTGGTTCAAACTCCACCCCATCCGTTCTTCCTTATGGTGGTCAGTCAACATCCGTGGGACCCACTGTGAACACACCTTCCGATAGTTCAATTTCTTCCGAACAACCATGTGGGCTGTCCCAATTGACATATGGAATTCTTCTGCAAGCGAACGAATGCTCCGACGACGGTCAGTCAGTACTGCTTTATCAAGCACGGCTATGGCTTCTTCTGTTGCAACAATATGCGCCTGACCTGGCCGTGCAAGATCTGCCGTTAACTCACGTCCGTCTTTAAACATACGCACCCACTCCATCACTCTGGTCCTCGACAAACATTTGTCACCATATGCTGCCTTCATTCTCCGATGAATGTCTACTGCTTGACATCCTTCAAATGAAAGAAACTGGATCACAGCACGCTGATTCACTTTGGACGGGTTCGGAATCACACCCGCCATATTGTTAACAGTCTTCTGCAGCACATATGCATGCTGGGAAGATGAACACGTGACCGTATGTAAATTATTGGATACTCATTACTAGTGCAAAATGTCATCAATATCAGTGCGCTCTATCACGCGTGGTGTAACAAGTCCCGTTTTCATTTGAACACGCCTCGTACCAATATTTGGCAGTCTTGAGAGCGACCCTGATTCACACATCAGAAAATCTTTTTTTAAGTGGATAAGATCAGCCATTAAGTATGTCAGATCAATTAATTGATGTACCCATTGACACTGTAAAGTAGCAGTATTATTTAGATTCTCTTGTTTTAAAATTAAAGACAATTAGCACAAAAAGTAAAGGACTAAACACCACTGCGCATGAGACACATACAAATTGCAGATCTGGGGATCTCTTCCAAACTTGAACCTTATGGCATACCAGACATCAACGAATAGAAGAAAATGATCATGGGTTTTATTGTCAAGAAAATCTGGGTTTATTTCTGCAAGTTGAGTGTCAACCCTGATCATATAATTATTGTATTGAACATGCACTAAATATACTTGCTTGTAATCTGTGATCTCTTGTCTTCCCAGGTGGTATTAGGTACCTTGTATTACCAAGGTGGGAAGGGGGTTCAGATCAATCATGAGGTGAGTTCATACATTAGTACCTGTCTACCTTGCTATCTGATTTTAAACATATGAGATGTTGTAAGGTCTGCCACTATAAACAAGACAAGATATCCCAAGGTCTGTCTTTACAAACAAGACAAAATGTCTACAAACATGACAAGATATCCTCTTCTTGATAGAGTTGACATGCATGAAGAATATTTGGCAGTGTCAGGACTCACTCCACAGTTGCACATTCTGTTTCACCAATTTTGAGGGTTTTCTTTAACATGTGACTTCTCAGTCTGTTGTGGACAGTTCGTAGTCTAAATATAATGGTGGAGCAGAAGTTTGAGAACAAATGCACAGGAAATAGAAGAAATTTTTTATATTTGTTGATGGTCCAACAAATCCAACTTCAAATTATGCATTAAAATGAAATGATTATGTTTCAGTTATAGATGTACAACATGCATAAACTAGATGTACACTTGAGATCTAGTGTACATCACACAGATCTGTTGCTTATCCTGTAATTATTGTACTTGAGCAGTTCTGTCACATTTGATTTTCAAACTTAATAAAAATGTTATTCTCATATCTATTTATTTGTTTGTTTGTGTTTGCTCTTAATTAATCATCATGAATTTTGTGTCATTTCTGCAGGGGAGAAATATTTAAGACATCGACATTGCCATCTTTAAAAATCTGTATAAATCATACTCATATGAGAGCTTTGAAACTTTCTATGTGTCGTAATGAGTGTTTGCATTTTCTGAATGAATTTGAAATTCCCAAAGTTATTTTAAGAGCTAAATCCTACTTATAATTCTAGGTGTGGATTTATATTAGATTCTATATATCCACCTCACCTTCAAAAAATCAGATTTCTTCATGATTAATACTCATGAACAACATTTATAGACCATATTTCAGTCACTACATTGGAATAACATACTATCCCATGTGAGCTCTTTTAGTAACACTATTGCTATGGTTGTCGTATGATGGTCACCAAGGATTTGTAATGGAATTTCGATGACTGTTGAATGTGGTCAGTAAAATGTTAATAATTTCCTAGTTACGGATGTCTGAAAGAGCGTGAAACATGATCCCTGTTTTCTTTGAACTGGTTGGGCTACATTTGATATTAAAATTAGACATATTTAATAGTTTTCTGGTTATGGAGGTGTGGGATGTGATCCATGTTTTTTCTTGTATTCCCTGTTTCTAGCAAGCCTACCATTATTTCTCAACTGCTGCTGAGTCAGGGAGCGGTCATGCTTTAGGTTACCTCGGAAAGGTAAGCATTCAACATGGTCCTCATACAAATGTTTAGTGACTGTTACACCATGTCTGTGGTAACTATCACACCTGGTCTGTGTTATATGTGTGGTAACTATCACACCTGGTCTGTGTTATATGTGTGATAACTATCACACCTGGTCTGTGTTATGTATGGGTAACTATTACACCTCGTCTGTGTTATATGTGTGTGGTAACTATCACAATTGGTCTATTTGTGTGGTAACTATCACACCTGATCTATGTTATGTATGTAGTAACTATCACATCTGGTCTATGTTACATTTATAATGGCTGTCACACCTGGTATCTGTTGTATGATTTTTGTACCTCTGGGGGTAGTGTGAACCAGTGAAGTTTATACAATTACATATGACTCTCTTATAATCTCAGATGCATTCAGAGGGCAGTCCTGTTGTCACACAAAGCAATCACACAGCATTTGAGTACTTCAAGAAGTCAGCTGACAAGGTAGGTCTCTCATTATTTTTGTTATATATGCAGATAAATTTCAGTCTTTGACAAGTATGGCAGTAACATTTATTTTTTTTGTCATTCAAATATTGCAGAAGTGAGATTTGAAGGCTGGAACTGTGTGTTATCACACACGAATCATAACATGTATATACCCTTTACTTACCTACTTCAAATTAGCTCCTAACCATGTTGTCTGACCTGGAGTGTTAACCCTATCACTCCTATGAGATTTCCCAATTGTCAATCCCCCATCCCTAACACAAGTGGCATAACTCCTCCAAATTGTTGATATGATGATATTAAAAATGCATTTTCTATAAAACTGTCTGTCCTATCACACTCAGACTTGGCAGATAAACAGAAAAATGAACAGTCTCACAGGAAACTATCACACTCAGACTTGGCAGATAAACAGAAAAATGAACAGTCTCACAGGAAACTATCACACTCAGACTTGGCAGATAAACAGAAAAATGAACAGTCTCACAGGAAACTATCACACTCAGACTTGGCAGATAAACAGAAAAATGAACAGTCTCACAGGAAACTATCACACTCAGACTTGGCAGATAAACAGAAAAATGAACAGTCTCACAGGAAACTATGCCAATAATAATCTAACACTTATACATTCCAAAAAATAAACTGTTAAAGTTAGAATAATGAGGGGAAACATTTTTTAACTACATTTTCAGCACAGGAAAAGTATCTGGACTCATCAGTAGTCAACTTGTCAATGTTACATGATATTGCGAGAAACATTCTCCTTTGCCCAGCCGAATCTGACACAAACTACAACCATAGACGGTCTCATGTGCCCTGTTTCTGCTCCCATGCTGCCGGTTCTTCACACACCAGAAACATGCCGTTTTGTTCCCTACCATACGAATAAGCCTGTGCTCAAGCAGGTTATTGTTACCGACACCCGAAGTTGCAGCATGATTGGTGGGAGCCTTCCTTTTCTTCGATATGTTGCCACTTAAGAAAGCTGAGCTCAAACTCAATCGGAAGGCTATCTGTGCAACATTCTTTTCCTTCGGGTGGGGTCGATGGGAACAAGAGTGAAGGATGGAGCTGTTGATGATGGCAGTTTGCAGGAGGAAGCGAAACATGTACCTCCACCATTTGACAGATTTCCTGCCCACAGGGTAATAGGAACAGAGTTGGTTGAATCTGTCTACTCCTCCCATAGACTGTAGAAAGCCACCGGGGATGGTATCTGCAAATCTATTTTGCCATGTGGGGTACGACGTGCCACAGTTGTGAGACCTGGTGTTGTGTTTGTACTCAGAATGGATACAAATCTCTTGTCTCTCCAAACAGTGGTTACCTTGCTGCCTATACTGCACATCACCTCGCTTCATAGATTTGGTACTCTTAGGTTTGAAAGCATCTGACCATCCCTTGCGATTTGGCTGTTTCGTGGAACATGAGTATGATTTGTTTTGCAACAGATCATTTGCCAGCTGAACAGAGGAAAAATAACTGTCATAAAAAATATGGTGATTCTTTCCAAAGAAAGGCCGACATAATTTAGTGACAACATAATGTCCAGATCCATGTGGCATTGGTTCCAGAACTTTGCCAACATAGATATCAAAGTCTAACAGATAACCTGTTGCAGAGTCGGCCGCACACCAGACCTTGATCCCCCATGGGTGTGGCTTACCCTTGATGTACTGCTTGAAGGAAAGACGACCATTGTAAGCTATCATAGCTTCATCAATGCTTATGGTCTTTCCAGGAGAAAAAACAGAAGCAATATTCCTTTTGACCATATCCAGAAATGGTCTGACTTTATATAGGGGATCATAATCTATGTGGCCTTTGGGATATTGCCTAGAAGAATCATTCAGATGAAAATATTGAGATATTTTCTCAAATCTATTTTTCCCCAAGCATGATGATATACCTGGAACATTGAGCCTGTCATCTGTACTCCAATACATGCTATACTCAGGCAATACATGTATGCCCATCACGATGTAAATATGGAAAAAAAGTTTTGTGGATGCAGTCATTGAGTTACACCAGTTAGATGATATAGGGGTGCATTTCTTCTTCCATATCTGTGGCTAGAATGCAGAACCAGAAAGAGAAGCCTGGCATTGTAAAAAATGAATGACATAAAGAAATCAGCAAACACATAGCCAGAACAGTCAACACATGCTGAAGGACATAATGAATATGAGATCTGAGAACCCACTGACTTGTCCGGAGTACTTTGATGGTGATCCGATGGCTAACTAAGGGGAAACAGAGAATAGAAACACTTCCATTTGCCATGCATTTTGTGAGAGGGAACTAAGGAAGTTGGGTGTGAGGTTGACCATGATCTCCGCTGTGATAAAGTATGCTAAAGACCCGTGACTAAGCTTCTCAGAGGAAATCAAGCCATCTATGAACAGCATACCTCGATATCATGCAAGTAAAAATTCCCTCCATAGTAGAAGACTGTGACATTGCAACTTCATCTTCAAACCCATAACTTCAGTGTTGTAGGGGTGCCATTCTTGAAACATCAACACACAAATTTGGCCTGACCTCCCTGTTCTCAGTTCCTTGTTTAAGTATGGAGAATCTTAATCCTGTCCAGTGTTTAATAATATTAATCCATACTTTCTTCTGACCTTCTTCCAACCTCAGCTGTTCTCTGTATGATAGTTTCGGAAAGGGAATCGTGCCTCATCACTTGGCCAAACAGCACAAGCTTGCGGTGTTTCACCACTGCCATGAGATGTTCTTGTTGACCTGCAAGAGATTTTATTTTGTTTCTCGTGTATATGTTGGTTTTATGTTCTGTATAATGGATGCACAATTTTCATCTGTAACATTGCAACTTACATCCACATTGGATAAAGCTCATAAGAATACAAGTTCTGACAAACTTCCCTGTAAAAAAATATGGAAATATAGTCACAGAAGCACAGTCTGGTTCTGAAAGTAAAACTGTTGGCACAGGGAACAAGAGTGCCAAACTCATACTCTCTCGGGGGATCTATCATCATCTTTCACTCAAACTAAGTTGATCTCTCTAAAAACAACACGTTGTCATAGTAACTTGACTGTTTTCACAGAACAACCACATTGGTCAAACTGGCTTGGGGATGATGTACCTAAATGGACTTGGGATTGAGAAGGTATGTACTTGATCATAATTTCAGATGGTTTCTTTTTTTTAAAGTAGAAAGGCTGTTTTAGTAACACATGAACATTTTGCTGTTTACTCCTATGTCTGTGTTCTGTGCTCACCTGTAAAACTACATTTTATGTTCATTCCTATATTTTGTGATCACCTGTAAAACAACATTTTGCTGTTGACGCCTATGTTTTGTGCTCACCTGTAAAACAGCGTTTTGCTGTTGATTTCCATGTTTATTGCTCACCTGTAAAACAACACATTCATGTTGACTCCTATTTTCTGAAAGAGGTGTGTCTCAGCCACATGAGGCAAACCCATCAGTTAAAAAAAAATTAGGTGCTCAGTGTCTTTTAGCGGGTGGTGAAGAGGTGTATGCTTATAATTCCTGTAAAGGGTGTGTTTAAGAAATTGGAACACCTATTCACATGTCTAGAATGCCATGATGATCTGACTTTTTTTGCAAAATAAAAAGTACCTCTTATGATGGCGAGAGCTTCTTTCAGCCACAGATGTTAGTTCTTCTTCTTTAGCATTCATTCTCAAACTTCCACTGGATCTTTTTTGTAGCAAGACAATGATCCTACAAGTTTTCCAGCAGGATGTAGTCCAGAGAATGGAATTACTTTGTGACACTGTTTTATTTAATCATAAACTCAGATACATCTTTTCTTCGATCGGAGGGTTCAGTTTGGTATCAGAGCATTAAATCATCAAAAAAATGGTGGATGTTGCTGTTCTGGTAACCCAATCATAATTACCTCTTTTTATTGACATGTCGAACTTTGTCTGAATAATGAACAAACATGTAATTAATAATAAAGCGAATATAGAAAAGATATGAATTAACTAAAAATCTTCTAAGACTGGAAACCGAATACTCTCATTAATTATTTTAAATAAGGAACCACAACCTCTGAAAACTTTGGAAAAAAAAATTTAATATTTATAACGATGATTGGATGTCTACTTCTTCTTTTATTCACTTGAAACATCTATATCTATTTATTGGATATAGACATGTTCCCATTGTGTTTTGTATGGGACATCCTGATTATTGTGTGACTTTGTCTTCAGCACGCTGCTTACTTGGGCAGGACTGTGATCCTGCTCGAGTGGGACTGCCCGACCAGTCTTAGTTTGCAGCCTCTGATGGCTGAACTTCTTCTTCTGCGTTCATTCTCAAACTCCTGCAGATTAGCAGTATGTAGTCCGGAGAACGAAATGCGTTGTGTCATGGTTTACAGCATTGCTGCGATATCTGCGCCTTTCGGCCTGACACATCCGACTTCAGGATGGCTTTGGGTCACTTACCCTATATGGGATGGGACAGCCAACTCCATCCCATAACCTCCTTAGTCACCTTTTACGACATGCGTGGAAGGTAAACAGTGTTGCTATTCTTTGCTCCCCTTTCGGGCCCGGCAACACACTGAACTAAACCACATCACTACTTCAAGGTGCTGGCCGCGATGTGGATTTTATGTCTAACTAGTAGTCCTTTCTGGGGTACTAGTTATTATTTTCTATTAGTGTGGTCTCATGTACATATTCCCCATTGAGGCCAACTATTTGAAGTGAAAATCTGACTTAGTCCAGCCAGCGGAGGCTGAAAACTAATATTGGTTGGGCCATCTCCTACATCAAGTAGCATCACAGTCTTGCCCAAGCAAGCACAGATGCTGAAGCTGGAGATACCAGGCCAATAGGTGCACCAGCAACCATGATATCACGCAAAACGACTGTAGTGTGTTCACAACAAGAACAAAAACTACATATTTGTTGACTGTTAGATTGATGCTGATCATGCTGTTTGTCAACATCTACCAGGACACCAGCAAGGCTTTTCGATACTTCTCTCTGGCGTCTGATCAAGGGTCTGTAGATGCTCAGCTACAGCTTGGAATCATGTACTTTGGTGAGTTATCCACCTTGTCTGTGTTAGCTGTCCACCTTGTCTGTGTGAGTTGTCCACCTTATTTCATGTCTGCGTGAGTTGTCCACCATGTATGTGTTAGATCAATAATATATACTTATTGTGCAAAATTGAAATCCAACAGGTAAATTCAGAAACAGGGTAATGTGTTAGTTGGCCACCTCATATCCTGTCTGTGTGAGTTGTCCACTCTGTCTGTATGAGTTTATCTTGTTTGTTTGTGTGTTTTTCTAGAAGTGTCTTATAGAAACATGATCTCACATTCAAGCCAGCTTGAGCTGCACTGTGGGGGGGGGGGGGGGTGTCAATGTCTACCTTTTTTATACAATCTGTGATTTCTTTGCACAACTATCTAATATGGAATTCCATGTATTTGCTTCACCTAAATTTGTTCTTAAACCCGTTTTAGATATTTGTGTATTTATTTATAGACTAAATGGTACACAGTTTTAGATATTTGTATATATATTTATGGACTCAGGGTAAAAAATTTTGAGACTAACAGGAATTGAACCAGTCCGTTCAACGGCACCAAATCGCCTAGCAACTATTGAACACGCATTCAAAAATGCGTTCAATAGTTGCTAGGCGATTTGGTGCCGTTGAACGAACTGGTTCAATTCCCGTTAGTCTAAAAAAATGTTTAAAATTGTCCTCTGGCTTCCTACTTATATTTACTTGGACTCAGGGTAGTGAAGTTTTACTGCAGTCTTACTTAATTCTGTCATGAGACTGTCCTCCCTTTTCTGTCTTGTCATATTTTTTATCATAGATTCCCTCTAATGAAATATTGATATCCTCATCTCTCATGCATCACCTCATCTCATGGATCTCATCTCTCATGCATCACCTCATCTCATGGATCTCATCTCTCATGCATCACCTCATCTCATGGATCTCATCTCTCATGAACCCCTCATCTCTTGTGGATCTTCTCATCTCTCATGGATTCCCCCTCATCTTTCATGAGTCTCCTCTTTTCTTACAAACCCCTCATCTCTCATCTCTTAATGAACTCACAAATTGTATGAGTCTCTCATGTATTCCCCATCTCATAGATTATCCACATTTTGTGTGGGTTCTTCTCATCTCTTATGGAACCCCTCCATCTTTTATGACTTTCCTCTCTGTAACAGCTGGCAATGGAGTGCGTAAAGATTACAAGATGGCTGTCAAGTACTTTACCATGTCATCTCAGAATGGACATGTCTTGGCATTTTATAATCTGGCACAAATGCATGCAACAGGAACTGGTGTTTTAAGGAATTGTCACACAGCAGTAGAGGTGAGTTCTCCTGTCACACATCAGTAGAGGTGAGTTCTCCTGTCACACATCAGTAGAGGTGAGTTACCTGTCACACATAAGTAGAGGTGAATTAGCCTGCCACACATCATTAGAGGTGAGTTAGCCTGTCGCACAGTAGTAGAGGTGAGTTATCCTGTCGCACATTAGTAGAGGTGGTGTTACCTGTCACGTCTCTATAAGTGAATGTTTCATCTATCACACATCCTTATGAGTGAAGTTATATCTCTCACACTTCCCTATAAGCAAAAGTTTAATCTATCACACATCCCTAGAAGTGAATGTTTTATCTATCACAGATCCCTAGAAATGAATGTTTTATCTATCACACATCCCTAGAAGTGAATGTTTTATCTATCACAGATCCCTAGAAATGAATGTTTTATCTATCACACATCACTAGAAGTGAATGTTTTATCTATCACACATCACTAGAAGTGAATGTTTTATCTATCACACATCACTAGAAGTGAATGTTTTATCTAACACTCATTAACATAGGTACGATTTTAGTCTCCATAACATTTTAAATTTCCAGTTGTTCAAGAATGTTGCAGAGAGAGGTCGGTGGTCTGAAATGCTGATGGATGCCCATCGAATGTATCACGAGGGCAGCGTGGACGCAGTCTTAGTTAAGTACATGTTCCTGGCAGAGTTGGGCTACGAGGTTGCACAGTCTAATGTGGCTTACATGCTGGACAGTGGTCAGTATTATACACAGAAGGATGTACTGGTTGAGAGAATGAAAGATTAACACTAGACTTGTAGCTAGTTGTTGCCACTGACCACATACAACTATAGCCATATAGTAGTGATATTTTGTATTATTGTGGTCAGCATTTAGTGAATGATTAAGATTATCATTCAGATTATTTGGGAATCTCCCCGGGATAGTGGTTAAGCCAGATTAAGTTTTGTTCTCAAGAGATTGCGGGTACAAATCCCTACTTGTAGTGTTTTGGAATTATCGCTTGAGTTATGGAATTACGTGCTATGAGTTGTACTCTCGGCAGGTGGTAGGCCACTTCATTGAGAGGGACAGAGTACATATGGGGTAATCTGAGTACAATGAAGCAAATCCTCTAAGCATTTTGAGCCCATTTTTTAAGCTTTATCAACACTCTAAACTTATTGTCTACAAATAATGAGGTCCATGCTTCTAGAATCAGACGAATTTACCAGATTTCCCAGTATAAATCATTAAATAATCCATTATTTAAAAATAGTCGGGACTAACAGGATATGTGTGTAATGATGGTCACCTAATTTCGTTATAAGCTTGAGTTATAATTAACAAGTTTTGTGGCTTTCAATTATTGTCATGTTTTATGTCCTTTATGGAATGTTTTTCCTTGACGTAAAGACTGTGTCTCTATCATCTATGAGAATGATCTATCAATTTTCACATCTCCTCCAAGTACCTGTTGTTTCTTGTGGTTGGTTGGTTGCTGATCCAGCGGCCCACGGGCTGATGCCCTTTGACGCAATACCATTGTGTGATATATGCATGTGTTTTGAGCTGTTGTTTTGTTTCATATAATGTGTTCCATTTATCTGGCCCTGGAGGAAGAAGCATTTTCCTGATGTCCTCCAGCGCTGGGCATTCAAAAAGGTGGTGGTCAACAGTTTCATGGGGATGAGTGCAAATTCGGCACCCTGGATTGTGTTGTTGTATTTTGTTCAGGCGATTGTTAAGCTTGTTTGAGATTGTTAATTGCTGTACTTGTTGTGTACGCAGTCTGAAGATGATACTCTGGTCTTTCCTTCCCAGGAGGTTGATGTTGTCTTTAGGATTTGGGCGGGTCATATATTTATAGATTTCCCTCCCAGTGTTTCCCATGGCCCATCTGTTCATCCAATTTTCTTTGTTCACAGATTTCAACATCATTTTAACTGTGTGCATGGTTGTTTGTGTATATGGCTGTTCTTGTTATGCTCCTTTCTTTGCTAGTCTGTCTGCCTTGTCATTGCAAGGTGTGTTTGAGTTGTGAAACTGTTTATAAAATAAATTTATATTAAAATTAATGAAGGATAAACATAAACTGACAAACATTGTCAAGAGAAATAATCAAATAGAGAGGCACTTGTTCCAAACAAGAATCCATTTATTTAGTTTTGAGAAAGAACTACTTTCATTTTACAACAACAAAAGCCGGTTCTGGTTATGGAACCCGTATCCCCCTATGTCATTATTTCCCTTGGCTATGTTTATGTTTTATCATTTATTAATTTAAATATAAATTTATTTAGGGTTTGGGTTAGTTATGTAAAGCATAACCTAATAAAATTAATATTTAAATTAATTGTTGATTAATTATTGATATAATATTTAGATTAATTAATCCTAAAATAATCAGGGAGACATTGGTTCCAAACCAGAACCCAAAAGCTATTGTAACAACAAGACATTTTTCCAATAGGCAAGCAAAGCGAACCTTGTGTGTTTACTTCAGGTTTCATAAATATAATCTACGATCCATGGCCAAGATGGAGTACAACACACATCTTATGTAGTAGGTACATTTCCGTCTTTCCAGGCAATAGTATTATTGTTGTGTTATATCAAATATAATACATGGCAATGTGACTCACAAGACCAATCTGAGCCACAAAGAGTCTTCCACAGTATGTACAAGGAATCACAGTCCCACTTGTACCATCATGTACTATTGTGTCTTCTTAGACGTGCATCCCTTGAACTAATTGCTATCACTTTCTCCTTTGTCTTTATACCATTCCTGATCTATCCCCTCCATAGAACATGATTCATGGTATCTTATTCCCATGATCTCATATGAATGCCTGTATCAAGCATATTATGTTTACAATCTTTGTATCAAAGTAGAAGTCATACCCTTCACATACATACTTTTTTACTTGGCTTACCAATCATGCACTTCATCAGAAAATGTCTAATAAACATCTGTTTCAGTCTCACTAGATGTAGAATATATCTATTTGAATGTACACAATAGAAAAAATCTTATATAAACCAGTATTCAGATAACACATTACTTCTGCATTCAGCATTTGCAATGATGTTATATTGTCAGGCCTGTCGTCAGGGTGAAGTCCACTGTCTTCTCCAGGTCAGAGCAGTTGACCCATAGCTTTTACCTCAAATCTGTATCTTCTGGCCAGGTCTGCTATCTCTGCTCTTGTATGTTGGGCAATCCTGAAGTATGTGTTCTGGAGTCTACGTTCCGCATCCATATGGACATTCATATGTGTATGAGATCCTCAATCTGTAAAGGTGACCAAACAATCTGCAGTGGCTTGTTCTAAGGTGAAATAGTGTGGTCTGTTGATCTTTGCAGGTGATGTATTGCATTATGTTTGTCTTCCACTTCCATGTGTTTCTTCCACTTTGCTTTGTATTTGTTCTGGATTATTGTTTTTGCTTCTCTGTAGGACAGTGGGTGTCCGTGTTGTTCCATTTCACTTCCTATTTTTGAAAGAGCATCTGCTTTCTCATTTCCCATGATTCCACAGTGTGATGATATCCATTGAAGGACAATAGCTGATGATTTTTGGATATGGCTTAGCTCATGTCTGATGTTATGCAGATGGCTTTCATTTCTGTTTCTCTGGATTGATTCCAGTAGGGAACTGAAATCTGTGAATATAACTATCTTCTTTGGTCTTGGCAGTCCTGGATTGGTGAACGTTCAGTGCTTGATATAGTGCAACTGCTTCTGCTGTAAAGTTGGAAGAGTATTTCCTTGTTGAAAAAGCTTTTGATATTGTCTTCCCATCTTTGAGTCTTTTAAAAATACCATCTCCATTCCTTACTGCTCCCTCTGCCGATCCATCTGTGTAGACGTGTCCATTCCTTAGGATTATATTTTATTTCTATCATCTCTAGTGTCAATGCTTTTAGTTGAGGTGGAGTCTGGTATTCCTTATTAATTATTCCAGGAAACTCTAGGTAGTGTTTCAATTTCAGTTGGGAGATTTGTGAGGATATCTTTTTGTTGTTGATAGAGATGTAACAGAAGTTGTTTCTCTTCAGCCTGCTTGTGGTTGATCAAGAAATTTGCACATGCATCGGATGGTTTGGCATGCGCTTAATTTTTTCCCTTTGCACAAGCACTTTCTTCTCTTCTGTCATCCACTGTGCGGATGTTTATATGTTTTCCATTGCATGGATTGGAGTGATTTTCATCTCCTGAGATTAGTTGAAGTCCTGCATTTTGTATTTTAGATAGGTGATCAGTATTTGTTTTTGATGCTGATGCCCAGGCTGTCATTCCATATTCTACTACAGGTCTGACTGTACCCATGTAGACTTATCTGAGATTTGCTCCCCAGCTTGTGCCTGCAATTTTCTTCATCAAGGATATAGTTTCCTCGTTTTTTTCTCAGTGGTTATCAGGTGTGGTTTTCAGATGAGTCGCTTGTCTAGTTTGACCTTGAGATATGTAGGGTTCTCCTAATGTGCTAACTCACTTCCATTTATTTTTAGATATGCTTTTTCGTGGTGGTTTGAAAGTGAGGAGATGGTTGTCACAGTTTTGGAGATGTTGTTCTGGACTCTCCAGTCAGATGCCCATTCACTTAAGGTGTCAAGTGATGTCTGCATTCTGTTCTTTGCAGTGGATAGGTTGCCTGCTACACTCCAGGCAGAAAAGTCATCTGCATGGAGAGCCTTTGAAATATATTACATTTTCTCTCTAATATCATTGATGAATACTAGGAAGAGGGTAGGAGAGATCACTCCTCTTTGAGGCACTCCTTGTTGGAGTGATGATGAAACTCCATTTACTGTTGCTGTGTTGTAGCAGAGGAAATCTTTTATCCAGCGTAATATTTTGCCGTAAACTTTGTTTTGGAGAAGCTTGAAGAGGATCACAATCTTTCCACATTACCTTATCAAAGGCCTTGCTCAAGTCCATAAAAGTTGCCATCACTTTTTCTTTTCCTCCTTTTGAAAAGCATTTTTGATTTCCTGTGCTCGGTATATGAGCTTGTCTTCAGTGCTTTGATTTTTCCTGTAAGCCGACTGTGTCTTGGTGAGCTTTAGGTTTTCTTCTAGGTATTTAATTAGTCTAAAGTTGACCATTCACTCCATTGCTTTTCCTACTCAACTCAAGAGGCTGACTGGTTGGAAGCTTGACTTGTTGGTTTTTTCTTTTTGTTTTTTACCGATTGGGATAATGACAGCTTCACGCCATAAGTCTGGAATTTTACTAGCTCTCCATGATTGGTTGAAGGTGTTAAGGAGCTTATTTATGCTGATTGACCTTAGGTTCCTAATCATATCATTACTTGTACCATCCTTTCCTGGGGCCTTTTTGGTTTTTTAGTTTTCTTATGGCACCATTTAGTTCTGTGATGATAAAGGGTGTCTACATGCACAGCTCTTGATTTTGATTCTTCAGTTTTCTTTTTTGACTTCTTTGATACATGTATGAGAGAGTGTTGTGCTTTCTTCCTTATAGAGGTCTGCTAAAATATTTGCTTCCATTTTTCCTGTGTGGAATTTCCCCATTTCTTTCATGACTTGTAGTGTAAATTTTTTGTTCTTCATTTAGAGTTCTTGTAAGGTTCCATAGTTTGCTTATTTCTTTTGTCATGTTTAGGCTGCTGGTCTTTTCATTACAGCTCTTTTGAATCTCTGTTCTTTTCTGCTCATTAAACATGTGTTTGATTTCATTGTGTTTTCTACTGTAGTGTTTTGCTCCATTGTATGCCCTGCTTCATTCAGCTCGCTATTCAATTTTTCTATAGTGAGGATGATATTCTGGTAGAGCTGGTCTGTTTGTTCACTGAAGAGGGTCCCATTTGATTTTTTTAAGTTCCAGCTTGGGGACATGTTGTCATGTACTTCCTGTCTTGAAGATTTGCAGGATGACTGGTACATGGTCACTTCCTCCCAGTTGATTTTCTACTGTTCTTGTAATTTATCTATCTATGTCATCTGTTGCCATGGCAAGATCTGGTGAGCTAGCTTTTTCCAGGCTCTGGAGTAGAATGTTGGTGTATCGTCTGGATGGTTTATTAGAATTTGTTTATTTTCCATCATCCAATCTTTTATCTCTTCACATCTTTGATCCATATCCTCGTAGTCCTATCTTGGTGAGTGGCCATCAAAGTCACCTACTATTAGATGTCTCAATTCCTCTATCTTTAGTTTACATATTTCTATTTTTGTGGCAGGTGGTGATTGATGTTTCTCTGCCAGGCAGCAGCAATTACACTGTTATATATTCGAGTTCTCCTTCTTCGGATCTGTTTACTTCTACTGCTGGTATTTATGTTTTTACAAATGTCAGTATTCCTCCTGTGACTCTTTTAGATCGATCTTGGCAGAAGAACTCATAACCCTGAATAAAGAATCGCTGTGTGCCCCTTAAGTGAGTCTCTTGTATGCATGTTATGTCGATCTGGTTTTTCCTCAGGAATTCCTGTAGTTCAGGCTTTTTGTTTCGTACTCCTTCCACATTCCACTGAGCAACTCTGAGGCATTTGGTATGGTCATTAGCACTACTCTGCTTTCCATTGACCTCTTGGTTATCAGAGCCACCGGACAGGTGGACCCTTTCCAGGCAAGGGTTCCTCCCCGATTTTAACTGATAGGAGCAACGCCATGATGAAAGGGTTGATTGTCGCATTACCACATTTCTTTAATAGCGTGTGTGCCCTAATTTATCCCAGTATCTTTGCCATCGCTGGCTAACAAACTCCATCTTCGGCAGTCTGGGTTGTGTTTTTCTGTCTGGGATGTCTCCCATAGCCTTTCCTTCTCCCGATGGCACCTGCAAGGCAGTAGTTGTTTGTATTTAGTTTTTCTCCTAGGAAAGCTATCTTACTAGAATTATGAACCTTTCCTGCCTAAGTGCCCCCCCCCAACACTACCCCTGCCCCCCTCTCCCATTGGCGTGAAGTTCCCCACTCTAGAAACCTGAGCTTATGGCAGCTCATACTCGCTTGGTGCTAACAGTCACTGGACATATGGGGTATTTCAGTGGGGATATCATCACCACCTGATATCCTGCCCCGCCCTTGTAGTCAGCAACACTGGTTTGGTCAGCGGCTGCTTATTTGCAGCTGGCCTCTATAGAGGCTTCTCCACTATCCACCACCTGTGGCAGCCCCTCTCCAAAGAACATATTACTAATTATTGATAGTTTGTTTTTAACAGTTTATCTGCCATCTCTACTTTCAGGTGTCAGCTCTAAATTTGGCAGCTATGAAACACAGCAGCGTGCTCTCTTACAGTATTCCAGAGCAGCATCACAAGGTATTTGTTTATGACTAACCTATGTTCTTATCATTCTGGCTCACTCATGCCTTGCCAGTCTGAGGAAGGGGAGCAAAGAATATTAACACTACTAGCTACCATGAATGTAGTAAAGTAAAGTTACAGCATTTATGAGATGTTAACGATCTCACATTTTAGTGGCTCTGCTATATGAGGGTGGTAGCCATCTTCTCTTCCTCGCAGTCTCTACTTCCCAGATTAATCCGGTACCCAATTATGGTTGGGTTAACCTGGGAGCCATTGCATTCTGATAAATATTTCCGCCTCAACTGGGGAACAAACACAGGACCACTCCAATGCGAAGCCAGTGTGCTAATCACTGCGCTACGCTGCCCCTTTATGGTCATGTTTGTAGTTGGTGATTACGGCACTTTGGCATGAGATTGACAGCACCCACCCCATGATCTCTGTCTGTTGAAGACCCTGCAATAGTAACACTACTACATAATATGCATGTAGTAAAAAGTTATAGGATTCAACTGGTCCACCCTATATTTGATGATGATTGAGATAGCAATAAAGTCATGGCAAAGCCCCTGTAGAGTAGAGAACTGTCAATCTATGCCACATTGAGAATGTGCCACTGAGTGACAAACTCATTCTCTATTGGTGTTTTATCATGATTACATTTATGATTGTCATTACATGTGTGGAGCGCATGGTCGTGTGGTTAGAATGCCATTCTCAGACCATTGCGGTCCCGGGTTCAATCCACAGTTGGGACAGGATTTTTTTCTTTCGGAGGTACAATTAAAATCCTTTATGTATACGTCACAGCATCTGCTATGGCAAATTGGCCTTTATTTCCACAGCCCATAGAAAGCCTCCCTGCACTCCTTCACAGAAAAAAATGCATTAAGGAAATTTTTATTGCATGTGTCTTGTCATCATTCTGGATAACAGTATCATTATGGCTACAATTGCTAACAATATGTGAATAATGTAGCAAGAAATTATTGACAGCCTTTAGTTGTAACATTTGTATGAAATTGTCACTTGACAATGAGTTGCAACATATTTATTAACAGAGTATGCTGTTGTGTGGTAGTTTTTGTTGTTGTTTGGGGTTCTGTCATTTGCTTTACTTTTTCCACGAGTTGTTGTTTCTCATATCTGATTTGTTTTCTGTGATTTGTTGGTTCTAATTTGTTTCTTTTCTGGAATTTGTTGGTTCTGTGATATTTCTTTTCTATTATTTGTTCTGAGATCTTTTTGCCCCACTGTGGTTTGGTGGTACTGAGATATGTTATTTGTTGGTGTTTTGTTTCTTTTCTTTATTAATGGTTGTTTTGTTCTGTGAACTGTGTACACAACATGTTGCTTTTTCTGTTTGGTTAGTTTTTCTAGGATGATTTATTCTGTGAAATATTCTGCCATCTGTTTACCAAGATCTGGAAAATAAAGAAAATATTATATGAATAGAAAGTGGAATGTGGAAACCTGTCAGAATGTGGAAACTACAGAGACATCTCATTACTGTCCATAATGAGTAAAATAATCGGTGAGATAAATGCTGGTATGAAACTATTTAATAAGGTCACACTTGAGAATACCCACTGAGTAGTATGAATGAATTTATGAATGAAATAAAATCAACAGGAATAAATGCACAAGACCTGCAATCCCTAGCAACTGACTGACAGGCATGGAGAACTATGACATCCCACCCTATGTGCCAAACTTGGCAAAAGAGGAACTGACTGACTGACTAAGTAGTAAGCACACCAGTCAGAAGACTAAACTAGTGCTTCAGGAAATGGTAAATTTGGGACAGCAAAAAACAAAAGCTAAAATGATGGTGACTGGCAAGAACATTCTACTAAATAGAACATGCCACTAGTCAGACAAAAACGTGCAACTAATCAAATGAAAACGTGCAGCTAATATAGACAAAAACATGCCACTAATCAGGCTCTTCTAATTGCATAAGGAAATGAATGAACAAAAGTGACAGGAAGTCCACTTGTCCATATTTGCAATAAACTAAATATAGAAGCATATACATGAGTTGTTCATACTGCAGTTCAACAGAACCTTGTTCAAGAAGGCGAGACAACCCAAGTCCAAAAGTTTCTCCAGAACTTATTTCAAACTCAGGAGCAACTTTCAGCAATGTCAATGCAAGTGCTCTGGAGTTTCCACAAGAGGAAAACCTCACTATGTAGGCATGTCATTCTACTAGAGGTTTACTGTTACATGATTGATGGGCCGTTGATTGTTGGTCTGATGGGCATGTCATCAAAAACAGATGCAATCGACCTGTCCAACACTTTTTCCAACCCTGAAACTAACACTTGGTGTATACTAGGGCTGTATCCATGTTGGTTATGCAAAAGTAAATGCAAACAATCATAGAGCAATCAGAGATGTACAACTTGTGTGTTGTCAAGTTTGTGTGTACAGATAAAACTAGATTAACCAATAATTGATTGCATGGTTCCATGATGACTTTTTGTGTCTAGGCTCCACACATGCCAGGCTGAAGATGGGTGACTACCACTACTATGGTTTGGGGACAGAAGTTGACTACGAGTCAGCCGCCACACACTACAGAATGGCATCTGAACAGCAGCACAATGCTCAGGCTATGTTCAACTTGGGATACATGCATGAGATGGGCCTGGGACTCAAGCAGGTGATATTCATGTTGCTGATCTTCCTTCAGTCTTCCTGTCTTTTACAACATAAGTATTGTTGGTCTTCCTTGTGTCTGTGTTACAATATAAGTATTGTTGGTCTTCCGTGTGTCTGTCTGTTACAACATAAGTATTGATAGTCCTGATAACATCAGACGGCAAAAAATATATCAAACATGATAAATAGAATAAGACATGACAAAAGCATGATGTGCAGCAGTTCGCCATCAATAGAAATGTGACACCTTCAGTGCTACATAGTCTTCTGTCATATGGAAACGAATCATGGACAGTAAATAAACAATGTGGAAACTAGAAACCACAGAGATGTGATTCTTCAGAAAAATATTGAGAATGCCATGGACAGCTAGATAAGCTAATGAATATGTTTGAGAGAGATTGACACCAAAAGGAAGTTACTTGGCAAAATCAGAAACATTCACATTTATTTACCATATTATGAAACAAGGTTTGGATTACAAACAGCAGGCAAAATTGAGGCAAAAGAGACAGAAGTTGGCAAAAAGAGATGATACTGGATAGTTTTACTTCATGGCATGGTAGAAAGTCAGCAGTACTGCAGATAGAATGTTGTAGAGATCAATGAACGACTATGCCACCCATCACAGCACATGATGTTTGTTGTCAACACAACAGACAGAAATAGGTAATTATGCTCTCTGTTGTCAATACAACAGACAGAAATAGGTAATTACATCTTCGATGTTTGATGTCAACTCAAAAGACTGGCATTGATGGTTTATTTTTCTGATGCCTGACGTTATTGTCTTAAGCAGGATGTTCATCTGGCCAAGCGTTTCTATGACATGGCAGCTGAGACAAGCCTGGATGCTCATGTTCCAGTCACCTTAGCTCTGCTCAAATTAGGAGTCTTCTATGGTATGGATGTCTTTGGTAAAGAGGTGAGTCACTGGATGACTATCAGAGATTTCTGTCGTAAATTGCTAGATTTATATGGGCATTGACAGAAAGTCAGAGAAGTTTGATCATAACAGTCATTGTACATTCTCATCTGTTATAGAGAAAGTTTTATGGTTTTATAGAAAAACAAAATGATCATGTTTTAGAGAGATAAAGTTGGTGTTATAGAAAAATGTAGTAAATAAATTTGATTATGTTGTAAATGCAAAGTTTATGTTGTAGAAGTTGATCATGTGGTTGAGAAAGATTGTCATGTTAATCAGTTTATTAAGTTGTAGAGAAAGTAGAAATCATGTTGAAAAAGTAGATTATGTTGTAGAAAAAGTTGATCATGTTGTAGAAGAAGCTAAATATGTTGTAGAGAAAGTTGATCATGTTGTAGAAGAAGCTAAATATGTTGTAAAAAAGTTGATCATGTTGTAGAAGAAGCTAAATATGTTGTAGAAAAAGTTGATCATGTTGTAGAAGAAGCTAAATATGTTGTAGAGAAAGTTGATCATGTTGTAGAAGAAGCTAAATATGTTGTAAAAAAGTTGATCATGTTGTAGAAGCTAAATATGTTGTAGAGAAAGTTATCATGTAGAAAATTTGAGTATGTCATAGCTGTCAACTAGTAGAGATTTTTTGTATTAATATGAATTTTCCCGCCGAAGACGGATGTATCAGGCCATTGGCGCAAATAAAACAATGACACAACGCTTTTCCATTCTATGGATTACAAACTGCTGGAAATCTAGTAGGACATGTCCTGCTACAGGAGAATTCAGCAGGAGTTTGAGAATGTACGTTGAAGAAGATATGAATTTCGGGCCCAATACCCTCCACCCTTCCAAAACCCCCAATTAAAAAAACTTTAAAAAAAATAAAAGGTATGCATGTGGTTGTGTCTGTGGGTCTCACCAACGGCCCACTAGACAAACCACCCATGCAACAGAAAACTTTAGTAGATGACATGCCATTATATTGAGGTTATCTTCTTATAGAAGCTTCATGGCAAGTCGTCTATACAATTATGCTTTTATTTTGTTGTTGCAATGTGTTTCATGTTTGTTATTTGAATATATGTATGCACCCTCTGTGGTTGGGAGGGAGCTAGATGTACTGCACAGCACTGGGGATGAGGAAACTGACAACACTGTTTTTTCATATGGCTGAGGCCCATCATAGAGGCACAGTGACAATCCTTTTGACTTGAACATTTGGTCGTATGCCTGGAGTTATAGAGAAGTTCGGCATAACCAGTAAATTGGTGGTGGAGAATGGGCACAGAGAACGCTGCAGTGTATAGGTTGAAACCTACCTTCCTGTTGGTGTGATAGTTATTCTCTGGCCCAGGCTGGGCAGAAAATCACAGACTTCCCAGCAATATAATGCCATTTTTTAATGGCATTGGGTCAAAGGGCATGAGCCCATGGACCGCAGGATCAGCAACCAACCAAAGAAAAGGTCACTTGTTAAATTTCCTAGTAATAATGCAGACATTTTTATCTCACTCTCAATATTGAAACGCAAATAACAACGTTTTTATTGAAATACAGAAATAAATTGTTAAAAATACAGATTTATGAAAAAATAATGTAGAAAAGTTGAGATTATGCTGTAGAGAAAGTTGATGTTATACTAATTTGATATTGTTGATAGTAATTTACGATTATATTCTTCAGTTTGAGGGTGTCTCTGGCTTATTTGGTCTGATGGATCCCGTCGCTTACCTGGGACCAGAGTGGGATCTCTACTTAGCATCTGTGCTAGCCATCCTGTTTGGAATCATGTTTTTCATACGCAGAATGAGATAACATCATGTACTTGTTTGTTGTTTTTTATAATTGTGTTGTGTTTGCACTACGTTATCCACTTAATTTATTCATGACTGCGCTCACTAAATATTTGGCAACGTGACAGTGTCAACTTGTCAGTGTGTCAATATCTTCATCTAATAACCAAGAAGCAGTTGCTTTGTTTTCATTTCTGAGAGATTTGTCCAGTTCTGCAATAACTTCCACAACGATGTTAAATGTGGCAGTATTTTCTGGTCTTGACTGCATCATGTCTGGCCTGATTACTCAATGCCTATTTCATGTGTTGTCTGATTTCTATATGATGTCTGCCTGCCTGTTTGATGTGTTTTTTTACTGTCCTATTCAATGGCTAATTGCTCAATGAGCCTAATTGTTTCATGTTGTCTGACTGCTCCACATGATGTTTGCCTGATTGTGTGTGATTATTTGATGTGATGCCTGCCAGTCTGTTTCATGTTTTGTCTGATTTCCATATAATTTTTGTCTGACTGTTATGTGTGAAGCCTTACTATCTGTTTATTGACTTCTAACATGGTTGATAGCAAACAGTACCAGCTATCAACTAGTGAAATCCTTATATAACATGTTGGTCCAGACCGACAACATATTTATGTAATAACCAAAAATTGTTATATACAGTTATAAATAATAAACTAATTGGGGATTTTGAAAAGTGTTGTTAAATAAGTACTGGGTAATAACTGCAGCAAAACTGTAATCCAACAGGTGAAACTTGAAACAGGATAATAAGTTTTGGTAATTACTGGCAGCACACATAATAACACACATAAATCAATGTTTTGACCAAAAGGCCTTTATCATCATATATTGTTAATGTGTTTTTGGTAGAGGCCTTTTGATTGATTTGTGTGTTTATTATGTGTGGTACCAGTGATTAGCAAAACTTCATTACCCTGTTGCAAGTTTTGCCTGTTGTTAAATAGGGAATTTTGTCTTAAATATATGCGCTATAAAGGGATTCCACTGTATTATTGGAAAGTAGCTTGTAGCCCTTTCTTTAATCAGTTTCCATTCTTCTTTGTTGTCTGATTCTTATATTTACTGGTCACTTCTGTTTAGTCAATAATATTTGAGATTTAGCACTGAACAGTGCCAAGACCAATATCTAATTTGTCAGCTAATAAAAGACTGTCAATTTATGTAAGAGTGAGAAACAAAACAAATATGACAGAGGGAAAGCTTTGCTGGTTACAATGGAATGAAGTTAATAAAAGACGTCAAACCATCCTGTATTATGGGATGAAGTAACTAAAAGCACGTCCAAACATCCTGTATAATGGAATGAAGTAACTAAAAGCACGTCCAAACATCCTGTATAATGGAATGAAGTAACTAAAAGCACGTCCAAACATCCTGTATAATGGAATGAAGTAACTAAAAGCACGTCCAAACATCCTGTATAATGGGATGAAGTAACTAAAAGCACATCCTGTATAATGGGATGAAGTAAATAAAAGCATGTCCTGTATAATGGGATGAAGTAAATAAAAGCATGTCCAACCATCCTGTATAATGGGATGAAGTAACTAAAAGCATGTCCTGTATAATGGGATGAAGTAACTAAAAGCACATCCTGTATAATGGGATGAAGTAAATAAAAGCATGTCCAACCATCCTGTATAATGGGATGAAGTAAATAAAAGCATGTCCAACCATTCCGTATAATGGGATGAAGTAACTAAAAGCATGTCCAACCATCTTGTATAATGGGATAAAATAAATAAAAGCATATCCAACCATCCTGTATGTGTCATGTGATGTATTCTTTCCAAAACATAGTCTTCCTTATGAATCTCCTGAAATCCCCGCTGTCTCTGGCAAGTGGTCTCACCTCCTCTAGCGACATGTGCATGCATTCCTGAATATCTCTTGTCCAACATCTTGGTCAGCATTGACTGCTTCCTCCAACAACATCTTGGTCAGCATTGACTGCTTCCTCCAACAACACTCTTTCCTTTATAATGGGATGAAATAACTAAAAGCACGTATAACATCCTGTATAATGGGATGAAGTAACTAACAGCACATCCAACCATCATGAATCTGTTATGCTTATAGTGTTGATCTATGAGGTTAGAATGTTCCCAAATCGTGATGGCCAGAATTCCATCTCTGAAAGGAACTGGATTAATTTTTTACAGATAAACCTGAAACATGCTGTATGCATGTGTAATAGTATATGGGACTTGAAATACAGCTTTGAAAAACAGGCAGTAACAAGTTTTTTTTTTTAAAACAACGATAGTAGTCATTTCGTGAGCTCTGTTAGCTTTATTTATAACACTTTTGTCAATTCATGAGTTATTTCGCTTTAGTATGTATATGAGCACCATTTCTGGGAATAGCTGGCTTGGTCTGATTGTGGATGTGATAAACCAGGTTCCCTCCACACCTGACATGACTCTCCTGCCAGATTTTTTCAAATGATTTGTGAACATGTATGTTCAATTATGCAGATTTTCTTTTGCGATGTATATCTTCATTGCATGAAAGTCTGTCCACATGTCATATAGGCCAGTCTGCATGGTGAATGTGCTAGTAGGACAAATAGTCCACACTGGCTCACACTTAGTGGCATATATTCATCCATTTCATGTACTTTTCTTTTCAAAACTCCATATGAGGTGGTCATGACCTATCTAGAAAGATGTCTAAACTTATCACATTTTGAGTGTGTCTATGATATGAATATATGTCAAATCCAGAAGATGTGTTTAAAATGTGAGAACTTATTCCGTAAGCATCAGATGAACTTGTTACATCCTATTACACCATGAAACATTATTGGTTGACAGAATAAACTTTTTTCTGGTTACATCCCTAGTGTCTCAGTTTCTTTCAGCAAATGGTGAATGTACAGTGTGCTACCATTTGCCATATAGGCATAGCACATTCATTGTTAGCATGTCTTTAATTTGGGTGGACATCCTTTGCCTTTAACACTTTTGCTCACACAACATTTTAATCAAAGTCTTTCTTCCCACTGCATTTTTTTATATGATGAGTTTTGTGAGTGATCTTAACACTGCTGAGCAACAATGCATTACCAAGGGTGTTTGCACCTTTTATAGACATCATAATCCCCATTTTTTTAAATCTTTATATGCCAATGAAATAAAAGACAACTATCACTTCCCAGACAAGAACTGCAATGAGTAGAAAAATATTTGCCACCACACGCAAGTTTTAAATTACCGGAAATCAAGACACAATTATGAGATAATGCAACGAAAAGTTCCGACTCAGTAAGACTTAAGAAAGCAACCCAGAAAATAATAGACACCTACCCAGAACAATAGATCCATGTCTATACAGATGGGTCTCCTTTAAAGCCACCATGAAAGCAGGTTTTGGTGTCTATATAGAATATTCAGACAAAACGTGATGAGTTGTTTGATGCCTGTGGGGAGATATGTTCTAACTATGAAGCTGAAATAACAGCAATAGAAGTTGCCGTGTACTACCTGAAGACCATATTTGATGCCTTTCCATCAAAAGTCCAAAACATTGTGATTTTTACAGATTCTATGTCTGCTCTTCAAGCACTAGAATATGATGCACATTGTAAACCTGAGATAGCTGAAATATATCACTATGCAAACCAGCTACTTACATCTTATGAAGTCACCATTGTTATGAACTGGATTCCTGGCCACTCAAACACACCTGGCAATGACACGGCAGAGAGACTAGCAAAGAAGGGAGCACAACAAGAACAACCATATACATAAACAACCATAAAAACAGTTAAAATGATGTTGAAATCTGTGAACAAAGAAAATTGGATGAACATGGATGGGCCATGGGAAACACTGGGAGGGAAATCTATAAATATATGACCAGCCCAAATCCTAAAGACAACATCAACCTCCTGGTAAGGAAAGACCACAGTATCATCTTCAGACTGCGCACACAACATGTACAGCTTAATCACCTGAACAGAATACAACCACAAAACACTCTAGGGTTCCGGCTGTGCACTCATCCATATGACACTGTTGACCACCGCCTTTTTTAATGCCTAGCGCTGGAGGACATCAGGAAAATGCTTCTCCCTTCAGGGCCAGATAAATGGAACACATTATATGGAACAAAACAACAGCTCATAAACACATGCATGAGCCCATGGACCGCTGGATGAGCAACCAACCAACCTAAAAATCTACCTCACAATACTTTGAAACTATATCTTTCTATGTGTTGTAATGAATGTTTGCATTTTCTGAATGAATTTGAAAGCCCCAGAATTATTTCAAGAGTGAAGTCCTACTTATTAATGCTAGGTGTGGATTTTACATTAATTTATATATATATATCACACAATCTCACCTATAAATCTGATTTCATTATTAATACTCATAAATACAACACTGCCATCCAAAACAACTATGCCACCATACCAAATCATACAATATCAGAACCTACAAACAAGGACTGAAACTTCTTTAAGAACTCATTTTAAAATGCAGCAGTTGAAACAGTGGGTTACTTAAGAAAAGAAAATAGAGATGGCTAAGTGATGAAACATGGCATAAAATTATCCAAACTCAAAAAGCTGTCAACGCAAGCATACATGAAGCTAGATGAAGTAAAAACAAGCACATGCAAGTACAAACGTGACCTCATTCATACAAAAGTTGTATCTTCAGAAGTAGAAATAGCAGCTAACACTGGAAACTAAAACGTTCCATAATGTTAAACAACTTACAAACCATCCTCCAACTACAAACATTCCAGTGAAAAACAAAAATAATGAAATTATACTCTCAACAAGCCCAGACAGATAGATGGGCAGAACATTTCAAAGAGCTATTAAATAGACCACCCCAAATAAAATCGCCAAATTTTGAAATGGAAATCATGCCTTCATTAAATGCATCATGCAATAACATCTAATTAAATTAAATGAAACAAGCCAAAAGAAATTTAAAAAATTTTTTATTTGTTGTGCCTGTGGAAATGATGAAATCTAGGGGGAATAGCTAAAAGCGGCAGATAACTCCTCCTTAGTCACCTACTTGCTATAATGAATGCTGTATGGCAGACAGAGTCCCCTCCAAAAGACTGGACAGATAGTGTAATCTTCAAACTACCAAAATAAGGAGACCCGTCAGACTGAAATAACTGGCATGGAATTACTTTACTATCAATCCCAGGAAAACTCAAGGTTTTGTAGCATCATAATGGAAAGATTAAAAAAACTATTGATCAAGGATTTAGAGAAGAACTTAGGCTTTAGACCACATCTTCCTTGTTAAAAATATGAAAATTCAAATGAATTTAAACTCCTTCAGTAATTAACATTATAGACTTCCAAAAGGAATTCAACAGTATACATCGACCTGCACTATGGGAAATCCTTAGGATCAATGGATTCCAAATAAAATATATAAACATCATAAAAGCCCTTTACCAAGAAGCAACCTGTTGCGTAAGAACAGAAACAGGAAATACAGAATGGTTCAATATTGACACAGAAGTGAAACAGGGCTGTGCATTATCACCAATGCTATTTGGAATGGCCATCGATTAAATCATGCATAAAACCATTCAAAACGAAAAAGCGAGCATACAATGGCTCAAAAACAACACTTTAACTGACCTTGTATTTGCAGATGACATAGAATCTTAAATTCTACTCATCAACAAACTCAAGATATAACCAACAAACTATGCACACTAGCAGATCAGATCAATACATCCAAATAAAAAAACATGAAACATCATCTCATTAAACAACCAAATACTGGAAAAAAGTCTCCAACTTGGGCAGTGGAATGTTTGTTGAGTTGCAGCTAGAACATTCACTAAACTAATATCTGAAAATCCAAATATCTAGGGAGAACGCCAAGCTAAAGCTATTAAACTCCTGTATTGTCCCAGTACATAACGTACGGATGTGAAAGCTGGAAGTCAATTCAAGCAACAGACCAAAAATTAAACAGCTTCGCAAACAAATGTCTCAGGATACTAGCGAGCATAAAATGGAGCGATTTCATCACAAATAGTGATTTAAACAACAAAACAAACCAAGAAATATGTTTCAAACGTCATAAGAAAACGCAGATGGAAATACCTGGATAATGTTTTAAGACTAGATGAAAACAGAATAAAGCAACACGCCCTTATATGGACACCTGAGGGTAAAAGAAAACAAGGAAGGCCTAAAGTAACCCTAAAAAACACCATACTTAAAGAAGAGGAAATAATAGGATGCAAAACCATACAAGAAATAAAACTGCAGCGGACCGCAACACATAGAGAATTAAAACCTATGTGCCGCTTGCAGCATGAAAGGAACAAACTAACTAACTAATACTCATAAATTACATCTATAGACTATTTAATGAGTGCCGTCATTTTGGAATAGCATACTATTCCAGGCGAGGTTTTTTAGTAACACTCACTACGGTTGCCGTATTTCTGAAGTATTGTAACTGTTTCGATGATCGTCGAAGTTTGTCACCAATAATTTCTAATGAAAATTCAACATCCATCAAATTTGAACTTCAGTCGACTATCTATATCTCGTACAAGGTGTTCTGTATCAGAGAACTTATCTCATGTAATTAGACTGTCCATTGCCTTCTGTGCCCTTGGATGTGTGATCCTTCCTCATCTGAGAGATTTTTTCTGATACAGGAAACACTGGACAGTAGATTTGAACTAGGGTTCTATTAACTGAGGGTTCATTCAGCAACATAGTGAAGTCAGTCCAAGACTGAGCATCTAAATACTTGTTTATCCATACCAGGATGATATGGCTTACTTTGTTTTGCTTTTCCATGCCACATTCTTCCAGAAGATAACTAGAAACTTTGTTATGAACACAACTTTTGCTATAACTTAAATATTTCGTTTTCACAACTGTACCTGCTTCTGCGTTCAGGATTCTTTTAATCTTGTTAGATATCCAGGACACAGCTCCTAGTCTTCTCCGGATCTGAATGGCTGCAGCACAAGTTTTTGCCTCAGTCCAGTGTGGCCATGTCTTGCCTCGCAGTTCTCTGATGGTGCCATTACTTGCCATCGAGCATGGTGCTGCCTTCAATGTGCTCAATAGACTAGCCTTACGGCCAAAATTGGATGTATCGGATCATTGGCGCAAATAAAAATACAACACAACACATATCCATTCTCTGGATTACATCCTGCTGGAAATCTAGTAAAGTCATTGTCCTGCTGCAAGAGATATCCAACAGGATTTTTAGAACGAATGCTAACAAACATCTACTAGGCTTACATCTCCACAGACTAGCTCACTAATCTCACTTTCGTGAGCTATGGAACAACACAACTGTCCGGACTAGCTTCCTGTCTAACAATGTGCTGCGACAGTACCATTCAGAAATATTGTTGGTCTTGTGCAATCAATTCTCACTCCATCTTGGTCTACACTGCCCAGACATGATCCCTAAAGCATTAGCCAGATTGTTTTGCATGAGCTTCGAAACACTCACTTCCCAGGGTACACCAGAGGAGGAGATCTTGATTATCTGCTAACCTGAGATTGCACGAGAACAGTGAAAAAACCCTTTGCAAGCCTTTCTTCTTCTTCTTTCGTTCACTTGAAACATGTCTATATCTGTAATTCTGTCTCCTTAATAAAACTCACTGTCTTTTGTAGTTCATACAGTGTCCCATAGAGTTTTGATTCCAGTGTTGTTTCCTCTGGCCAATATGTCTGCCTCAGCGTTTCATGCTCAGAACACTCTTGAAGTATATGTTTGGCACTCTGTGCTGCCTGTCCACATGTACACATGGCCGTGTTGCCAATTTTGAACTTTGTATACATGTGACTGCGGAGTCGGTTGTGTCCTGTTCTGAGACGTAGAATTATAACTTGTTCTGATCTGTTCATATTGTGATAGTCATCTTGTGTTGGTGTTTGTGGCTTTCTTATTGACTTTATCATCTGTTTTTTCTGATGGTAGGTGATTGGTATATCTGGTTGGTCTTCGGCAGCACCTTCCTTAGCCAGTTGGTCTGCTTTTTCATTTCCTGGTATTCCACAGTGAGAGGGTATCCACTGCATGGTTACCCTATACTGGTAAGACAATTCGCTAAGTAGTTTTTTTAAGTCTGTTAGTTTTCCAGACTGGAGAGCTTGAAGCACTGACCTTGCATCTGTCAGGAATACCACAGGCTGTAGGTCAGAGTTGGAGTTCAGCAGTTTTTTAGCTGCCACACTAATTGCCTGGATTTCTGCATCATAATTATTGCAGAATTTTCCTGTCGGTGTTCTGATTGTATCTCTAGGCTTGTGTGGATATTCTATATATACACCTGCACCTCCATTCCTCACAGCATTCTGTGCTGACCCATCTGTGTACACTCTGACCCATATATCTTGTGGATATTCCTCATCCAGGAAACTGAGGGTGATTGTCATTCGCTGCACACTGTTCTGTTCGTCCTCGCTTAGTATTCCTTTCACATGGGTCTGAATGTATATTGGCATTCCATGGCTTTCACTCCACGGGGTTTGCTCTGGTACAGACCTTAAGGGGCTGCCAGCTTCAGGTAGGTCTGTAAGTTGTCTACGGAGTCGTTTAGCTTGATGGATAAAGCTGCTCCTTTTCAGTCGCCCCATTGCTAGGTTTTGGAATCTTTCCTTCATTGGATGACTTGGCATACACTGAAACTTTTCTGCTTGAATTAGTACTTTTGTGTCTCTGCGTTCGCCAAGTGTTTGCATTCTTCCCATTTTCTGCATCTCTGCTATGGGTGTTGATTTCATTGCTCCCAACATTATTCTAAGTGCCTGGTTTTGCACTTTATCTAGATCTTGTAATGTGGTGTTTGATGCAGGACACCACGCAGCTGAACCGTATTCCAGGTGTGGTCTTATGCCTTGCTGGTAAACTTTACTGAGTATATTTCCACTGGCTCCCCATGTGGTTCCACTTAGTTTTCTCAGGATAGCTAGCTTCCTCCTGGCTTTTGTTGTTGCTTTGTTTATGTGCTGCTTCTATGTCAGCTTATCATCAAAAGTAACTCCGAGGTATGTGGGTTGTTTGTCTTCTTTCAAGAGCTCTCCATCTATCTTGATATGACCAGCTTTTTGTTTTGGTGAGAGGGTAAAGAGTGTAGTGCTGCACTTATCTGTGTTAATGCTGACGCACCATCTATTAGCCCATAAGGTTAGGGCATCGATAGCTCTTTGTATTTGTTTAGTGGCCACTGTTGCATGTTCTTCCGTGCACCAGATCACCAGGTCGTCAGCATACATTGCCACTTTGATCCCGTGAGGTAGTTCAGCAACTAGGTCATTGATGTAAACCAAGAAAAGTGTGGGTGACAGGACTCCTCCCTGGGGGACTCCATGACGCAGTAGAACTTTCTTGCTCTTGCGACCATCTAATTGTACCCTGGCTCTTCTATTATGCAGGTATGCTTTTACCCATTTGTACATTCTTGAGCTAACCCTGCAATTTCGCAATTTCTTTAGGAGCCCTTCTTTCCAGACCTTATCAAATGCTTTCCTGAGGTCTATCCATGCTGCTAGTACCAGTTTCTTTTCTTGGAAGGCATCCTCAATCTCTTGGGAGAGGTAGGTTGCCTGATCTTCAGTAGAGTAGCACTGTCTGAAACCTGCTTGCTGTGATACCAGAAGGTTTTCACTTTCAAGGTACCACTGCATCCTAAGATTGATAATGCGTTCCATTGTTTTACATAGACAGCTTGTGAGGCTGATGGGCCTGTAGTTGGAGACTGTGTTGCCATCTTTTCCTGATTTGAGGAGTGGTATCATTATTGCTTCTCTCCACGCCTGTGGTACATTACCTGTGGACCAGCTTGTGTTAAAGATCTGCAGTAGCTTTGCTCTTGCTGCACTTCCCAGGTTTCTAATCATTTCATTGGACACTCCATCAGCTCCAGGGGACTTTTTCATTTTCAATTTGGATATTGCATGCTCCAGTTCTCTCATTGTGATTGGTGCCTCCATGACTTCAGGTATAGGTTCACCTTGTCCAATGTTTTGCTGGTTCTCTCGAACCTCCTGTTGTTTGTCTGGGCTGACTTTGACGTTATTGTCTTCTGCAAAGGAATCTGCAAAGTAATCAGCTGCATGTTTACCTGTTAAAATGTTTCTATCTTTATAAAGTGTGATCTTGGTATTTCTCCCTGTACCTTCATCATTTAGTTGTTTTACAAGTTTCCATAATTTCCTAGTATCTCTTTCTAGGTTCAGCGACTCTGTTTTTTCTTTCCAGCTGCTCCGTCTGGCTTGTAACTTGGCTCTTTGAAATTTAGCCTTTGTTTGCTGATATTTGTTGTGATGTTCTTGGCTAGGTCTGTTCTCGGCCTGCTTTCTAGATGTTTCCATCTCATTTTGCAGCTTTTCCAGTTCATCATTCCAGTAGGGTTTGTAGTTTTTGCGTGCCCCCCTGGGTATGGTTTTACTAGCAGCATGTAGTATACATCTATTAAATTCACTCACTGCTCTATTGATGTCTTTGTCCAAGTTCATGTCCTTAGCTAGAACACTGGTTAAATGCTGGTACATTTTCCAGTCTGCCCTCTTATAGTTCCACCTAGTGAGCGTGCTGCTGTCCTTGGTATATTCATTGTGAATTTCCAGAAATACTGGTCTGTGGTCACTACCCCCAAGCTGCTTTCCAACGACACGTGTGATGTTCCATTCCAGGCCTGGTGAGTAGAATGCCAGGTCTGGTGTAGAGGTGGTGTGCCATGCTCTCGAGTAGAAGGTTGGTGAGTCTGCTGGCTGGTTAATAAGAATGAGATTATTTTCATCCTGCCAGCTCTCAAGTTCCTCACCTCTCTTGTCGATATGATCGTAGCCCCAGCTCTGAGAGTGGCTGTTGAAGTCACCACACACCATAAGCCTTTCTTTGTCTGGAATTGTGTCTAGTGCCAATGGTTTATCATTTGGGCAGTAGTAGTTCAGGAGATGGAATTCTGCACTGTCTGTTTTTAGGTGGAGCATCTGGTATTCTGCCCCGTCCATGTATACTTCCAGCTGACATGCGCTGATATTGTTTTTAACTAGTGTCAGAATTCCACCCTTTCGCCTGTCTTTTCGGTCAGATCGGTAGCACTGGTAGCCTCTGATTTTGAAGGCTATGTCGCTGCTGAGGTGTGTTTCTTGGATACAGCATATATTTACTTGTTCTTCACTGAGGACATTTTCAAGTTCCAATTTTTTGCTGTATCCATCTCTTTTACTGTTAACACCCTCAGCATTCCAGTGCATTATTTTTATTGGTCGTTTGTTTGTTTGGCCAGTAGCTCTATTCCCTTGCCTCCTGGCTCCTCGGGGCAATTGAGAAGGACTTCCAGTAACTGAGGTTGGGCCCTTTCGAGGTATAGGGCCCGGCACCGTCCCTGCCTGAACGTCCGCCACAGGGCAGGCACCATAACGTTTATTAGATGCAGACATGTTTCCATTGTGTTTTATGCGTGGCAACCTGATTATCTGTGCGCCTTTTGGCTGGTTGCCTCCGTCTTCAGCACTCTGCTTACTTGGGCCGGACTATGGTCCTGCTCGAGTGGGAGTGCCCGACCAGTCTTAGTTTCCAGCCTCTGATGGCTGAACTAAGCCCCATCACCACTTCAAGGTTCTGGCCTCGATGGGGTTTGCAAGCCTGATAGTGTAAGTTTGTATCCCTATTTTCTTCTTCCTTTAAAAAATTCAGCTTCTAATGTTCGTCCATCACAAGTGATGATGACCATTTGTTACACCCACTTCTAAAATTCAGTTAGTTATGTCCTTGACTATGAGTTCATAGATGTCTAATAAGCTCTATTCTGGTTGCAAATGTGCTTGGACAGTTCAGGCATGGGATGACCACTGTAGATGATTTTTAATCTACCTGTGACTTTCTAGCAACTCTCCACTGTTGAGCTGCTGCTTTTCTTTTCACAAGCAGCTGCGCCTTTTTTTTTTTTTTTAACTGTAGAGCACCATATATAGCTATTTTTTGCAAATTCTTCCCATATATCTTAGTCTATTTAAAAGGCTTTCAGTAAGATCCTTAATGCGTCCTTGCAGTGCTTCTTTTGGCCACCTTGAGAACGTATGCTCTTCTGCAACTCACCATAGAGAAGTATCTTTGGCAAGCGATGATTTCCCAACAAATCTGTATCAACATCAGAATAGTGTCATTGCTGGGGATACCAGATCTGTCAAAGACACTGGAATCTTGTCTTGCCATCTGATGTTTATAACTTTTCTGAGAAGTTGTGTGAAAGTGATTGAGCTTCCTCATATGTCATCTATGCACTGTCCATATTTCACCAGCATATAACAGCACTGGAAGTACCACTGCTCTGTAAACTATCAACTTAGTTTGTGAGTTAAAATGTACTAATGTGCCATCTCACTGTATTTCACATAAGAAACAACAGTCTTTCTATGAGTACAAGACTTCATATTTATCCTTGCTGACTATCAGCCCACAAAATGAAATACTCTTTGTTCCACTTGGTAGGGATAACTTTGAAAGACCAAGAAGAAAACTGTCTTCCAACTGGTAGTGTACTGACTGTACCAGATACGTTGATGAAGGATTCACAGTTATCAACTGGACACTGTGCACCTAAAGCTGATGGCAGTTCAGGTAAAACAAAAGAGGTACTGAGATCATATTTCTGGTTCAGCTGTTCCAGATACAGAAGTCTTATATCTGGATCTTCATCTGATATCTGCAAGAATCTACCACCAGGTGCCATCACTCTCCTGACCTCTGACATCATGATCTGTGCCTTACAGTGACCTTTGACTTTGTCTTTCAGCAGTGCATCCATAGTACCTGAAAATATATGATACGGGTTATCCATAAATGACATCAACAATTAAGGGGATAGTAGGTCTGATAAAGTTTGACAGTTGTTGATGTGACCATGTGGGAGAAATTTGGCAATAATACTATTTCAAAAATACTGGTTTTTTTTTAATATGGGAATAAAATTCTTTGCACATGAAAATTTTTTTAAATACAAATTAATTGTGTTTTCATGTTTTTTTAAATGGAACAAAATTGTTCGAAGGCATCATCACAAATTTTTGACAATTAAGTATTGTCCTGAATTCTTGACAGTTGAATGAGAGGAGTGTGGGAAGATTGCCACAAAATGGTTCAGTAATTTATGGGCAGTGCCATAGCTATAAATAAGTTCATTAAATGCTAGATAATGGTATCAATAATCAACAAGTGCCAACTGGCATAGGTGATCTTGGATCTTCCCAACTCTCCTATCTCTAGTATCTTGAATCAGGAGTTCTTGATTCTTTGCCATGCCACTTTATTAAGCTAAATAATATTTTCATACACTTTTGCCCTCTGTCTCTCTTTCAATCATGTCCATTGACACTATATTCTACAACCCCATTCTTTTGATTTGTAAAGTGATTCAAATATAAAGACTCTTTTTTTCTGGTACAGTGGAATTTCTCTATAACACATTGTTATAGCAAATTTCCCTATATAACACCTTTCATAATCCCCAATTATATTTATTCCATATTGTTTGTACTGTATATAGTGAATTTCTGTTATTACATACATATTTTGTTGGTCCAGAACAAGTTGTTATAACGGGATTCCACTGTATTATTAAATATCAACCATTTCAAATTTGACTCAGCATAGGCTATTCGTTTTTCTAGCTGCCCATGGTAGTACTGTCAGTGTGCTGTAGAATTTCTTTTTAATAGCTTTCCAAACAAGCAAGCATGCAATAGTATGCCTCTAGTAGATGATATGACTTCTGTGTTCAATCTCAAACTTCTGCAGATTAGCAGGATGTAGTCAGGAAAACAGAATGTGTTATGTCATGGTTTGCTGCGTTATCTGTGCTTTTCTGCCGGATACATCAGATACAGAATGGTTTCTGGGTCACTTTTACCCTATATGAAATGGGACAGAAAACTCTTACCCCAAAACCTTCTTCATTGCCTCTTACGACATGAATGGTAGGTAAACAATGTTGCTATTCTTTGCTCCCCTTTCGGGCCAGGTAACACACCGGCCGGTGATATGACTATATAGTAATTCTTATGCGTTCAGCATCTGTGGTCATGTTATATTGCCAGAGCTATCATCAGGTCGAAGTCCACTGTCTTCTCAAGATTTAGAGGGGTTGCCCATAGCTTTTGCCTCAAATATGTATCATTGGCCAGATTCATTGTCTCTGTTCTTTGTATGTTGGGCAGTCCTGAAGTATGTGTTCAGATGCTCTTTGCATGTTGGGTAGTCCTGAAGTATGTGTTCAGAGTTTGGGTCCTGGATTCACATAGACATTAATCTGTGTATGAGTATATAGTAATGCTTTTCTTCCAATGAAAATCCCTCCAACAGTAATCTTTATAGTTATAAATGGTTCGTTACGTTCCGGGGAGGACGTGATCATCCTGGGATACTGCTGGACTGTCTCCCTTCAGTTACCAGCATGCATTTATAGGTTCTCCCCTTCCCGTCAACATAATTATGCCTTTTGTGAACATAACAATGAACCCTATTGCCTGAGGTTTATGGCTAAAGGTCTTACTTCATGTAAAAGGGGACAACTGCAATAAGAATTTTAGGTTTCTAAAGTTAAAGCAGTGTATATATTTGGGATTGAAAATACAGACAATTCCTCTATAGTGTATATATATATATATATATATATATATATATATATATATATATATATATATATATATATAATGTATATAGCTCTATAGCATATATATTTATAGCAAATTTCCTTATTTAACTGTCAAATACTGCATGTTTCCCATTAGGGAGTTGCAGTGAGGGATTTTGTAGCTGTGTGAAAAAGGCAGCATGCTCTTGTGGCCACATCATGTACAGGGTGCGTTTTTTCCCTATTTAACAACACCTCAAAATTCCAAGTTTTGTTTATTCTTTATTGTTTATACTGTGTCTAGCGAATTTCTGTTATTTTATAAATTCGGGCTAAGTTGTAATAATGGGATTTGACTGTATGAAATTTTAAAATGATAGTTTGAGCTGTATGCAAAATTCCCTTCTTCATCTACTAGAGGCACAGATGACAGTGCACAGCCTCCGTCACACAGACTGTTGCTCATTATACATCCATGATTACATACCTACTAAACAAACATCCGTCCACATTATGTACACTATCCTAAATAACAAGTATGACAACAGAAAAGCATTACTGCCTACCTATACAACAACTAGCTATGAGAAACCACCTAGATGTTAAAACTTAATCATGCAATATGGAGATGAGCAAACTATATACAAGTACAAATTCCAATATGATAACTTTGGAGATAATGACATCATTGTATTCACTGATGGATCTGTGAGTCGTAGTAAGATGTGTGGCTGGGGCTTCACAGCCAGCAATCTTGGTAGAGTCGTTGCTGAGAACAGCTGAGCATACAAAACAACTGCATCCAGTATGAGGATCGAAGTCAAGGCTGTCACTTCTGTCCTCAAATTAATCTTTGAAAACTCAATCATCAAAGCAGTTATTGTGTCAGAATTACTTCAAGAGTGTTCTGAGCATGAAACGCTGAGGCAGACATATTGGCCAGAGGAAACAACACTGGAATCAAAGCTCTATGGGACACTGTATGAGCTACAAAAGACAGTAAGTTTTTTAAGGAGACAATTACAGATATAGACATGTTTCAAGTGAACGAAAGAAGAAGAAGTGTCAGACTCCAAATTCATGCTGTGAAAAATCCAAAATGACTGAAATCGATATGAGTAGACAGCACCCATATCTACATCCAATGTTCAGGGCATCACATGGACTTACCCTGGACAAGGTGGAATTTGCAGTAACAAGAGAGCAGATAGACTGGTATCTCAGGAAAAAATAGACAATGTATAAGGGGGATGTACTGAAACTGCCTCATGAGTACCTGCTGAATGTGGACACTGATATTGATGAAACATCAAGACTGAGATTTGGATAATTCTGTATTATGTGTGATAGTAGTAAAACAGGACTCCTGCAGGGAGGAATGTGATAAATGTTAACCAACAGGCCACAGGAACCATCAGTATGCATACCCTTCACAATCTGTTAGGGGAACTGAGCACCAATGGGTATGCCCGGCGTGCAATGTCAATCCATAACCAAATAGAGCATACATACATAAGGGTCCATATAAAATTTGGCAAGTATGAGAAGTTAATGTTTGTGATGTAACTGCTTTCAAAATTGATAGTAAAAATTCAAATCATGTGCTCACCTTTGTCAACTGCCATGTTAAAACAGTAGTCAGCAAATGGGAGGAACATAACATCAGCACAAACTAACTCATAAGATGATTCTGGTATCCGAGAAGCACATGTGTTCATATATTGTTTCTGATATTGGAGAGCTTCACTCACAAAGTCTAGCAACACCAGAGACACAGGTGTGGGACTGTGTGTAAGTATATTTCCAGCCAGAAGTGATGTACCACAGCCAAGGTCCAGATATGTTAGAGGTTTGCTCTTATCTAAAAACCAAGAAGTGCATGGTTATAAATATAATATTTCTCAACAAATGTCTCTTCTTATAGTTAGAGAAAGAGAATGATTTCATGTTGGTTGTTTAACTAGAGAGGGAAGAAGTAACAGAGGCAGATTTTATACGCTAAGGGACAATCCATAATAAGTGAGATTTGTAAAACTGTATAATAATAGTACTTATGTAAAACACATTATCAATTAGCTTTATGATGTACACACAAACTATAGCTTATAGGTACGAAACAATACTAATAACAGTATACAAGACAGTTTAAACCTGAAAGAGTAATACAAGACAAACAGTAAAACTAATGGCACTATCACAAAAGCATTAGATATTTAACAGAAGAGACATCCAAGGTAACAATGACATACATATACACAATTATTGTCATAGAGACATGCATTTTAAAAATATGGGGAATGAGAACGAAATAACTATGCTTGAAATCAACAGGAATTACTACACAACAAAGGCCCCATCCTCAATATAAATTAATAAATTATTGGTATTAAGACCAAATGGCATAAGGGTACCAAACTGCAATATAATATAGCAATTTTCAAGGGTGTACCAAGCTCTATCATCTGTGGTCCAAGATCTTAATGCAGTTGCCTGAATGTCATGGGCACCATGATGATCAGTGCCATTGAAATGTATAACAAAAGAATAGTAGATGTCATAAGCTAAGGAATAATACCTGTTTATATTAGTCCCCAGGAAAAACAAATAATTGAGCATTTTTTTCCTATTTTGCAATGGAGTGTGAGGTAGTGTCTGTAGAGCTCTCTTTCCTACTCGGAAGAATTCAACTACCAGTCATAATGTAAACTTATGATGACACTGTCCCAATAATATAAACTTTTCATGGCACTGTCCAATAATATAAACTTAATATGATGACTGTCCCATATTGTAAATTTATGATGACACTGTCCCATAATGTAAACTTATGACACTGCCTCATATTGTTTATTTTATGATGATGACTGTCCTATAAATAAACTTGATGATGAAGTTCCTCCTTTGCAAGCAAAGATGAACATGGCATAAAAAACAATAAATGTGATGAACAAGTAAAAAAAAAATTTGTGATTGTCTAATTTGGTTTGTAAGTTCAAAGATGCCCAAAGAGTCGGATTCATGCCAGGAAAGCTCTATTGCAGTGCATGCAGGAGTGCAAAGTGTTTTGGGTAGGTAAGTTTTCAGATTTATCCTTCCACTTCTGTCGCTTGTAAATTGTCCGTAGTGATCTTTCTTTTTCAAATTTAGTGATCGCCCATGTGTTGTAGGGACCCGAAAGGGGAGCAAAGAATAGCAACACTGTTTACCTTCCATGCATGTCGTAAAAGGCGACTAAGGAGGTTATGAGATGGAGTTGGCTGTCCCATCCCATATAGGGTCAGTGACCCAAAGCCATGCTGAAGTAGGATGTGTCATGCCGAAAGGCGCAGATATCACATCAATGTTGTAAACCATGACACAACACATTCCGTTCTCCGGACTACATCCTGCTGATCTGCAGGAGTTTGAGAATGAATGCAGAAGAAGAAGAAATTTAGTGATGACAGCAGTGATCTGGGTGTGTCAAGCTGAGCGATTAAGAGCTGTAGTCTCCCAGGAGCTAGAATCAATGCTGCAGTGCTTGAGAGAGTTTTTAGGTGATCCTTGAAGTGCTTTTTCTGCCCTCTGCTTGAACGTTTACTATCGCACAGCTCCCCATAGAATAATCTCTTATAAATAATTAATCTTTTGAGGAGACTGTCCCATAATGTTAACATATGATGACCCTGTCCTATAATGTAAACTTAGGATGATACTGCCCCATAATGTAATCTTATCATGACATTGTCCCATAACATATGCTTTCATGATAGCGAATACTGTCTCATAATGTAAACATATCATGAATGGACTTACCACGATGACATTGTCCCATACTGTGTATAAGAAAATCCAGAATGTCCTCAGAGTCCATAAACCAATCAAAACCAAATTCATTTGTCTGCTGTTGGTATCGACTCTTCCAGTATGAGTACTTACTGAGATGCTCCCAGCTGCTGTAACCTGCCAATTATTGTCACATTTAACTTGGCATTCATTTAGAATAACAAGGCTGCTGACAAGAAATACATTCACTCACTGATAACATATTTAACTTGGCATTCACAACATAACAAGGCTGCTGACAAGCAACACATTCACTCACTGATAACATATTTAACTTGGCATTCACAACATAACAAGGCTGCTGACAAGCAACACATTCACTCACTGATAACTGACTGGGACTGATCTAAGATATTAGTAAGTACCTTTCCAGACTATAGTATATTATAGTATAGTATAGTATAGTATAGTATAGTATAGTATAGTATAGTATAGTATAGTATAGTATAGTATAGTATAGTATAGTATAGTATAGTATAGTATAGTATAGTATAGCATAGCATAGCATAGTATAGTATAGCATAGCATAGTATAGTATTCTAGATAATTTCACTATTTTCATGAGTGGGCAAGGAGGAGTGGAGGATAATGAGAGGATGGTGAGAATATCTGCTGTGTCAGAAGAGGTTGCACTGATGATTGAACAACACGAAAAGAAAAATGTGGAGGAAAAGATTAGGTTACTATATAAACTGAGTTCATATATAAACTATGCATTGCTGCACTCTGAAAGTGATAGATAGGCTATATTGAGATGGGACGATGGACAGGTTACAGTCTAGCAGAGTGCACCACCAAGACAAGAGACAGGAGATGTTGGAGATACATTGCAGCCAACCTTCATTGTGGAGACGGCACTTAATAATAATAATAAGTGAGATGGGACTGTCTTTGAAAGTGTTTGTTGTGTGTTAATGATAACCTTCATATTCACTGCATCTTTACTCAAACCAGGAAACCAGCAGTAACTGATAATGGTTAAATCATAGTTTAAGTCACCGTTGTGCTATAAATAGCACACTGTTTACATTTTTAATTATACAATTAAGTTCAAGAAGGAAGCCAGAGGATAAATTTAAAATTCTTGAGTCTAACGGGAATTGAACCAGTCCGTTCAACGGCACAAAATTGCCTAGCAACTCTCTTCTTCTTCTTCAGCGTACATTCTCAAACTCCTGCTGAATTCTCTTGTAGCAGGACATGTCCTACTAGATTTCCAGCAGAATGTAGTCCAGAGAATGGAAATGCGTTGTGTCGCCGTTTTATTTGCGCCAATGGCCCGACACATCCGTCTTCGGCAGGTCTAGCAACTCTTGTACACGAGATTTTCCGTACTTGACTAACAGCATCTCGAAAAAAAGATGTTATTTTGTCAAGACATTCAAACTGTGCACTCAACAGTCTGGTTCAATTCCTGTTAGACTCAAGAATTTTACATTTTTAACTAGCTGATGTCATAGATTTCAGTGTAACACCAATGAAATTAATGACTACCGTGACGCCACATCCCGACAATCACTGAGTGCAACTCTAGACACAGACAAACTTATTATCATAATCTGTTTCTTTTCAAATTTAAATAATTTTTTTAATTTTCTTAAGATTTGTACTGAGAGCTCATTATTTATGCACGTATACACGGAGCGAGGTGCGCGAACACATTATAAATATTATTTGTAATCCTAATCGTACTCTAAGTGCCTTACACTTGCCAAATCACACAATAAAGGTTAGGAAATACGTCGAAAGTAGAACAAAGGTCACAGTGGAGAATTAAACTAGGATTGAGCCATTGATAACTAACAGCAGATTCAAGACACTCATCCATGACGATTCAGCAGGTAATACAGTGGAATCCCGTTATAACAGACAAAATACAAACTTGTTGGGGGGGGGGGGGATTATAATCGTCATGGAAGGGATTTTTACGGAACTTTTGGTTAAGTTCCTAACTAAAAAAACAAAAGTTAGTTTAATTTTGACCAAAAAATGCATAACTTTTCACAGAATTGAGCTACAAACTTGGTTGAGGTATCGTTGAATTACACATTTCAAGGCCTATCTAGCTGTGGTGCTTATAATGCTGTTTATAATACTGAAATCCATGACATCAGCTAGTTAAAAATGTAAAATTCTTAAGTCTAACGGGAATTTAAATTGTGTTTAAATACACTGAACTATGTTATCCAACATGTGTTATACCGTGTGATATATTTCCAAGTCATGGATGTTACTTCTATTCGCTAAGGAGTACAATATTAACGTGTTTTTATGTATTCTTAAGTGTGCGAAGTAAAAATTCTGCAACCTTGGATAGTGAAACTGTTCACACACCAGTCAACAGGTCTACACACCACTCTGTTAACTCATGTACACGATGTCACCCGGTCAAGCTAGGCTCGATAGCTATAATTATGTTTAGCACTGGCAAAATGGAGAGCAAACTTTGTCAAAAAAGCCCCGTTACATTTACAGGTATTATATGTGCCTTATCACATGAGCACAGTGCTACAGGTCTTCAGTCGGAAAACCTTTAGCAGGGGCGGAGAAACATCAAGTCATGTTTAACGGCCTTAGTGATCACTTGAGTAGAACAGGTGCGTCTTCAAGTGCTATAGCCCCAAACTCTACCTCCTTTAACTATTCTTCTATTTAGCCTTCACGAGTGGAGCATAATCGCTGTCAGCATGCAACAGCAACCACACCTCTGAAACCACTTTGGCATGTTAAATCAGTAAAGGCGGCAAATGGGATCTGTGCCCATAGCCTCTGATGTATGGGCCCATGTCTGCCTAGCATGTAAAGTCTGGATGCGGTGTACTACACAAAGGAGCTCAGCTAACATGGGCCACTGGGCAGATGGCGTCATTCAGCTAGCGTCGTAGAGCGTCAAAGAGCACTGTGAGACAGTAAGGCACCCTGGTCATCTACTGCACCCCGACACACACTCAGTCGTCTTGACTTGTCTTGCCACTGAGACCATATGTGTAGGGGCGAGAGAGTGAGATTGACGACAGTGCGCAACTCTCCCTCACTTTAATCAAATTTTCATAGCGCAAGTCATGTCTTTCATAATTATTCTATGGGGAGTTGTTCGAAGGTAAACGTTCAAGTGGAGGGCAGAAAAAGCACTTCAAGGATCACCTAAAAAGCTCTCTCAAGAACTGCAGCATCGATCCTAGCTCCTGGGAGACTACATCACTTGATCGCTCAGCCTGGCACACCCAGATCACTGCTGGCATCACGAAATTTGAAAAAGAAAGAACACTGCAGGCAATCCACAAGTGCAAGAAGTGGAAGGACAAATCCGTAAATTCTCCTACCCCGAACCTTCAGCACTCCTGCATGCACTGCAATAGAACTTTCCGTGCATGAATCGGACTCATCGGGCATCTATGAACTCACAAACCAAATTAACTCATTACCAATTTTAATTATTATATATATATTTTTTTTTTCATCACATTTAATGTTTTTTTCATGCCATGCTCATCTTTGCTTGTGAAGGAGGAACAACATCATCTCAATGCTGCAAACCCATTTTGAAATTTAGTACTAATACCATTCACTTAAGGTGTCAAGTGCTGTCTGCATTCTGTTTTTTGCAGTGGATAGGTTTCCTGCCGCACTCCAGGCAGCAAAGTCATCTGCATGAAGAGCCTTCGAAATATGATGTGACAGTTTCCCATATCATTGATGAATACTAGGAAGATGGTAGGAGAGATTACTCCTCCTTGAGGTACTCCTTGTTGCAGAGTAACACGTTTGCTTAGTTTACCATCTACTTTTACTCTTGCAGTGCGGTAGCAGAGGAAATCTTTTATCCAGCTAAACATTCTGCCTTCAATTTTGTTTTGGAGAAGCTTGAAGAGGACTCCCTCTTTCCACACCTTATCGAAGGCCTTACTTAAGTCCATAAAAGCCAGCACTTTTTCTTTCTGTTGGAAAGCATTTTCGATTTCCTGTGCTAGGTATGTAAGCTGGTCTTCAGTGCTTCGATTTTTCCTATAGGCCGACTGTGTCTTGGTGAGCTTTTGGTTTTCTTCTAGGTATTTTATCAGTCTAGAGTTGACCATTCTCTCCATTGTTTTCCCTATGCAACTCAAGAGGCTGACTGGTCGGTAGCTTGACTTGCTTGTTTTTCCTTTTTGTTTTTTCCCAATTGGGATGATGACAGCTTCAAGCCACAAGTCTGGAATTTTACCAGTTTTCGATGATTGGTTGAAGATTGTAAGGAGCTTGTTTCTGCTGATTGGCCCTAGGTTCCTGATAATATCATTGGATGATTGGTTACCGTTATGCCGTCTTTTCCTGGGGCCTTTTTGGTTTTTAGTTTTCCTATGTTATATTTCCCATGGACTTCGTCTTGATGACAGGTCTGACGATATAGCATGACCACATGCTGAACGCAGAAGAACTAATACCTAGCTACGGCTAGTTACCGGTCCGGGTAAGTAGTGAGTGTGAGCAATTAGCAAATCATAAAATAAATGGGGCTAGCTCCCCCCCCCTCATCTACGGGCCTATAAAGCAGTGAGATTCGCCTTACATACGAGGTCAGACAGTCCATACATATTCAACATACAAGATGGTAACAAGATTCGCCACGCTGTGCTAAGATGAAAATTTCTAGTCAACCTGCTATGCTTCATTCTCCGAAAGATAGAAGCTGCCATTTTGTGTGTTAAATCTTAGCAGTGCTCTCCCATATTGTCGTCACCTTCACTGTTACCACTGACATTTTATAAATACTCCAAATCTTGTCTTGTCTTATCCATCTATGTCGCTAGGCGTCATGTGAAACCGAAGTATTCTTTCTTCGGCTAACCGTGATGCCGCTGCCATAGTGCAGCTTGGTGTTATAGTAATTCTCTAATGTCATCTATCCATCTTCGTCTTTTTTCAAAATCGTTACAGGTGGGGAAGATTTATCAATCTTTTGGCTAAATTCTTAATTCTTAGAATGTCAAACACCCCACCACCCCCCCCCCCCCCCCATTACGTGAAATTTTGCCAAAATAATCCCAGCACCCCAGAATGGCCATAACCCCAGATCTTTTTACGTCGTAGGTCTGGTTGTAACATATTTTTATCTTCTTCTTCAGCGTTCATTCTCAAACTCCTGCTGGATCTCTATAACAGAACCATGGACCTGCTAAATCTTTATCTTGTCCTCGAGATTTGCTCATGTACCTGGTTTTTTTATAACTTTCTATTGAGTACCTATGCGTATCCGTAGCCACGCTCTTAGATAAGGGGATTGGGGGTTTAAATCAGAACATGACTAATAGCACTAGGGATTTGGTACCCATCCCCCTCCTCCTATCGATAGGCCTATCCCAAAAGGGGCATTCAAATGAAGAATTGACACACGAAAACGCACAATCGGCCCTTTTAAGTAACCCCCTCACGGAAACGTGTCTACTACCATGTCTGTATTATTGTTATTGTATTGGTTTGGGATCAATGTACTACCATGTAGGCCTATTGTATTGTTATTGTGTTGGATCAATCAAAAATACGAACCGTGTTCCCAAAATTCAGTAAGTTTACGTCTCAATAGCGTAAAAAATAAATACTTTACTTTTACTGGTTGCTATTGGTTATGAACACCGACATAATTACGTTTTGGAAAGACCCATGGGTATACATTTTCCTCATGTGATATGGAAGGGTATTGCTGCAGATAGTTCCCCTGGTTATGTGGATTCGAAAAATAAAATACTCTACCATATCGACTATCAATCTTACCCGTACCAGTTTTAACACTGAATTCTATAAAAAACACCTTGGGCCCTACCCATGTCATCTACCTCAGAGTCCACATTCGGCAGGCGTTCAACGATCCACTTCAGTTACCCCCTCCCCCTTTTTTTCTTTGTTTAATACATTTCATTGATTATAGATGCATTATATGCAAGTCTATCTGCAGGACCGCACGGTAGATTTTCTCAGCATGATGCAAGTCTTCGAAATTCCGCCCCCGACCATGTATTCAGATTGGTGCCATCTGATACCTTTCTGCATCAGAGCACGGCACGGCATTGTCTGTTTACTCTCTCACTACCTTGAACGAACATCACGTCAGTAGGTCCACGTACTACCCAGAAGATGGTGAGCAGCTATAGCCCTACATGCTATCCAATCAAGCCCGTAGATAGGGGGGGGTTGGGAATCCAACCCACCTCCATTAGCAAATCGGAACATGACGATTAGTATGAGAAACGACCCATACGTCGGACCAATTTCACCATCTTAGGTACCCCCCCCCCAAGGAGAACGTATGTACTGCCCTGCCGAATCACTCATATTGACAACAACCTTTTTAATTGCTCGGAGTTTAAACTTAGAATCTGACAACAGCTTTAGTAATGGAATATCCGAGTCATAGACAAAAGCTCAACCATAATATTAATAACAATAAATAATAAAAGTTAATAGTGCGTTTTTAAATGACTAGCAAGTCCAATGCGCGCACAAAATGTTCTTTTACAGAATTGACAACAATAGAGGGTATCTATGTGAGGTTGAGATGTTTTTTCTTTTCTACGTGTCCGCTTCTATCTTGCAGTATCTTGTCTGGATTCTTCCGCCGCTAGTGATCCCGTTCTAACATAGGCATAGGGCCTATATGGCTGCTCTAACGGTCTGTCTTCACCATAATACTGGAAGTACCAGTACTCTTCCACAAATTAGTAATCACCGTTGGAGGAAAAAATCCACGAAAACATCTATTAGATAGAGATCTTTGGAATGCAACTTTTGATTCACACTGACACTATTTAAAAAATGTTTCTCTTTCTAAAAACGTTAGTAGTTTAACACGTTTCGTCTATAACTTTTATACATATTGAATTGCATAGGATATAACAGCAAATGAATGCCTAAATAGTCGGAACACATTTTTATTTGTGACGTTTCGTTTATATTTTTGGACTTTTCATTTGCTGGGACGGAAAGTATAAACATATTGACCAATTGAAGATATGCTACAAATTAAAAAACGTCACCAATCACGGAGTTTTTTTCCTATCTACAGGCAGGGCTATATGGTCGTGTGATATGCCTGTTCTAAAACCATAGGTTCTTATTTTTTGTTTTTTTTAACTAGCAACTTTCATTTTTTGTTTCTCAAGAAAATATCACCCATGTTTCAGAATTTGAACACGATTTCCTAAATGCTGACATTTTGTTTTATATATCAAAACAAATTTACGTCATAGTAGGACTATATCACAAGAAGAAGATGGTTAGAAGGAGTTACCAACATTCTGAGACGCCACAATATGACATATCAAGCAAACAAACATATCATTGCCCGAAAGCCGATCGTCATTTTTGACGTCTTAGAATTATGGAACAAAAATCAAAAATGACAGATATAATAGTTGTTCAATGCTTGCTTTGACACAAATCAACAATTCTGTACGTCTGCTCGCAGACATACTATAGGGACCTACACTAATTTACGTTTGTTACTATTTTTAATATTGATACGGTTGACAAAGCAAGTCTTCTTACATATCTCTCTCTTTGAAATAACATGTCAAATTATGTCGACAATAGAACGCTTCAAGTTTTCTTCTACTTCAGCGTTCATTCTAAAACTCCTGCTGGATCTCTCTTGTAGCAGAATAATGGTTCTACTATATTTCCAGCAGGATGTAGTCCTGAGAACAGAAATGCGCTGTGTCACAGTTTATTTGCAATAATGGCGCGACACATCCGTTCTCTGCATTTTAAAAATGTTTTATGAAGGGAAAAAAAAATAAGCGGTTACAATTTCAAACTTTTACTAATCACCACCCTGCAGCATATACAAAAAGGAAAGTATATTTGCTAATAATATATCACCTAATGCAAATTTGTCTTATATGGTAGGCCCCCTATACAACAGAACATATCTAATTGCAGAATGCTGGTATTCTAGTAAGTCCATTTACTGTGACAGTGCTTCTTATGCCCAAGTAATGTCATTGAAGAATAATTCTACTTTAATTTAATTTTAGGTTTTATATTTCCTGGAAACACAAAATAGATTGACCAAAATGATTTATCTAACCTTTCTAGTCAAATGACCCACTCCACTGGCTCCTTCAAACTTAGGATATTCTTAATTTTATAAGGTCAATACTTTTGGTGCCTCATCTTTTTCCTACTTATTCTGTGCCATCAATGATATGCCATACTTAATTATCGTGAGTTGCAGGGTCCAAAGTAGCACAGAGTAGCAACACTGTGACCTTCTATTTATGTTGTAAAAGACAACTATGGAGATTTGGGGGTGTAGTTGATTGGCTCATATCATTGGCGAAAGATACCCAAAAACTTTGCTGAGTCAGATGTCAGGTAAAAAGTTACAAGTATTGCATCCAAGCTGTAAACCATGGCACATTGTACTCAACTATCAGAACTAGTCCTACAGCAGGAACTAGAGAACGAATGCAGAAAAGGAATATATTTTCATGTAATTGAGTGTCTGTTATCTGCACTAATATTCATATAGGCCTATTCTTTGACACCCCCCCCCCTCCCAAATCAGAAAACTTATTTTGTTCATCTGAAACGTTTCTTATATCTGAAGTTTTGTCTCTGTTATACACTTGAATGTGTTTTGTAACTCGTACAGAAGTCTGTATAGTCTACACTAGTATACACTTTGACTGTATTTTGTAACTCGTACAGAGTTCAGTATATAGTCTACATCATTTTACTTCCACTGTTGTTTCTCTGGGACAGTGTATTTGCTTCAGCATTTCATATTCCAGGCATTCCTAAAGAATATGCTCTGCTGTCTGAGGTGCCTGTCCACATGCACACATTATCAGAAAACTTAACTATGACTATACAATCCCCATAACAGAACACAAGTACAACCATACACTTTCCCATCACAGAACTCAGGTAAAAGTACAAATTCACAATATAAGATTCAAATAAAACAACTAATCACATATATTTGAAATCTAACATTTTATTAACTGATACAACAAAATATACAACACTAAGTAGCAATAGAATATCAATAAACAGATGTCTACATTTGAGATGTATATGTCCTCATGCAGACAACTGTTGCCTGTCCTCCAGGTGTACACACATTTTTCCCCTGGCCACACACCAACAACTGCAAGGTATTCCTCTATTCTGCCTGTGACCTGGCATTCTGTTAAATATCCATATAAATAAATGTTTATTATAAGACAAAATCATAAATATGCTGGTTATATATCAGTTATGCACTACAGAAATCAAATAACATGTCCTACAGACATCATATAGTTACTGGTATAATATGTCCTGAAGACATACATCAATAACATGTTCTACATATATCAAACATATGTAATATCTTTACATAGTCATTTACTACATATACGAGGTAGCTTAAAAAAGTTCTGGAATAATCAACTAGTGTTTGAATGAAAGATGTCTGATGATGTTATAGAGATTATATGTTTAGAAGTTGGTTATGACCTTGATGAAAGGACATGGCAGACTTCACACATACTCTTGAAGAGAAGATACAGTTGTTTGTTTGTCATGTGCTGTGCTAGTTGCATCGTGAGAGTTAAAAATTGTCCTTCATTGAATATGTTTCCCTTGAGAAGTCACCATCATAGACACTAGCATTAAACACTGTAATCCCTGCATTCTGTTATAACAAATTTATGTCCTTTTCTAGGAGAAGGGTCTACATTTTTAACAAAACAAAATTCGGGTTCCACTATGGAAAAAAAATGAGAATAAAATTGTGTTTGTGGTTTTTATTGATTATTTCCCTGGTGTTAAATACTAAACACAAACCCTGTGTTTATTATTTACCCTACCTGACTAAATCTGTCGATTATTTTTCAACAGCACAGTTTCAGGTAGTCCTTTCCGAAATGGAATTAGATTAAGATCACGGAATGTCCTCCATGTTTATCTTTTCATCTTGAAACACTCCTTGCAACAGTAACAACATGTAACAACACTTTTCCCTATCTAACAACACTTTTCAATATCTCCAATTATATTTATTCTATATTGTTTGTACTGTATATAGCAAATTTCTATCATTATATACATATTTCGTCAGTCAGGACCATGTTGTTATAATGGGATTCCACAGTATAGTGATAGCACAATGAAGAAACCACTAGTAAGTATTCCCTCAACTGAAATCATCACTGAAAGGTTGAAAGGACATCCATTCAAGGATAAAGATGCTGTTATTATCAAAGTAACAAGACAATTGAGAGAGGTGTCAAAGAATGGGTTCCACAAATGTTTCCAGCATCTGTACGCACAATGGCAAAAGTGTGTAGTTACCAATGGGAACTACTTTAAAGGAAATGTAGTGTAATTCTACTGTTACATATTTCTATATTTTTCTTCTTCTTCATCGTTCATTTTTAAACTCCTGCTGAATCTCTCTTGAAGCAAGACAATGGAACTACTAGATTTTCAGCAGGATGTAGTCCAGAGAATAGAAATGTGTTGTGTCGCCATTTTATTTACACCAGTGGCCCAACATATCCATCTTGGATGGGTTATTTATATATAATCCACTAACTCCTGGAACTTTGTGAAGCTACCTCATACAGTCAACATCCATTATAACATCTTTTTCCAGACCAAGAAAATATTTATATAATAACAAATCTTCTATATAGAGTATATACAATAAAGAATAAACATAATTTGGGATTTTGAAAAGTGTTGTTGAATAGGGAAATTTGTTATAAACCTATGCACTATAGAGGGAATCTACTGTACTTACAAAATGGCCTCCATACATCCACAATTTATAGCACGCCCTACATGAGTCATGAGTACATGTTATCATCAGCATACATCGGATAAGTTCATAGGTGTTCCGACCCTCATCTTAATAAACCTATCAGTGTAGTGGCAGCTCACTTCCAGGATTATCAATCTTTGTGTGACGTTTGTTGTTCTAAAGCATTCCAATGTTTACTGCAGACTCCTGCAATCTTTAGAGTGATCATGACTGCCACTTTAACTTGGGGAGCATCTTGATTCTTGATTATAAACCAGCCTCATGGTACATAAACCAACATCATTCGCATAAGTGTTCTGTTCTCTGTTCCAGCAGCCAGGCAAGAGTAATACTCAGTCCTATTCATATGTTGATTATTTGATCTTTGTAACTTTCCAGAAAGGACACATTTTCTCCCCTCACCCCTGGTTATCCCACAAATCTTTCATTCTTTGCATGTGCAATTTATCACCTCCAGCATTGTCCTCTTCACTCTTTAGTAACACAATGGCTGCCTGCATTAGGTCAGCCCAATCTTGCTTAAATACTGTGACATCAACCACAGATTTGCCTGCCAATGAATCTGCCTTCGACCCCGCATGACCAGGGCAGTAGGCCTATATCCATGTAATACTTTAGACAACTGAGTTGTTCAATAACGTCACCTAATCCTTTCTTAACATGCACTTATCTATCCTCCGCAGCATTCTCCGGGAGTCAGAGAGTATCACAGTATGAGTTGATATTTCAGTCACCGAGTGCTCCAGTCAGTGCTTATATTTCCATTTTCATGCTCGATTTAAAAGTAGAGTAGATAGATGACTGTTTAAGGATCTTTTTCCATTCTTGTAAGCAACAAAGCCCCATCTGCACTTATTTGTTTCTCTGTTGACTGAGCCATTTATACATGTGATTGTGTTTTGTAGATGTGAGTGCATCTGCAGAGCATGTTAATACATACATCAGATGTTTATATCATGTTGCACAGACATTTATCTATCTGTCTATTGTCTTTTCTCTGTTTTTGCTGTAAGGGGTCACATGATTGAAAGACAATCGGTTTTTGGGCTATGGCGAGTTTGGTCCCTTGCTATTGATATGCAGTAATATTGTGACGTCCTAGAATGTTGGTAGCTCCTTCAATCCATCTTCATTTTGATCTGCCTCTGTATCTTGCTGTTTCCATTTTTATGTTGTATGCTCCTGCCAATGGCCATTAAGGGTTCATTCTCATTAAGCTGCCGAAGAATTTCAGTTTCTGTTTTTCAATATAATTTACCACAGATGTTCCAACTGTTCTTGTGATCTATCTCTTTATTTCTCACATGATCTCTTCTTGTTCTGTTTGCTGCTTTTCCTAGACATCTCATTTTACTTGTACTAAGCTTTCTCTTTTGTTCTTTTGTTAGTGTCCATGTCTGACATTGATAACACAATTGTTGGTGTGAAGATTAAATTTATGATTTGTCTTTTGGTTTCATTTGGGATAGATTTGTGTTTCAAAATTGACACAGACATCAAACGTTGATAACATAATGGAATAATGATGTTTACAGTTGTTTCAAACAACTGTTAAATTTAGTGACTACAACAATAAATACAATAGAAGACCTAGAACCATACATCCTGAAATCCAAAATTGATGACACAGTTAAACATGCACTAAATAACAAAGTACCAGGAATAGATGGCATACCCATAGAACTAATAAAAATGTTAAGACATGTATAAAGTGGCTACACAGGTTGTTCAATGTGATATGGAAGACCCAAAAGACACCACAGGAGTGTAATCCAGAGGTGATTGTTAGAGCCGGTCTTAAGATTGAGCAATCGCTTTTGTAACCATCTTCATGCCATCAAGCACAGAACACCCACTACTGTGGCCACACACTTCAACGGCAATGGTCATCATGGTGATTTTGATATTCAGGTCACCACCATCAGATCTTGCACCACCGATGATAGATCTAGGTATACTCTAGAAAATTGTCTCATTTTTTTAATTGGGTACACTCAAGTCTTTTGGACTCAATTCCGACCACTCTTATGTCTAGTACTGGGTTGGTGTAATCTTTGTCTTTATTATTTTTGTTCTATCATTTACTCATCTATTTGTTCATTTTGTTTCCACATATATTTACGTTTTTTATGTACTTTCTGACCTTCTGGCATCTCATTTCCATTGAATACATTTGTTTGTAGTGATAATTTTTCCATTTGTCATCTTTTGATGTTTTGTTTGTATCTTGATAAAGACCGTTTGGTTGAAACGTTGAATATGATTTGTGTATTGTAATTTGTATGTTTTCTTGTGTGCCACTAGTTTTAGTTATAGTCTGTTGTGTCTGATTGAAGCGATTATATAAATCTGTGTTTTACGTAAGTCTAATTGTTGTTACGTTTCATGCAGTTACATTGTATTGATTGTTATTTCTCAGTAAGATTATATTTGACACTTTTGCTATGTATTAGTTATACAGTGGAATCCCATTATAACAACTTGGTCCAGACCGATAAAAAATGTAGGTAATAACAAAAATTAGCTATATACAGTACAAACAATATAGAATAAATATAATTGGAGTTTTTGAAAGTGTTGTTATAAAGGAAAACTTGTTATTAAAAAATGCGCTATGAGGGATTTAGGTTAAAGGTATGTCCTAAGGCAGCAACATGCTGTCGGGGATAAAGATAACTCTTCATGTACTAAGTTGCAGCACATATTAGGTGGGGCTGCCAGTTCCCTTTCTTGTTGTCTTTACCTCCCCTAATTCATGCACCAGGTACTCATATACAGCTGGGTTGGCTGAAGGAGCGGAGATGTTAGGCAAGAAGTCCCAACCTGGACCACTTTTTGTGCCCGGATGTGTTTCAAACCTGGCATGCTGTAACCCAGTGTTAATAAACAAGCTCACTATCTACTGGGCTACCGTGCTCCTCGTACTGTATTTAATAATCAGGTATTAGTCATAGCTACCTGTATTTCATGAAAGCCTGATCATTTCTTGCCACTGCAAGGACCTTTCTCTCCCACCTTGTATCCAACTAGGAATGCTACAAGTGCTGCCGCTGCTGTAGCCAGTAAAAGAGTGGTTGTTGAATGGTGTCCTTCAAGGGCCATTGTTAACTATGGAGAAACAATACAGCTCATAAATAATTAGTTCTAGGCAACAATTTAGTTAGTTCATTAAAGAGACAGATGACATATTTCACCTTTCGGATCAACTGTTGATTCCACATATCTGATAAATGTTGGCCCTATATATCTGATGAACTGATGGCTGACCTCACTAATCAGATTGTCTAATGGCAGTCTCCATACATTGGCTGATAGTATTCTCCACAAATTTGATTGACTGCTGGCAAGTTTAATATTATCAGATTGGCTGCCAGCTGTGTACATAGATGAGATTGACCTGTGTCTGGCTCCACACATAAGTTGACTGACAGTTGGTTCTACATATCAGCAACTACTAGTTCTGTATGCATATATTTCTTTATGATAAACTTTGTTGAATAAATATTTACAAATAAACTTTGGGGAACACACATTTGCAAATAAACTTTGGGGAATACATATTTACAAATAAATTAAGGACAGCAGTGGTTGACTAAAGTATCCAGGGTGGTACAGGGCAAAATATTTAGTGTCTAAACAAAATGTATATACGTTGTTATGTAGAAGTAGTACTAGCAGTCCAAATTACACAGACCCTGGCAGACAACCTGGATTTGTCTAGTTCAACCTGCAGGACACCTCTTATTGTACAGGTACTTTTAGCCTAGTACATGTAAACATGTAACACTGTCAGATCATCACTTTAAAAAATATTTAAATATACATCACACAAGTGCCTACATGTGTGAAAGATATTTAATCATCATCACGCTACTTACCAGCTGGTATAGTTGATCATTTATGTCCATAATATTCTATCTACATCAAATATCAAAATATAGTGAATATTTAATAATAACTCCTCAGCCCATCTCCCCCCTCCTCCTGTAGCAAAGTCATATTTACAGTCCTGCATTTGTAATAATTTTATATATTGCAATTTATATACCTCAAGTATGGTCTTTCTGTCTCTGCATCCTTGAATGTGTGATAACAGGCCACTATTTGCTATTTAACTTGTTGTCTCCAGTTCCCACTCTCTTTTCACCACAAACTACTACCTAGCTAAGTCATTTTCATTATTATTTTAATTGCTTTATATCTTATCTATTTCCACTTTTTCTGTGCACTTACTTACCACTTTCATCTTCCTCTCACGCTCTCTTTTTACCTGTCATACTGTCCTATTTTTGCTTCCTCCGTTGTCTCCTCACTAATGTCCCTCCTTTGTTCCTTCCTATCACTACCATGTGTGTATGTGGGTTTTGTTTATTGCTGTCCTTTGATTGTCCTGATGAAGGCTTTTTAGTCGATACGTCTTATGCCACTATGTCTCGCTATTTTATGACTTATTTTGGTAATATTTATAACAATTTGTGTTCATTTTGATATTAAAAACGTTAAATAAGTCATCAACGTTAAACACAGGGTCGATCAGCTTCACAATGAACGCTCAAGCTATACGCCTAGGCCCTATGGTATGAGTATGAAAAAAATACAAATAGCAGTTGGACTATATAAGTCAGTTTCAATGTTTCAACCTTAAAGTCTTTTTCAAGAAAATACAACACAAACAGTGAAAACAGTAACTGGTCATGATTAAAAGAGACCGATCTGTGGAAAGATACGCAATCAAATGAAAAATGAGATGTCTTCCTAGTAACTTCGAATCTTAAATTTGACCTTTCCTGGCGAAGGTTCTAGAACATGAGCAGTCTCGTATTATTGCAACAGACTAGGCAGGCGGTCGATTCACGTTCAACAACGCACGCTGTCCGTGTTCTGGATCTTATCCAGGCCGGATCGAGTAGGCGGACTTTATACCGTACCGGCTTAGTGCACGCTGGTTTTGTGAAATTATGTTGATATCTTTCATCAGCTTTGTACCGATCTACCCGTTATTGCTTTGTCTTTGTGTGTGTCTGTACATTGTATCTGGTTATCGAAATCTGACCTTTACACTTTGATTAGGAAAGAAGTGTTCATGTCAAGTGTTCTCAGAGTTGTGAAAAAATGTCCACTTCGCAGACTCAATGGATTATTCTAACAGGAAAGAAGTGTTATGGTAGAGGGTTCTCATAGTTGCTGAGAAATGTCTACTTACTAGATTATTCTAACAGCTTTTTCATGATGATGAAAAAATCCCTTTAACTGTTAAAAGCTCTTGACACATGATATTGATTAATTAATCCTTTTCGCTGCGAGCAGGTCGCTTTTGACACGTGATGATGATGAAATAATCCTTAGATCTGTGAGCAAGTAGTGTTTGACACATGATGATGGTGAAATAACCACTTTAGCTGTGATCAGGTTATCTCTTGACACATAAATTTATTATGTTAGGAGGAAAATATTGAGCAGTGGAGAGAGACGCCCTACTGTTTGGTTATATGTGCTCTGTGGTTTTTCCTTTTCCAGTCTGTTCTTGCCGCTTTTGCCTCTCTCTCATCTGATCTCTCGTACCATCTTCATTTGCTTTTCTCTTTCATTATGATTGTTTGTCTGTAATATTCATTGCCTGTTGCCACTTTTTGAGATAAGTACTTTAATTTTACTTAATCTGATTTTACTTGCTATTATATATTATCTATTGTCACTTTCCACTTTTTTCTGTAAACTCTCCCTTACATACCACTATCGTCTCTCCACACCCTTTTCTTCCCTGTCATGATGTTTCATCTCTGAGTCATTCACTATTGTCTTTCCTTCCTATCATAATCATGTTTAACTCTATATAAGATTTATTTTGCTCTGGCCTTTTGTTTGTCACGATAAAGGATTTTTAGTCGAAACGTCGTCTGTTACTGTATCTCGTTAGGTTGTTTTATGACTTATTTTGGTAACATTTTCACCTATTTTTGTTAATCTTGATATTTGCCCTGTGTTACCCAGCCACCCACTTCTTGTTTAGGGTTGTTACACTATACTCGAACATCTATATGAAAAGAACTTGCACAAAATATTGCTACATGGCCCTATACAGTCAAAAAGGTGAAGCATCTTGCGAAAAGAGAAGAAATGCAGAGGCTCAGTCGTGGAGAGTTGCTAGGAAATTACGGGTACACCAGAAACTATATACATTGGTCATCCTATGATCGAACTGTCCAAGGACATTTTCGATGCCAGAATAGGGCTTATTAGCCATATACAAACTGATAATCAAGGATAGGCATATAACTCTAACTGAATTTCAAAAGTGGTAAATGTTCTCCCCCCCCCCCCCAATCCACCCATTAGTTAATTATGGATGTAATATTTGATGTTATAAGTGCGTACAATATTTAACAGGCGTAGGCCCCAGACATGTGTAGGGGCCTATATATTGGTATAGGCAAATGTGGTTATATTGTTCAATGTATCCATGAAACTACTTTGGATCACTTATTTATATGTGTTCATATCTATCAATATCAATAAAACCCATAACCCTTCAGGGTCGTAGGGGTACCACATTGGAAACTTCAGCACACAGAGTCCTCCAGCGAATTCTATCCTCAGCGATGCGGATGAGTGTGGAAATATCTAGCCCTGTCCATTCCTTGATGTTGTCTGTCCATGTCTTTATTTGGCCTCCTCTGCTTCTTCCACCCTCGACAGTTCCCTGCAGTATTGTTTTTGACAAGGAATCGTGCCTGCATACATGTCCGAACCATGCTAGTTTTCGTCGTTTCACTATTGAAAGCAATGGCTCCTGGACACCTGCACACATCTCTACTTTATTTCTTACGTACACATTGGTCTTATGTTCCCTATAGGAAATTCGTAAAAATTCTTCTGTAGCATTTATACCCGAAAGCCTGTAATCTTCTCTCCATGTCCGCAGTGAGTGTCCAACTCTCACAACCATACAACACAACGGAAAGCACCAGCGACCTATACAGTTTGATTTTCACTCCAACACTGATGTTGCTTTTCCAAATCACAGTTAGCCTTGACAAGGACGCTAAAGCCATCTCCAGCCTTATTTTTAGTTCTGCTTTGCATTTACCATCGCTGCATATACTGGATCCGAGGTATTTGAAGGTATTCACCTTTTCAAGCTTATGTCCATTCATCATGATATTAGTCTGGTTTTCTGTGTCTCTGCTGTTTACCAAGATTTTGCTCTTATCTGAATTGATTTCCATTCCGTACTTGCTGGTAACTTTTTTTAACTTTGATGTTAATTCTTGCAATGATTGTTCTGACCCAGCTATAAGATCAATATCATCAGCGAAACGCAAGTTGCAAATAGGGCGACCTCCGATCGATATAGACGTGTTGTAGTCATGCAATGTCTCTTGTATGATGTGCTCTAAGTATATGTTAAAAAGTACTGGGGACATTATGCATCCCTGTCGAACTCCCACAGTTGTTTTGAAGAACTCTCCAATTGTATTGTGTGACAAGACAGCACTATTTGCATTTTCGTACAGAGCTTCAATAATGTCTATAATTGTGGTGTCAAAATTAAATTTCCTCAGTATGTGAAATTTAATCTATGCCTATATTTGAATGCATGTTTTATATGCATGTTCACATCTTCATGTGGATGAATGTTTATTTTAATACATGCATCGATTTCTATGTAGGCGCATTTTTATGTTAATACATTTATTACAATGTGAACAAATGTTTATGTTTATGCAAGTATATATCTTTATGTGGGTGATTGTTTATATGATTGCATGCATCTGCTTTTTTTGCGTGTGATGATGAGCACTTATTATTATGTGAGCGCTTACTTGTGTGTGGATGCATTTATGTACTTATACATAGGGCCTACCTGTGTGGGTACCTTTCATACGTCTGTATTGACTTGTCAAAAACAATACTGCAGGGAACTGTCGAGTGTGGAAGAAGCAGAGGAGGTAAAATAAAGGCATTGACAGACATCAAGGAATGGACAGGGCAAGATATTTCCACACTCATCCGCATAGCTGAGGATAGAATTCTCTGGAGGACTCTGTGTGCTGAGGCATTCAATGTGGTACCCCTACGACCCTGAAGGGTTACGGGTTTATTGATTTGTGAGTACATATATATATATATATATATATATATATATATATATATATATATATATATATATATATATATATATATATATATATATATATATATATATATATATATATATATATTGGCCTATATATATGTGTGTGCGTGCATGTGCGTGGTTTTGTAGCAAGGATGAACTAACAGGACTTTCATCATCATCATCATTCATTAAGTTCTGTCTCCGCAACGAAGTTTGTCTACAATAGACCAACATCCCGTCTCTTGTCTTGATGGTGCACTATGCTAGATTTTAACCTGTCCATCTCGTAATGTTAATCTCCCACTTGTATCTGTGCCTACCTCTGGTTCGTCTCTCCTCAAGTAAGGTCTTCAACAAGGTACCATGTCTTTTAATATGGTCAAAGGCCATGTGTACATGTGGACAGGCAGCACAGAGTGCCAAACATATACTTCAAGAGTGTTCTGAGCATGAAACGCTGAGGCAGACATATTGGCCAGAGGAAACAACACTGGAATCAAAGCTCTATGGGACACTGTATGAACTACAAAAGACAGTGAGTTTTATTAAGGAGACAGAATTACAGATATAGACATGATTCAAGTGAACGAAAGAAGAAGAATATGGTCAAAATATTTTATTTGTTTGATCTTTATTTTCTTTAATAATTCCTTCGTCATACGGAGTGCCGTTAGAATCTCTGTTTGTTTTCTTCTCTTTCCATGACTTTCTCCCTTTTTCTATTATTCTTTTAAATTATCTTTTACATCTACCATAGGCCCTACTGCTTAAAACGGATGTGTCGGATCATTGGCACAAACAAAACGGCGACACAACGCATTTATGTTCTCCGGACTATATCATGCTGGAGATCTAGAAGGATCATTGTCCTGCTACAAGAGAGATTCAACGGGAATTTGAGAATTAATGCTGAATAAGAAGAAATCTACCATCATTTGTGATTTAGGGACTAGGGGCCTATGTGCCCGAGATATTGGTAATGTTCAACTTTATGAACGACGAAAGCATTACGATACAGACACGATGGACACACGGCCAGTGGCAGACCTTGCAAACGATAGATTACATAAATAAAAGAGTCAACGAAAACAAACAAATATGAAGCACACACACACAAAATCTCCAGATAACTCTTCTACCCCCTGACGCTGAATGGCATAAAGGGGAAAGAAAAAAGTCACGTCAACAAAGAATTGTGTTGTTTAAATGTGGGATTAAAGCCTTTGACTGCCACACGACTCTCACTATACCGAAGTCTACGTTGGTTTTATCGGGCCGTGTTGGCTTTTATCTATTCTATGGGTGACATTACGGTCTGGGACAATTCTTCTTCAGCGTTCTGAGTTCATTTTCAAAGGAAATCCATAGTGCCAGATGTCAATTTTGGTGAGCGCTCCTCTATTCAAGCGGCTAGAAAAGCTGTGGAGAAACCTGAAAAAGAGTAGTTGTCCTGAAATTCCTTAGGACTGAAAGGGAAACTGAGGAAATAGTGTTGTCCCTAATAGGACTTGGAGCCGTAGGGCCTATCCATCAATCAATCAATAAACCCATAACCCTTCAGGGTCGTAGGGGTACCACATTGGATGCTTCAGCACACAGAGTCCTCCAGCGAATTCTATCCTCAGCGATGCGGATGAGTGTGGAAATATCTAGCCCTGTCCATTCCTTGATGTTGTCTGTCCATGTCTTTATTTGGCCTCCGCTGCTTCTTCCACCCTCGACAGTTCCCTGCAGTATTGTTTTTGACAAGGAATCTTGCCTGCATACATGTCCGAACCATGCTAGTTTTCGTCGTTTCACTATTGAAAGCAATGGCTCCTGGACACCTGCACACATCTCTACTTTATTTCTTACGTACACATTGGTCTTATGTTGCATAAACATCCATAAACACTTCCGTCTATTTCTTAAATAAGTACTCGTTGCTATGAATTAGATAACATAGTATCGATGTTTCACGAAAGGAGACGCATAACGAGTCGATACTAACGGCAACGAAAACATTTAGACTAGAAAACTAGAGATAGGTCTATCTTATATTACAGTGAGTCACTTGTGTTACTGTGTGCCTGTAGACTAAACTTAAAATGTGAACACTAAAAAATTTTTTCTTCACAGATAAACAGTAATTTTGACACTACGCTAGTCGTAAGTCTGATGTCCACCGGTGACTGCTGCTTGGTTTAACGTTGATAACCGCGTAATTGACTTGCACTGTTCGTCTACAACTATCATGATCATGATGGTGTACTGTTTATTCCTGAATACTTACAGTCCTAATTTAATTATTATGTCTATGTTAACTGTGTATCTTGATATGTTTTGAGTGATGAAATATTATTTATCTTATATTATTTATATAAGGCATATCTTATATTAGGGCCTATATAATGCCCGGCTCTGTGGTACATAGTTCGATCCCCGCCAGAGGCAATTGTGCATCAGGACCGTTCAGAAAGCAAAGGTAAACCACTTAAAAAAAATAAAAATTGGTAGCATATCCTATCCAGGACGTAGCTATCAACCCAGCATTTGTTGGCTGTGGTGATTTTCTAGGCAATATAAATACGTTCAGTAGGTTGCCATTGATTTCTGAACGGTCCGGATGCACAATTGCCTGTGGTGAGGATCGAACTCGGTACCTTTGCCGTCACAGATGCGCTCTGTACCACTTCGCCACAGAGCCGGACAAAACCACTTAACATATTTATATTGCCTAGAAAATCACCACAGTCAATAAATCCTGGGTTAATAGCTACGTCATGAATAGGATCCAATCTATAGGCCCTATATATGAAATATTATTTCTTAAATGTGATTTATTAACCAATTTTATAGCATAGAAGACCAATTGTTCAATATCTCCTCAACATATGTTAGATATGAGTGCTCATGGTTTCTGTGACCATGATTCAACTGTGTCCTTCGGGCATCCATCCATGTGACATGTTCTTTACAGAAAGTGGTCCTGCCACTCTGTAAACCTCTCGGTTCTGTGCAAACTGTCCAGCTTTTTCTAATGTCATGGTCAGGTGTCTTAAATATCATGTGTCCACCATAGTCTTGGTCTGCCTCTTGTTCTCCTACCTGGAACTTTTCCTTATACAATTAATCTTTCTAAACCATTGTGTCTCTTTATGTATCAAAATATGCTAGCTTGTTATAATGAGTTTTCTTGGCATTATAGGTCTATACCTTTGAGTAGATTGCCATTGCTTTCGGAGCCAGTTCTGGTCGCTTATGTTACTGTCCTTCATGTGCCCTCAGCCCAATACAGGGTCTTTCCAGCGCCTACCTTCAAAGCAGTTATCGATATGATCTTCCGCCTAGCAGTTGTTTGTACACTAGGGGAGGATGTGTCCTTGCTGAGTAGCTAATGACTAGCCGGGAAGGGGTGGTTGGCACTGCTATACACAAGCAGACAGTGGAGCCATATGTAAGCTAGATAGGAGTGGGGGAAACAAATAGGATTCTGACCTTTCCGAAGGGAAGTGACTGTCACTCACCATGAGGTACTGTCCCTTACAGACTCATGTCCTACCAAACTGTCTTGTATCATATGAAGGATTGGTACCAATTTTCTTAATCATAGAATAATCCTATATATGAGGAAAATAGTAACATCTAAACAAATTCCAACAGAAAAGTGAGAATTATAAATTCTATTCTATATTGTATAGATTAGATATATGGATTAAAACATAGACAATGAATAAACAACTTGAAGACATAATTGGTGCCTTTGAGATGTGGATATATAGAAGAATGTTATATGTACTTATACCAGATCATCACCTGCCAAAGATACTTCTCTATGCTGAGTTGCAGAAGGGCATACAATCTGAAGGTGACCAAAAGATCTACAAGGACTCGCTAAAGACCTCACTGAGAGCTTTTGAAATAGACTAAGATACATGGGAAGAACTTGCACAAAATAGAGCTATATGGCACTTTACACTTTAAAGGGTGCAGCATCTTGTGAAAAGAGGGAAAATGCAGCAACTCAGTGGAGAGTTGCTAGAAAATCAGGGGTACACCAAAAACTAACTACAGTGGTCATCCCATGCCCAAACTTTCCAATGACATTTGCAGCCAAAATAGGGCTTATTTAGCCATCTACGAACCATAATGAAGACGTAACTAACTTAATTTCAAAAGTGGATGTAACAAATGGTCATCACAACTTGTGATGGATGAACAACAACAAATACAACAAGAAATAAGAATAGGGAGAACTTCATGAAAAGAGAAGAAAATGAACAAAGAGGTATTAAAGGAAATAAAGATCAAATAAATATAGTATTTTGGACATATTAAAAGACATGACACCTTGTTGCAGACTTTACTTGAGGGTTGATTCAAATGGGGGCAAGCAAGAGGTAGGCTGAGATAGTAAAGGGAGAGAAAAACATGAGATAGACAGTTACAATCTTGCAGAGTGTATCACCAAAGCAAGAAGCATTGGATGTTGGAGGTCAGTTGCAGCCAACCTTTGTTGGGGAGACAGCACTTGATGACAATGATGTTATACAATATTTTTAGTGGCACCTGCATTCTGTCATTGCACTATATGTATGCAGTTGGTAGTTTGTTATCATTTAATAGTGAAGCATGCGTTATGATTTCCATGTGTTGTATATCTTTTTCAATATATTTTGTTTTGATAACTGGCCTAGACATGTCAGCTACATCACAGAAACATAGGAACTTTGTATCAGAGCCAATGGGAGAGAAGGAGGTCACAGAACTGGCTGGAATTGGTGATACTCTTGGATCACGGCTTAGAGATAAACATTATGATAAGGTAGTTTGTGGCTTGCCCATTTACACAAAAATATCATATTCTTCTTCTTCTTTCCTTCCTTTTTTACATTTTATGGGTTTTGAGAGAGATACAGTGTTCTTGCTGTTTTGGCAGCTTCAGATAATGTTATTTGTTTGTGTAATGTCTCTTTGATGTTGTCGATCCAACGTACTCTAGGTCTACCCCTGGCTCTTCTTTCTGCTTCTCCTCTCTTCACATATGCTTTATAAACGAATGATCACACTGCAGTCTTTCCAGATGACCGAACCATTGTATCTGTTAGTTTTGTATCATATTCACCAATTAAAAAAAAGCCGTACACATTTTTTTCCTCAGGAAATTTAGACCATCTTCATAGATATTTATATACAAATAAACTATTTGAGAGAAGTATCAAATGAGAAAAGTATATTTTAGGCATACAAAAATGATCAATTTTCACTTACACAAAGAATATATGCCATACTGAAACGTATAAAAAAATGTAGGTACTAGTAACATTAGTAAAAATAATAATAATACACATCAGAAGACTAACAAACACAGTGCCAATTCTGGATTACATCAAAAGACAACAGATTAAGTGGCTTTCACATGCTTCCAGACTACCATCAGACAGTGCCCCTCAAAAAGCATTACCATATAGACACAATGGATACCGTTGGGATACCACACTGGAGACAGCACATAAAACCCTCCAAACACATCTATCCTCAGCCATTAGGAGTGAATGAATTCATGCCAAGACCATTTCTTGGTGTTATCAATCCAGGATTTTCTTTGTGCACCTCTTCTTCCACCCTCAACTGTTCTTGCAAAATAATTTTAGGAAGTGTTTTGTTACATGTCCAAACCAAACAAGTTTACACCATTTCACCACTGTCAACAGTGGTTCTCGATAACCTGCAAGTTTGTTTATTTGCTGCCGGACGAATATATTTGTCTTGTGTTCTATATAGCTAATTCTTAACTGATTCAGCACGTAATTATTTTAGAGTTTGAACGCATTAATTTTTTTAGCTCAAAAAATATTACATATATACGCCAGCAAAAAACATTTTCCATATCTAAAAATTGTTGAACTATATCATAATATATGTCAAATTACAGGGAATTGGATGAACTATAAGATATTGATGACTGGCATATAAAAAGCTATGTATTGCAAAAGTTGTATAAAATAATATAGACATGCATATAATTAAAATGTAAAATTAGATGACACAAAAATTTCACCTATGCGGAACCACAGACCACAATACTTTTGACAGAGCACTCTAAATAACCATAATTTGTTGGTAATCCACTTCTGGATACATAACATTTTACAAAATTGATATTTTTTTTATCGGTTTGTGAATTGTTCCCAAACTCGTATCATGGCCTTCGGCTAAGAAATTTTAGAATATTGCAGATATAGGTTAGTCAAACTGAAATTATGAAATTTAAACATGATTAAAGTAAGATGTGTTATATGTCTATTCAAAGAAAAGTGGAAGGACTTTATAGATATGTAGACTGTTATAGCAAATGTATGTTAATGTTAAATTTAAAGAAATAAATATCCGCACGCACAAAATAAAAATATGAAAATGCGAGAAAATAAATTTCACTTACCAAGGATCCGCTTCAGCAATAATTGTCCTAGAACTTTCCTCTTCCTTTCATCATATATGTAATCCAATTTCGAAAACACAATAACTTATAAATGCAAACTGGATTTATAGGTTTTTAGTTATTCACAAATTAGCAATGTGACCCCCCAGTTTAAATAATATGAATAGAAAATATAAATAGTTAAAATAGTGTTCACATGCTACACATCCATAATGTTTATGCAAATATATACAAGATCCCAGATAGCAAAAATAGAAATGTTATATTAGTAAAAGTAAAAAAAACTGTGTTAGGAAAATAATTACAAACACACAAGTACCCAGGTACATGATGCATCTGTTATATGCTGTGATACAGCTTGAAACAGTACTTAGGGCAGAGAGCAGGATTTGAAGAGCAACCTTCACAAATAAATTGGCTTCTAGACTTTTTACACTGAACACAATATTTTTGATGTCCAGTATATGTAATAATATGGTTGGCTCCTTGTAGCCTTTCTACTTGATGTGAGATTCTTGGTCTTCCACGTACAACAAGAGAGGATCCAAGTCGTACATTGTCTGGTGTTAAAATAGCCGCTGCTCTGTTCAAGTCATCAATAAGGGATATTTTAAAATCAAGCATGTTGGTTTTCATTTTATCTTGCCTTGTAAGGCTATATAAAATTAAAGCATTTGCCTGGCAAATCTCAAGCATCCAGTGAAAGATTTTTTTCCACCATTTATACGTCTTGCGATTGAAATTGCCATAGTAGGTCAACATTTGGTCGACTCTGTCACACCCATTCATAGACTGGTTGTAGTCATGGATAACTTTTGGCTTTGTTTTCTGTGTGTTTCTTCTTCCAACAACAGTAATACTTTCAATTGAAGCCTTAGAAGATATTATAACAACAGGATTTTTTGCCTTTTTGACCTTCCATGCTGTGACTAGAATGGAGTTGTTGTCGTCCAAATAGCTCTTTGTTTGCAAAAGATTTAATTTTAATGCTTTTATTTCCAGGGGGAAATTTTTCCTATTTTTGTTTAAGGTTCCTGTGTAATAGGTTTTCTTGGAAAGCAAATAAGTTATTAGCTTGTGGGTTGTATAGTATCGGTCAGCAAATATATGGTGACCGGTACCTAGCGGAGACAGGAGCGTTTGAAAAACTTTGACCGCCATTCCTCCATCAAGATCTGCCTCTGGATCGTAAGATGTTTTACTACCAAAATATGGTAGCAAATTAACCACATAACCAGTTGTGGAATCACAAAGTCCAAATACTTTTATATGATATTTGTGGGGTTTGGTGCCATTATATTGCTTATATTGCCACCGGCCGGTGAAACCAACAACCATTTCATCTAGTGACAAATTTTCATACGGATAAAATGCTTTTTGAAAATTGGACAATAGTAAATTCATAAAAGGCTCTATCTTTGCTTTATTTTCTGAAAGAGGTTTAGAACAGTGCAACATTGTATGATAGATGCTCAGAAATCTGTCACGAGTAAACATTGAAGGAAAATATTTTGTGTCAAATACTGGAATTGTTGACCAATAGTGCCTGACACTTGGACGACGATTGATGCCCATTCCAATCAGAACTGACAGAAATTTTGTCATTTCATACATTGTTATTGGTGTCCATTGGGAAAAAACAGATCTCTTTTTAGATGGATTGTTGATCATGCATTTGTGTTCAGCAAATGAGTTTATAGAGTTAATGAGTAACTCTAAAACATCATTTGTAAGAAGAGTCTTCAGGCAGTCCAGTGGTGTTGATCTTTCATTAAGATCAGCATTGACACCGGGTGTATGCTGTGGCAAAAATAAAAATTATTATTAGTGAAACCTTCACTGACTTCTCTCCACGTACATTTAGGAGGTTCTGCCTCAATTCTTCTTCTTTTCACAGAGGAACTACGTGGACCTGGTTGAGGAGACGCCCCCTTTTGAGCAGGATCTGAAACGGTATCTACTTCATCAGAATTGTTATCTAATCTATCAAAATCAAAACTTGCATCTTCTATGAATTCTTCATCAGAAGTACTATCATTGTCACTTTCATTGTCCCAATCAACTGCACTTTCTAGCCATTTTCGGGCTTGTACAGCACTCATACGTACAGAACGTGCTGATGACAAACCTTGGCCATTTTCTATGTTGCTTGCCATTATGAGAATTATAAACACGATAAATAAACTAATTTATAACAAATAACTTTGATGTACAAATATGCCATGCTCGTCTTATTTGATAAAGATAAGTGTTTACTTCCTGTAGGAAGTAGTTCTAGTTAGTTTAGGTTAGTCTAAATTTCTAAACAAGACAAAATATTTCATTACTTGTATAAGTGATATCGGCTGGAAGACATAACGGTTTCTTACTTCTGTAAGTTGCTCCGGCCGGTATCAGTTAAACATCTGTAGCACTTGCTTTAAAACTTGATACATTGCAATGAATGTTCCTTGCTCAGTGTAAAGCATTTGTTGTAATTTGTTATGTATAAAATACTAGCTACCGTATATGAAAGACAATCTTTTGAGTAGGCTGGAGGTACAAGTGTTTGATGTACAAGTTGTGTATCTAGAAGCCATGCTAGATAAATATATTGAACAGAGAAATAGGCTAACTTCTATATGAATATTTCATTTCCAAATTACAAGATAGGATATTTAAGATAAACATAAAAAGGTTTCTAAAGACGCAGAGGATTGTTTTCATGTTTCCTGATATGTACTCCACCCTTTTATAAAGTAGCACTCTACCTGATGAGGCCACGCTCTGAGAACAAACTCCATAAGGAAAAAGGAAATAGTTCCAGGGACTTTTAAACAATGCACTAGTTTAACTCATTCACTACATAATTATTCTATTTTGCATTCTGCCATAGTTACAGTTACATCCATTCCCCCATACATACAGAGATATTGAGATTTAATCTTCATCAAATTCATATCAAAAAATCACTTAAATAATGTAGACTAACACTTTTGCTTTCATGGATGACAAGAGTTGTTAAAGCACACAATTTTATTTCACTGCCATAAATGACTTTTGTCATCTGTGAGTATTTTTGTCATGAACTTTTTAAATGTCATAATTCTTCTTCAGCGTTCATTCTCAAACTCTCAATGGATCTCTCTTATAACAAGACAATGGTCCTAGATTTTCAGTCGGATATTGTCCAGAGAAGGGAAATGTGTTGTGTCACTGTTTTATTTATGCCAATGGCTTGACACATCTGTCTTTGGTGGTATTTCATAATTCAGAATGATTCCATACAGCGTTTGTCTATGAATAATATCCTTCCAATGATCAGATCGATTTAGTGCCAATAGTTATAGTTTTAATGATTTGATTACAGTTGTCATGAAAAACTTCAAAATGAATGATGTAGCTGATGGTCACATATCAGGCTATTTAGCAAGCAATAATGATATGACAGACTTAGAATGAGATACAAAATTTGACTATGATTCAAGTAATGGTCATAGTGAGACATGATTGTTCTCTGGGTACAGAAGGGAGTGATGGAACCCCCAACATGAAAATGGAACAGTGCTAGTACCATAAAAAACTTTTATTACAGGATGTTTTCCTGTTACGGAGCGTAGGAAGGCTTTTTTTTAAAATTGGCAGTTGAAATAAAATAATGGCAGTCACCATGGCATGTATAGGGTAGGTTTTTATTGTACCTATGAAAGATACAATCCTGTCCCAACTGGTTTTCTTCTGCATTTGTTCTCAAACTACTGCTGAAAATTTTCAAGATGTAGTTTTCAAGATGCATTGTGTCATGGTTTACAGCATTGCTGCAATATATTTTTGATCTGCTTTTCATAATGCCTTTTGATCTGACACATCCGACTTCTGCATTGTTTCTGAGCCGCTTTGACCCTAAATAGGATGTGAAACCCAACTCCACCCCGTAACGTCCTTAGTTGTTTCTTGCGACATGCATGGAAAGTAGTGTTGCTATTCTTTGCTTCCCTTTTGGGCCCAAGCAACCCATGGCCAAACTGGTGGTTTGAACATAAGACCTCATGGTTCTGAGACTAGAGTTATAGCCATTTAGTTACTTTAGACAAAATCATCCAGTAATGGTAGTGCCACTTCCATTTTCAAGAGTAAAAAAATCAAGCAGAAAATAAATGGAAATGGCAAATTTTTGTGACATAATATTTTTGTAAAACTTAAATTGAATATCTTGATGGAAATCAACATCAAATTGAAAATCAACATGATTGAACAACTCGTGAAAGCCTCAAGAACATCACAATACAGCAAACTGGATTTAAACCAGGTCTACTCTGATGGCATCCACTCACCTTGCATCTTAAGTCAACAGGTTTTCCATCTTCAACCACACAGCATCCCTAATAAAGATGCAATCTTTAGTCCCGACTTCCAACATGTATATTCTCAAGCTACTATGAATATGGACCAGTTAATTGACAACCTTTTTTTTCAGTTTAAGAAATGGTGAATATCATTGCAAAAGAAAGTCTAAACAAAGGGCTTAGTCTGAATAGCAGAAAAAACTGAGTAATGATAACATAAAATAATAAATGTTCTGCAGAAGACAAAGTAGATGGGATCAGTCAACATATTGAAATATTTTGGTACATTAATATCTGCATCAGGTGGAAGATGTATTAAGGAAGATGTAGAATTGCCCAGGAAAAGGCAACATTTCAAAAGATGAAGACCATCCAATGTAATATATCTTTGTCATTTGAGGTAAGAAAGAGTTTTTAGAAGTTATATAGAACCAATTCTAATGTATGGCAGTAAATCATGGACACAGCAGAAGAGTGAAAAATTATATTGAGGCAGCAGAGATATGGTTTTGTAGAAGAATGTTAAGAACACCATGGGCAGATAAAAAGTGTAAGGATATCTTGAAAGAAGTTAGTTAAAATAGAGAGCTGCTTACCTGCCATCAGAGACAGTCCACATTCTTTGGACACATCATGAGAAGAGGAAAGATGAAACACATTGTAACAACAGGTAAATTTAAGAGCATGAGAGATAGAGGAAGACCAATAGAGAAGATGCTTGGCAACCTAGCATTGTGCCATGGGAGAACATTGGTATAAAAAATGATTAACAGCACATGAAATATAAGGCTGTAGAAAGATATGATAACCAACACTACACAACATGGACCATAAGAAGATCGACACACAGACAACAACACACATACACTGTACAGGTATGTAAATTCCTTGAGAACCACAAATACTGAATATTATTACTTGCCAGAAGACCTCAGTACCATAATGACCAACTACGGTAGGTCTACTTGTAAACAACACATAAACACAAACAAGGTTGTTCCAGATTTGACATGGACAAATTAATATTATAATAAAGAAACATGGAAGATTTATTATTAAAGAAGAAAAAACTTCACAATCCTAACTTTTCCTAAAATTATCAGTAAAAATCAGCATAACCAAGAGAATGAAAAAAGTGTGACAACAAAAGTGTTAATATCCACTTGCCTGCTTAAAGCTATACTACTTCAGATATTCATCATCAACATCAAACACTATGCATAGGTGATCACCACAACTCTCTATTTCAAGTACCTATACTAGAATCATTGTTGACTCTTTGCCATGTCACAATGTTAAACTATCTAATATTCTCTTACATTGTCATCCTCAATCTGATCTTGTCATCCTCTGTCTTTCTTGCCCTTTGTAATTATGTTCTCCAGACTTCCCTGTCTTGCGTGTCTAAAAAATAAAGATTCAAGTCTCTTTCTGATATGATTAAGTAACCACCATTCTTGCATTTGACTCTTTCAGCACTTCCTTGTACATTTTTTTCTAGCTATTCATGATATTTTTAGCATTCTTAAGTTCTTAGAAGATGAAATTCAAGGTTGGCTCATTGACAATAAATTTGTGCTGAATAATAAACATGGTCTGCTTTCATGGCAGAGAGGCTAGTAAGCGAGTCTAGCAGTTTAAATTCTTACAAACTTGACCTAAGTTTTGTGGTGCATTGGCCATGCTGCTGAACATGTAAATGGGACTTTGAAAATTCAACAATAGTTAAAAAGCAAATATTTTATAATGCAGATGATGCTACAGATGTAGCAAGTCTGTCATAGACATGTAGCAAGGATATCAGAGACATGTACCAAGGATATCATTGACATATATGTAACAACACAGACACCCATTGTCCTACAGTGAAGCAAAAACAATAAACCAGAACACATATAAATCAAAGTGGAAGACAAATTTGATGTCTATTTTTTGACATCACCTTCAAAAATATAAACAGACCACACTATTTCACCTTAGAACAGGTCCCTTCAGACTGTTGAGTCACCTTTACCAATTGAGGATTTCATACACAGATGAATGTACATGTGGATCTGGAACCCAGCCTCCTGAACACATACTTCAGGATTGCCCAACCTAGTCTACCCAAGCAGAGACAGCAGACCTGGCCAGAGGATACAGATTTGAGGCAAAAGCTATAGGGCAGTCACTCTGATCTGGAGAAGACAGTGGACTTCCCCCTGATGACAGGCCTGACAATATAACATGACCGCAGATGCTGAACACAGAAGATTGACATATAGCAAGTACAGTATATCACTGACATGTAGCAAGTATACCATAGACATGTAACAAGGATATCATTGACATGCAGCAAGTATATCATTGAGATGAAAGATCAATTGTTAAATGAACTGAAATGCCGGAATAATTGTTTCTTTCAGGCTTATATAGTCCTGGGACAGTTTCTTCTCTTGAAGAAGGATGAAGCTTTCTTCAAAGAATGGTTGTGTGATGTAACAGGCGCCAACTGCAAGCAACAGAATGACTGTTACCTGTGTCTCAAAGAGTGGTGTGATTCTTTCTTGTAATGTCTGTGTTTGATCAGGGATAGTAATGTGGTACGTTCCTGGAGAAACAGATTCACTATACACATCTATCATTGTACAAGTTTATAGTGACAAGGACTAGAGGCATACTTGCTGGTACGTAACCGGTTTCAAGAACACATATTGTAGTTGTTGACAAATTGGACAAATGACAATTTCATGATGTCATTGAACTCTAGGCAAACCCATAGGTTCTATGTCATTTACTCAGTGTAACAGAGTGGAAAGTTAAATTATCAGTGTCCACAAAATGGAGATATTTGCGGTCATTAATCAACTTCTCTTCAAGGCAATTGCAACTAGCTGCTACTAAATAATACCATAGATTTAATACTGGGTTCATACTGCTGGTGCACACAGGTACTCATTGTTTATAAAACAGATGAAAAGTTTGTAATAAACTATTCAATATCTACTCATGTTTATTATGTTTGTTAGTTGCTTGTGGCCACATGTTATGAAATACCATATAATGTTTTAGTTTTCTAACATTTGGATGAGATCTTATTCATTTGATAAATAACATATTTGTATCAGTAACCTGGTGAATTAGGTGTTGGATTTTAAGATTGAGTGGAGAAATATTAGTGAAGACACCTTCAGGGAATTTTTCCTAACCATGAAATGTCCACTCAATGCCAATGCACATGGGTTCCATTCATCAGGGTAAATAATAAATGATACAAAATGTGATACCTAATCAGGCTGCCAATCCAAAAGGAAACATTATCTGAGTGCAAATCAAGGCTACATAGAGAGACAGCAAACCAGGTGGCTTAGCCACATCATAAGAATGGAATCAACTCAACCAACCCTAGAGAAGTTCAAGCTAAAAAGCACGAGGAAGATCAAAAACTAGATGGGTGAAGACAATCAGCAAAACCTTAAAGAGACATGGACCGATCATGGCCAATGCAACCCACATGGCCAAAGGCAAGACAACTCCAACTTTACCCCTATGACACTTAATGCCACAAGTAGAATGACAATCAACAGATAGATAGATCTGTTAAAAACAGTGGGAGTACCAATAGTTATGGTGCTGTTACCTGCCTGAACAAGCACCTATTAAAAAAGAGCTCTGTCTCTGTGTGCACACATAACATAAGAAATGTATCTCATTGCAAAAGAACCCATTCTGAGTAGGAAGCATCTTCCCAAAGCATTGCATACACACACAAATATATATATATTTTATTAAATGCCTTTATTTAACACAGAGAGGAGCATGGCATCCTAGTTGATAGTGAGCTTGCTTACTATCACTGGGTTACAGTGTGCCAGGCTCAAAACCGTGACTGGACATATAAAAAATTCGGGACTTGATTTATCGCTTGATACAACCTAGTTGTATCCAGTTGACCTAGCTGTAAATGGGTATCTGATACATGAGTTAGGAAAAGTAAAAAAAAGCAAGGAAAGGAACTGGAAACCCCACCTAATAGTTTCTGCTGCTTGTACATGAAGAGTTATCTTCATAACAGGTTGCTGCCATGGGACCTACTTTACCTTACCTAACAATACTTTTCAAAATCTGCAATTATATTTATTCTTCATTGCTTCTACTGTATATAATGCATTTCTGATATTACATAAGTATTTTGTTGGTCTGAACTACGTTGTTATGGAATTGGACTGTACAACAATCAGTTGATATTAGTATAACATAAGTAACTTCAAACAGTGTTGTAACTAGTCATCTTGTGTTGGAGTTTGCTTTGATCATCTGTTTCTTGTGATGGTATGTTATTGATTCAGAAAATAGAAATGGACTATGTCGTCATTTTATTTGCGTCAATGGCCCAATACCAGTGTTGGTAACTACCCCGGTAATACATTTAGTGTTTTTACCACTTCAACTGAACAGTGGACGTCTGTAACCATATATGGCTAGTAAAGTAAGCCAGGTGTATGAGAGAACTAGTTGGTTCTCATATTTACACACTGTTTACCAAGCTCAAGTTCAATGATCATGCATGCTTGACCTTTTATCCACTGTTGTGTGTCGCTAATAACATACTCACAATTTGAGCTTGGTCTTTATATTTCACATTGTGCATCAGGTCAGAATGCCATAATCAAATAAATACATATACATAATATATATCAAGTGACATATTCTTTCAAGAACATTGTCTTTAATGAAGGTCTGCATTGGCCAGAGACATGTACATACATTCTTTGATATCACTGGTCCATCATTATCTTGATCTTTCTCTTCTTCTGTTACCTGGAACTTCTCTTCAAAATGAACCTTTCGATACCATCATGTCGCTTTGTGTCCAAAATACTGTAGATTCCTTCTTATGATGGTATTTAGACTTCACAATCGAGACCAGAAGACACAGAATTAGAAACGAGGTCATAAGAGAAAGAGTGGGTGTCATATCAATTATACAATACATACAAAACCAATAGATACAATGGTTTGGTCATCTGGAAAGAATGCAGTGTGATTCATTAGTTTATAAAGCATATATATATGAATAGAGGAGCAGCAGAAATAAGAGCCAGGGGTAGACCTAGAGTACGCTGGATCGACAACATTAAAGAGATGCCATTACATGAACACCAAATAACATTATCTGAAGCTGCCAGAAAAGCAAGAACAAGAACATTGTATCGTGACACCCATAAAGGGTAAAAGAGGAAAGAAAGAAGAAGAAGAAGATGGTATTAGAAGCCACCCTTCATTTAGTTTCAGTAATTTCAGTGTTCTTTTTCTCTGTCCATGTTATTCATAGGATCTTTCTGTAGCACTTCATTTCAAATGAATTTATTCTTTTGGATATTGTTTAGAATCAAAGTATCACATCCATATGTTGCCATTGAGAAACATTATCTTAAAAGACATCTTATTATACACAATAGCACATCAATATAAAATTAACCAGCATGATCACAGACTGTAGAAGTTTTTAGAAAGAGAAATATTTATTTAGTCTTATCAAGAATATAAGAGGTCATCATCTGTGAAGGCTTCGGTAGTAGCTCGAGAGATGCCGGTTTGTTGCCGACTCAATCCTGGATCTGCAGAAACAGAAAGTTGATCATGATCGTGACATGATTTATTTGTTACTAATGATAACATGATATACAGTAGTTAGTTATGATACATGATACAAGATTTGACCTACAGTGGGAACAGGATGCCATGCATCATGTTGTATGGACGGGAAATATCAGGAATGGTATAAAGATCAAAAACAAGAAAGTGATAGTTTCTTCAAGGGATGCACATATAAGAAGACACACAACAGCACACGATGGTACAAGCAGGCCTCTGATACTTTGTACATCAAACATATACTTCAAGAGTGTTCTGAGCATGAAATGCTGAGGCAGACATATTGGCCAGAGGAAACAACACTGGAATCAAAGCTCTATGTGACACTGTATGAACTACAAAAGACAGTGAGTTTTATTAAGGAGACAGAATTACAGATATAGACATGTTTCAAGTGAACGAAAGAAGAAGAAGAAGAACTTTGTACATACTACGGGAGACTTTGTGGTTCAGATTGGTTTTGTCAGTCACATCCATCATCGTCATGGATTGTAGATTCAATTTCTCATAGTACAACAATAATACTATCATCTGGAAAGACAGAAAGCTGACTACTATGTAAGATGTGTGTTGTATGTCGCCATGGATCGTAGATTCTATTTCTTATAGACAGCAATACTACTTTTGTCTACTACTATGTAAGATGTGTGTTGTATGTCGCCATGGACCGTAGATTCTATTTCTTATAGACAGCAATACTACTTTTGTCTACTACTATGTAAGATGTGTGTTGTATGTCGCCATGGATCGTAGATTCTATTTCTTATAGACAGCAATACTACTTTTGTCTACTACTATGTAAGATGTGTGTTGTATGTCGCCATGGATCGTAGATTCTATTTCTTATAGACAGCAATACTACTTTTGTCTACTACTATGTAAGATGTGTGTTGTATGTCGCCATGGATCGTAGATTCTATTTCTTATAGACAGCAATACTACTTTTGTCTACTACTATGTAAGATGTGTGTTGTATGTCGCCATGGATCGTAGATTCTATTTCTTATAGACAGCAATACTACTTTTGTCTACTACTATGTAAGATGTGTGTTGTATGTCGCCATGGATCGTAGATTCTATTTCTTATAGACAGCAATACTAATTTTGTCTACTACTATGTAAGATGTGTGTTGTATGTCGCCATGGACCGTAGATTCTATTTCTTATAGACAGCAATACTACTTTTGTTTGAAAAGATGACTACTAATGAAATCATTAGTAACGTTAGTAACTTCAACGTGATCATTATATTTACAAAGATACAACTCAGATACAACAACACTCTTAAGTTATAACACACCTGTGTACTTATATGTGGTTCCATCTGATCAAATCAGTCTTAGCATTTGTATTGAATTATACACATTTAACACTCACACTGCTAACGAAATTCGGATTGTCAAATTTCCGTTATATACCTATGGTGATAAACTTCGATGATAGTCAAAAACATTATACTTAAGAAATATGGCAACTATAGTGCACTAAGAATAACTCATCCAGGATAGTACATCATTCCAAAATGGCTGCATGCATGAAAGTCAGTCTCTCGATATGGCTTATGAGTTATATTCGTGAATAATTCTGGAAGGTAAGATTTTGTGATATATAGAAAATAATGTAAATCCACACCCAGCATTATAATAAGTATTATTGGATTCTTGAAATAAATCTGGGGTTTTCAAATTGATTCAGAAAGCGCAAACATTCATTATGATACAATGAAAATTTCTAAGCTCTATCATGTAAGTTTGATTTTATAGGAATTTTAAATATGGTGCTGTTGATGTCTCAAAAAATTGCTAACACCATTGGTAATGAAAGATAAATACACTTAGGACAGCTGTCAACACAATGTTAATGAAACTAGCAGTACAGAATTTGTTAAATGAAACAGTGCCTTCTAACATATCAAATCTCAGATAAAATTTTAACAAAACAACGAAATAAGAGATAACTGCCAACTAGCACATATATTCTATGTCATGTCCAACGTATGATCCATGGATGGATATTGTGCTCCCAGATAGTTTGATAGATGTCTTCTCTCATTCAACAAACATATCACAAATGTAATTCTGAAGGCAAAAAGAGGGATCAGTATCATGAAGGTTATGGCTGAAGTAGTCACCAGTGTAATGCTTGGACATGTTAATTGGTTGAGGTAATAATCACCAGTGTATTGCTGAGCCCCTGAAGGGGAGTAAAGAATAGTAACACTGACCTACCACAGATGTCAGGAAGTGACTAAGAAAAGCTGCACATGTTGTTGACTACTCATTCTGCAGAAGAGGAAAATCATAATGCAACAAACAGGATTTGAACCAGGTCCGCACAGATTTGTGTTGTCAAGACTACTAGGCTTGCAACTTAAGTCAACACGTTTTCTGTCTTTGGCCACACTGCATCCCTAAAAAATATGCACTTTTAGTCAAGACTTTCAACATGTATATTCCCAAGCTACTATGAATATGGACCGGTTGAATGATATACAGATAACAACACACACGCTGCATGTATGTAAATTCCTCAAGAACCACAAACATTTTAACATCAGGTTCACAGTGTGGCGGTGAGGATAACATTCTGTAAAGGACATCACATAAATGATAATGTCATGTTTAACTGTAATCTTCAGAGTTGAAATAAAATACAAACAAGTTACCTGAACTTTGACTCGTCATGTCTCTATCTCCTTCACCTTCAGAAAGTCTGTAGATGTCACCACATAAATCAATTAAGCAAATGTTGAAGCAAACTTGTTTAGACAGTTGTCAATGTAAATCACAAACAGTAGTGTCATAGTTTATCTAAATGGGCATAGTCATATGGCTTGAAGTCATGAGGAACAGATGATAAATGCAATTAGAAAGCCAACTCCAATACAAGATGACTACCAATTTTATGAAAAAAATCAGACTCAGTTGTCATTCTGCACCTCAGAACAGTACACAATTGACTGCACAGCCACATGTAGTTCAAAGTTCAAGATTAGCAACACAGCAATGTGGACAGGCCACACAACAGAACATATTGTTCAGGAATGCACAAATATGAAATGCTGAGGTAAATACACTGGCCCATAGAAAAAAAAGTTGAAGAAAATCTCCACAGACCTCTTTAGAAGTTACAAAACACAGTCAAGTTTATAGAAGAGACAAAATGTCAAATATAAGCACAATCCAGGCAAAAGGAAGAAGAGGAAGAGATTACTGGATGTAATCTCATTGGCTTCGTCTAGTGAGTTAACATAATTTGTAGTGAATGAAGTGTATGATTCACCTTGTCTGAGATAATTTTCTCAACAAAGGTACACTGTGCTACAATGGAAATACACTGCTGCAAGGGAGATACACAATGCTACAATTAGATTTTTGTTAAGGTGATTACTTCATCTTCTTATGGTCCCCGACATTTGATGTTGGTTAAGTCTTCTTCTTCATGTACTGTCAATCATTTGTGATACCAATGTTCTCCCATGCCACAATGCTAGGATGTCAAATTCTTGGTCTTCCCCTACCCTTCTTGCTCTTCAACTTGCCTGTTGTCATGATGTGTTCCATCTTTCCTTTTAGAAGTCTTCTTATGATGTGTCAAAAACTTTGAATTGTCTCTTTCTGACACTGGTAAGCAGCTCTCTTTTTTTGAATTAACTGCTTTCAAGATATCTTTCACTTTTTATCTGTCCATGTTGTCCATGGCCATGTGGTTAGAATTCCATTCTCAGACCCTTGAGGTCCACGGTTGGGACAGGATTTTTTCTTTCAGAGGTACAATCAAAATCCTTCCTGTACATGTCGCGGCGTCTGCTATGGCAAAGCAGCCTTTATTTCCACAGCGCATAGAAAGCCTCCCTGCACTCCTTCACAGGAAAATATGCAGTAGCAAAAGTTTTTAAAGTTGTTCTTAACATTCTTCTTTAAAACCACATATCTGTTGCCTCAGTATAATTTTTCACTGTTCTACTGAGTGTCTAAGATTCACTTCCATATATCAGAATTGGTTCTATAAAACTAACGTGATGTAGAAAATAAAATGTAATTTTCATTAAAAATTTGGGAACATTAGGATGCAACATGAACAATAAAACATATTCCTGTAGTTTCAGATCTGATATGGCTTCATGGAGTTGTTCTTATCTATGGGATTATCTGTATTGACAATATCCTATCTTCAACACAAATTTGTGTTGTTTTATCTGTGTTTGCCTGTATAGATACCATCATATCTTCAACACAACTACCCAAAAATAAATTTGTGTTATTTTATGTACATGGAGTTTTCATTATCTCAGTGGTTGTCTGTATAAACAACATCCTAATATTCAACACAATTATCCAACACACATTTGTGTTGTTTTATCTACATCAAAAGCAAGCAGACATTCCTCCCCTCCCTCGCCTAGGAAGTTGGACCATGACATTTAATACATGTACAAAGGAAGTCATGAGAAGAGACTGGGCTGAATTAATTAACCGCTGAAGATGGATGTGTCAGGCCATTGGCGCAAATAAAACAGTGACACAATGCATTTCCATTATCTGGACTACATCCTACTGGAAATCTAGAATGGATCATGGTCCTGCTACAAGAGAGATCCAGTAGGAGTTTGAGAATGAATGCTGAAGAAGAAGAAGAATTAATTAGAAGTGTGGATACATTACAAAATGATGAAGAGGAAAATACAAAGTACATGTTTAGAGAATGATAGAAATGGCAGTGATCTGGAGAGAAAGTGCATCCTCACTGGAAAGACCAGATAAACCTACAACCAACATCTAACTGGGAATTTTGAGCTTACCGTATATACTTTTAGATGGCTGACACAACCAACATCTGACTGGGATACTGAGCTTATATACTTTTAGATGGCTAATGAAATGACAAGCAGAGCATTTATGGGAATGCTGCTTGTGCAGTGATCTTAGTTCCTAATCAAGAATCAAAGAAATGGGCTAAAAACCCACTCTGATAATTTTCCTAAAGAAATGTCACCAAAAAACACCATGATAATGAAGAAATGTTTTGTTTGTAAATAAAACTCCCTCCCTGCTTACATATCTATGGCCCTGATGACAAGTCAACATCAAGGGAGTTAAGATTTATCTTATAGCATGTAAGGATAAATCACCAGTGTCAGGGTTAAATCATCAGCATGTCTAGGATAACCAAACAAGCACATAATACAAGGGCTGTACAGTTTTATCCATAGATACTGAGCTGCTTAGCCAGTGGTTAACCAGAAATAGTATGACATGATCAAATAATCTTCAGTACTCTGTAGTCATGGTGCCATTCCTCAACTATCTCAGAACTTGAGCCCTGGTACATGTGTGTGTGTTCATCCATCACAAGTAATGATGACCATTTTAAAATCCACTTTTGAAAATTCAGTTTTTATAGAATTCTTCTTCTGCGTTCGTTCTCAAACTCCTGCAGATTAGCAGGATGTAGTCCGGAGAACAGAATGCGTTGTGTCATGGTTTACAGCATTGCTGAGATATCTGCGCCTTTCGGCTTGACACATCTGACTTCAGCATGGCTTTGGGTCACTGACCCTATATGGGATGGGACAGCCAACTCCATCCCATAACCTCCTTAGTCGCCTTTTACGACATGCGTGGAAGGTAAACAGTGTTGCTATTCTTTGCTCCCCTTTAGGGCCCCGACAACACACGGGCGTTATAGAATTCATAGAATTATGACCATGCATAATAGATGGCTAATGAGCCCTATTTGAGCTGTAAATGTTCTTGGGCAGTTTGGACTTGGAATGACCACTGTAGGCGGATTTTTTTTCTATCCGTGATTTTCTAGGTACTCTCCGCTGTTGGGCTGCAGCATTTCTCCTCTTTTCACAAGATGATGCGCTCTTTTTGACTGTAGAGTGCCATGTAGATTTTGTGCAAGTTCTTCCCATGTGTCTTGGTTTATTTCAAACGCTTTCAGTGAGGTCTTTAATGAGTCCTTGTAGCTCTTCTTTTGGCCACCTTGAGATCGTTTATCCTTCTCCAGATCACCATAGAGAAGTATCTTTGGCAGGTAATGGTCTGGCATACATACCAAATTACCTGCCCAACAAATCTGTGTCTGCATCAGGATAGTGTCAATGCTGGGGATACCAGAATTGTCAAGGACAGTGATATCTATAATCTTTTCTTGCCATCTGATGTTCATAACTTTTCTGAGACAAGTTGTGTGAAAGTAATTGAGTTTCCTCACATGATGTCTATACACAGTCCATGTTTCACTAGCGAATAACAGCACTGTAAATACCACTGCTCTGTAGACTTTCAGCTTTGAAGTTAATGTTATTTCCAAGTCAACATTTGCGTACAATATGCCGAAAGTGTTCCTTGCCGTAGTGATCCTTGTATATACTTCACCATTAACATTGGCATCTTGTGATACTACCTAGGTTTGTGAAAATGTACATGCAATCATCACAACATGTGTGCTCTGTACATGGATTCATCACAACTATTGAATGAATACTTTCCAGACAGTTTTAGACTTTGGGCATTTTCTTACTGCATCTAAACCAAAGAAATACTGTATCGGTCTCAACTCACCCCTTCTCTCCATCATCGACTTCATTTCCTTCCTCATTCTCTGATCCCAATGAAGCAAGTGTTTGAGGATTAAACAGCTTGTAAGGTTCCCCAAGAATGCCAGCTCTACATGACAGAGAGAGATACATATTGATACAGTGTTAGAACATTTGTAAGTGGATATTTATCATCAATTTGATATCATCATCTGTCTACAGTGTATCTAGCTATTGTGATTTCCATTTCTGCCATTAAGCATCAGAGAAGTAGAAGATTGAATTGTCTGTTCTTGGCCATCTGAGTCACATTGGCCATGGTTAGCCCGTGTATCAAATATAAGAACACATGGAAGTGGATATTTATCATCATCTATCTATTGCCATTTCCATTTGTGCATTAAGCATCATGGGGAGGAGGGGGGGAAGAGGGGAGTTGGAGTTGCTTGTCTTTGGCCATGGCCATTTATCATCATCATTGCAACAGCTATTGCAAAAAAAAAAACATAAAGTACACAGAATTAAAACTTTCTCAACAATTCACATGCTTTTCCCTGTAGAACTTTTTTATATCGTTAAATAAATATGTTCACACTCAGCTCACATTTACCTTACTTAAGGTTGCACCAAGATGGCGACACTGTTAAAAAACTGTTCATGTTGCAATACGTTTTTCATATTCCACACAAAACATCTAATCTACAGAAGGTTTCCGGTTCAAAATGGAAGTAGTTGTGGTCTTCATACTTGCTATGGTCAGTTGTATCTATGTCCTAATAGGCACAATACTAAAACAACCACTATTCATGAAACAGAGTTTATTAATGAAATAACTGACAAACTATGAGTACTCACAACCAGATCGGCCTCCAGATTAACACATCCAAAAATGTCATAAGAAAACATAGATGGAACTACCTGGTTACTATAAGATTAGATGAAAATAGATTGAACCAACAAGCATTCATATGGACACTGGATGGCAAAAGAAAATGAGGAAGACCTAAAACTACTCTAAAAAAATACCATACTTAAAGAAGGGGAAACAATTAGCAGCAAGTCAATTCATTCATTTCATTCATTTCATTCATTTTCCTTTTGTGCTGAAGATAGGGCAGAGGTCAGATCTCTCCAATTCTGTCTGTTCAAAGCTATTCTGTGCAGTTCTTGAATAGTATGAATATTGGTTGTTTGACTTTCTCTAAGTATTGTTCTTCTGAGTGTTTCTGTTGGTCTACCCCTTGCTCTTTTACCTGTAGGTATCCATTCAAGAGATTGGTGGTGTATTCTGTTGGTGTCTGCACGTAGGACATGCCCGATGTAGGACCAACGGCATTTTCGGATAACATCTGTGATGAAATTTTGATGTGTCTCTTCTCTGATTTTATCATTTGATTTGAATTCACACCAACGGGTGTTATTTATCCTACGAAGACATTTGTTCTCGAAACTCAGTAATTTCTTTTCTGAAGATAAAGAGCTTTTCCAGCTCTCACATCCATATGATAGCACCGGAATAACGCAGGAATTAAATAAGAGCATTTTCGTGCATGTGCTGATTGACCTTGACTTCCAGATATTAGACAGTCTGTTAAATGCACTTGATGCTCTAAATGCACTTTATGCAAGTCAATACAAGAAGTAAAATTGCAGGTAATGGACTGCAGCACATGGAGAACTGCCCTATGTGCCGTCTGTGGCATGAAAGGAACAAACTAAATAACTAAGCAGAAGGTCTGAAAATCAGGTTTGAAGTAGGTAAACTTAAAATACTTCCCCACCGTCAAAGTTAGAAAGGCCAGCCCAAAAGTCACAGAACTTGAAAAAAAGGCATTTACGCTACAGAATTGAATCCATGCATCATATGATACATTGTCAAAATGTTGTTCAAGAGCGCAGACACAAAGTAAACAACAAGGACTAAATAACCACAGAATTGTCCAAATTTTGCTGTTCACTGAATGACAATCTGGCCCACAGTATCATCTCTGTAAAGCAAGTTGTGGGGAACCCAAGATGACCTAAAGCAACCGCTCTATTCATGACCAACATTGTACTGGATGTTCAACAATTGATCACAGACAAAGAATAACAAGACTATCAAGACATTGGAACACCTGTGTGTTGCCAGGGCATGAGAGGGGAACAAAGAATAGAAACACTTTAACTTCCATGGATATTGTAAGAGGTGACTAAGGAGGTTAAAGGATGAAGTTGGCTGTCCCATCACATATAGGGTCAAAGTGACCCAAAGCCATGCTGAAGTCGAATGTGTCAGGCCAAAAGGTGCAGATATCACAGCAGTACTGTAAACCATGACACAACACATTCTATACTCTAGACTACATACTGCTAATCTGCAGGAGTTTGTGAACAAACACTGAAGAAGAAGACATTGGAAATACAAAAACATTATGTGTAGGGGACCCAAATTACAAATGTTGTTTCCTTGAATACGATGTGGCCATAGACTGTTATTTAAAAAACATGCCTAGTAAGAGAACTGTAAGCATATTTTTATCATTATTCCAAATTTAGTGATTCATTGGTTACATAAGATTTGGATTGGCCCAGTCACGAGTGTATTCAATCTTGAGAGCAGATTACCATATGATGGCTTTACATGTGAATTTCTGTAACATTTACATTATTATGGCCTTACATGTGAATCCCATAACATTATTTCTGCCATTATTTGTAAACATTGTAACATGAAATATATAGGAGAAACTGACATTTGTGACATCTTCATGTCATTTATCACAAATCTCTTACTCCTCTTGCCATGCCCTTCAATGACACTGATTGCCTTAGTGTCTGGACATCCAAGCTACTGCAATAAAATTGTGCTCCACTAACAGTAGGTTTAGGTACACCCTTGAGAATTGTTATATTGTTATGGTATGATGAAGTCATTTGATTTTAATACACATAATTTGTTAAATGGTGAGGCTTGTGTCATTCCATTTGCTTCTGGTCCTAATTCTTTTATTTCTTTCCTCATTTTCTACATATGCTTTCTGCCACAATACATAATGTATTGAAAAAATAGAAACTCAGATATTTTAAACACATTGAAAATTCCAGAGTGTTGGTTACTAAACACAATAATAAAAAGAAAACTCAACCTGTTTGGTCATATAAAGAGACACAACTGTTTAAAATACAAATAATGGAGGGAAGATTACCTGGGAAGAGGAGAAAGGGCAGACCAAGAAGACGATGGACTGGCGACATTAAAGATAACATGAATACATTATTGGAAAATGCAAGCTGCATCGCCCAAGACAGATTCAGAGCGTTCATTGGGAAGACAACGTTCTGGAAAGAATACGTCACATGACATGACATATAAATCACAGTTGCCTTAAAAAAAATATTTACTGGGTATATTAAAAAAAATATTATTTAATTTTTGTTTGGTTCTAAATACAAACGGTTGTAAATAGAAATATAGGAATAAATTGTTAAAATATGGATTTATGAAAAAAAGTTTACAGCTATGAATCGCTGCCTTCATATTTTTTGTTATTAAATGTCTGCTGTCTAGTATATTTGCTATATTATTATTGTTATTGTTTCTTATGGCTGAAATATCAATGTAGTTTCTTTTGTAACTTTAAACTTTATTATTCCATGATTGTTTGCAAACTGAATAGCTTATTACTTTGTCGTTTTCATTAATACCTAGTACAGTCAAATCACAATTTTGAATATCTCAGGTCAACCATCAACACAACTGGAGATTGTTCAGAAGAAATCAGAAAGAGATTAGCAATGGCCCTACAAAAAACACAGATGAAAAATCTATGGCAAGGGGCAAACATGAAAACAAAGATACAACTACTAAGAAGCTATATTTTTCCAGTGGCAACATATGGCTTTGAGATGTGGGCAGTGACACCCGTAATGGAAAAGAACATATTGGCATTCAAAATGAAATGTAATAGCCCCCATTGTCTTGTTACAAGAGAGATCCAGTGGGAGTTTAATAATGAATGCTGAAGAAGAAATGCAATAGAAAGGCCCTAAGAATATCATGGAAAGAAAGATAAATCAATGCAGATGTCAGCAAAGACTTGAATATAGAAGACTGGCTCCTCGAAACTATCAAAAAACATTAACTAATTTTGAACATATAAAGAGACAATGGTTTAGAAAGATTAATCATGGTGGGAAAAATTCCCGGAAAGAGAACAAGAGGCAGACGAAGACTATGATGGACACATGATATCCTGAGCATGATACTGAAAGAGGCTGCTGAGCAGAACTGAGAGGATTACAGAATGGAAGTGAGGACAAAGTTTTGTAAAGGACATGTCACATAGATACAATATGAGAGCATATAAATATAGCACAGTACCACATAAGCAAAGCACAGCTAAAATAGCACAACAGCTAGCAAATAACAGAAGTTGGTTGGTGTGAAACACTTGTCACAAATTTATCAAGTTATGAATTGACTTCATTGCACTTAAGGTATACACTCATAGCTGTTCAGTATCATCTAACAGATGTCAAAGTGTATGCTTATTGATGGCTTCTATGATGCACTGGTTAAATACAATCTTAATTTTGACCTGCAGTGTCACATTTTTAGTGTCACACTTTAACACACACACAAACACACCCACCCATTCACCCTCCCTCCCACATGCACACACGCACCCTCTCCCAATAACAATTGAGATAACAAAATTAAACAAACTAACTCACCGGAAGTTGACAACATCGAGTGTCAGGTCAGAGTACTTGTCATCCATGCTGTCTATTTCTCTCACAGCAGAACTGTTACTGTTGTCAAGAAGACACGAATGTTACACAAAACTGACAATTTGAGTTATAACTGCAGGGTATATATCAGGCACACTGTGGACAAATTCATAGGTGCTCCGAACCATGCCACAATAAATCAATCAGTGTAGTGTGTTGTGGTCTGTACTCCTAGGTGTGTTATGATCTGTACAACCTCAGTGTGTTGTGGTCTGTACATCCTTGGTGTGTTGTAGTCTGCACAGCTCAGTGTGTTTGTAGTCTGTGTACCTCCGTGTGTTATAGTTTGTGCAGTTTGGTGTGTTGTAGTTCGTGCATTGTTTAAGAAAATGCTCTGCAGTATAGAGCTCTTCACAATGTATAGGTCTAAAAAGTGTACTGAGCCACCAATTATAAACTTCAATTAGATTACATGTGAGCGAATATGGACATCATTAAAATGAGTTCTTTAATTAGCATTGTAATGTTCTATCATTACTTACTCATCATTGTAATGTTCTATCATTACTTACTCATCATTGTGCAGTTTTGGACGTCCAAACAGCCAGTATGCTTCCTCCTTTGGTGATGGTAAGATGGACACAATGGCCGGAGATCTTTGGCTGGAGAAAATATATTACAAACTTAGTTTCTCTTTCAGTTAAGATCTATCGATATAGCAGATCAGATCACAAAAGACAAGAAATATGAGAGTGTCTGCTTCTTGTTCATGTGCGATGAGATTTAGTATTATATTGTGAAATTTGTTTGTCTCCTGCTGAGAAGGTGATATCAATTATCTATTTATAAATGAGAAGATATACATGTCAACATATCACTTATGTCAACTTATCACAGCTGTCAACATTATTTTCCATAAATTCATATTGTAGAATTTATATGCGTATTCTTATAAAAACACTAGCATTAGTAATAATTACTGAAATTTAACACCCGCCTCCACTAGTCAATACGTGCGTGTGAGATTCACATTGCTGTAAATCAGTATCAATATGGATAATCTGTAGGCCTACTAGTTGACACCTATTCATATATTAATTATTCATATAAAAAAGAATTTGATAGATATAAAGAAAAATTTAATATCAATCATCCAAATGAGGTTATCATCTATTTGAATAGTTTATACAAGTAAATTTAAATAGGAAGCCAGAGGACAATTAAAAAAGTTCTTGAGACTAACGGGAATTGAACCAGTCCGTTCAACGGCACCGAATCGCCTAGCAACTATTGAACATTATACTAATACGGATATTATGTTATATGTTTGTTGTTACTGAGGATATTTTAATACCTTTACGGGATGTTTGTTGTTGTTGTAATGGTCCTTGTCTCGATTGGTCCGTTCGGGTGACTTTGTGTGCACGGTTTGAATGGCTTGATGAAATCACATCTTTTTTTGGAGAATGCGGTTAGTCAAGTACGGAAGAACGCGTGTTCAATAGTTGCTAGACGATTTGGTGCAGTTGAACGGACTGGTTCAATTCCCGTTAGTCTCAAGAAAAGTTTATAATGATCTAATGATAATCAATCATCCAATGACAAGTGAAAATAAGTCATTTTAAAGAAAAGCTGATATCAGTAATTCAACTAGCAGGTACAGGGGTTGCCACTCACTTGATAATTGACTTGATGGCTGGCCTTTTCCTGTTAATGGAAGAAAAAGACACTGAGATTGAGTCATTAGAACAAGAAAACTATATCTTATAGATAGACCCAGGAATGTAATAATGGTATTGTAAATTCATAGATAATCTGAAATTGTATAATGGGATGGTAAAGTCATAAACAGATCTAGAATTAGGCCTATGTAATAGTATAGTAAAGTTATAAATAGATCAAGAATTATGTAATGGGATAGTAAAGTCATAGATACATCTGGAATTGTGTAATACGATGGTAAAATCATACATCAGCTTCAAGTTTGAGAGTTTAATAGTTTCAGAGTTCACAATTTTCAGAATTGAATGTTTTCAGAGTTGAATAAATTCAGAGATGAAAAGTTTCAGAATTAAGAATATTATACTCAAAGTACCTCATCTAGACTTACTGATAGTAACGTCTGTACTCTGCTTGGGTTAGTTTGTTGTCTGGTACAACAGCTTCTTTCTTTCCTTCATTAATTTCTTCCTTACTTGAGATCTTGGCTGAATCCATCCCATGAGTCTCTAGGAAACAAAAATGGCTAAAATATATTTGATCTTTGATAAGAAATTATTATGTTTCTCTTTTATTAACTATTTATTTAATAAAGTGGTGGGCGGACAATTTTCTTGAAAACAACAGATCTAATAATTACAAAGAAATTGTAATATGACAATCAATACAATGTCTATAAGCTGTGTCCCTTGTTTGCCTTGCGGCGTTAGGGGTGGAAGAGTTCTCTGGAGATGGCCTTCTTGTGCACTGTTTGTAAGCTTGTTCCTGTGGCTTCTTTGATTTCTGTGATCTATCTTTTACATGGTCTGCCTCTGGCTTTATAACCGCTATGTCTATGTGTCATGGCCATTTGTGGCATGCTATATGTCGGTAGTCTGGAAGTGTGTGAAAACCACTTGATCTGTTGTCTTTTGATGTGTTCCAATACTGGTATTGTTTTGGTTATCTGTCTGATGTTATCGTTGCTAATTCTATCTCCTAATGACACTCCGAGTATTCTTCGTAGACATGTCATTTCTGTTGTCACTATTTTCTTTTGTCTTGTGCTGTCATTGTCCAGGTTTGGCACTGGTAGCATAGTGATGGAATAATGATAGTCTTGTATAATGCAACTTTAGTGTCTATGTTTACATTTTTGTTCTTGAAAATGCGTGTCATCTGTCCTAGGATCTGGAATGTTTTGTTGCATCTATTTTGTATATCTTTACTGGTTTTCCCTTCCCTCGATATAATGCTTCCTATGTAAGTGAACTCATTTACTTGTTTAAGGTGTTTATCATCGATGGAGATAGTGATATTTCTTTCTTTCTTTGCTATTGCCATTATTTCAGTCTTTTCAATATTAACCTTCATGTTGAATTTTTGACATGTTGTGTGGAGTTTGTTCATATGTTCTTGCAAATGTTCTTCTGATGTCGCTATTAGTACTTGGTCGTCTGCAAAGAGTAGTTCGTTCAATTTGTCTTTTATGTTATCTTCTTCGTTGGTACTTGTTAGTTTACAGATGTGGTCGATATATGTTATAAAAAGTAGACGGGATAGGACACACCCCTGGCGAACTCCTGATTGAATTTGGAACTTATTGGACACACCTGTATTTGTTCTTACTGCACATTGGCTATTTGCATAAATGCCCTTGCATAAATGCCCTTGCAAATGTTGATTAAATGTTCTGGTACTCTGTATATTGATAGTGTTTTCCATAGTTGTTGTCTGTCTACTCTGTCGAATGCCTTTTCTTGGTCTACGAATGTGATATATAATTCTTTGTTGTTTTCTGTGGCTCTTTCTGTTAGTTGTCTAAGTGTAAAGATAGCATCCGTACAGCTTTTGTTCTTACAGAAGCCTATTTGGGTGTTTTGAAGTTGTGGTTCGTAGTCGTTGCTCTAATATTTTGTTAAAATTTTTTCCTGTGTGGCTTAGTAAAGATATCCCTCTGTATTTTGTGCAGTCTCTCTTACTGCCTTTTTTATTCCATATGGGAATGATTGTCACGTTCCTCCAGTCCTCTGGTGTTTCATGTTTCTTCCACATTTCATTAAAAAGTCTGTGTAACCATTTTTTCCCGCTCTCTGCTGCTGCTTTGATAAGTTCTGTTTGTATGTTATCAGAGCCTGCTGCCTTGTTTATTGGTGCTTTGTTTATTGCATTTTATATTTCCGGTAGTAGTATATTTGGTTCTAGGTTCGCTGCTGTAGTGTTTATTGTTGTGTCTTCGTCTCCTTCTTTTAGATTTAGTAGTTCCTTGAAATATTGTTCAAAGCACCAATAAACAAGGCAGCAGGCTCTGATAACATACAAACAGAACTTATCAAAGCAGCAGCAGAGAGCGGGAAAAAATGGTTACACAGACTTTTTAATACACTACAATGTAACTGCGTGAAACGTAACAACAATTAGACTTACGTAAAACACAGGTTTATATATAGCTTCAATGAGACACGACAGACTATAGCTAACACTAGTAGGTAATGATGGGCAATGATGAGCACACAAGAAATCATAAAAATTACAATACACAAATCACATTCAATGTTTCAACCAAAAGGTCTTTATCAAGACACAAACAAAACATCAAAAGACAACGAATGGAAAAATTATCACAACATCCAACGGAAATATGGAAATGAGATGCCGGAAGGTCAGAAAGTACATAAAAAATAAAATATATGTGGAAACGAAACAAACAAAAAGATGAGTAAATGACAAAACAAACAGAATAAAGACAAAGACCACACCAACCCAGTACTAGACATAAGAGTGGTCGGAATTGAGTCCAAAAGGCTTGAGTGTACCCAATTCAAAAATGAGATGATTTTCTAGAGCATACCTAGATCTATCATCAGTGGTGCAAGATCTGAGGCGGTGAACTGAATATCCAAAGCACCATGATGACCATTGCCATTGAAGTGTGTGGCCACATGAGTGAGTGTTCTGTGCTTGATGGCATATGAAGATGGTTACAAAATTGATTGCTAAATCGTAGGCCAGTTTCCCCAATGTACTGTTTGCCAGAGCGTTTACATATGATCATGTAAATGACATTTTTGTTGAAACGTTGAATGTGATTTGTGTATTGTAATTTTTATGATTTCTTGTGTGCTCATCATTGCCCATCATTACCTACTAGTTTTAGCTATAGTCTGTCGTGTCTCATTGAAGCGGTATATAAACCTGTGTTTTACATAAGTCTAAAAGAAATTGTAGAAAATCTTCTAAAGTACAAGAGTAATTTTCTGGATTCTGATCTGGATTATTTAAGTGAAACTGAGGAGCTGTCAATGATCAACATGGTGAAAGATGTCACCAAGACATTGCTGCTATGGAGGCAAGGTATCAAGGCAATTGGAATCCTTTAATGCTTGATGATTTCTGTTGGACTGTGACAAATCACTGATTGAATGCAATTTTTCCTAAGCAAAGAGAGCTCGAACAGCGACTGAATAATGATGGTAGGGGTTCAATTGTGCTTTTTAGAAACTTTATATGTGAATTTTAAATAGTGTTTTTTATTTGTTCTAAAATTTTATGGTGGAATATCACTAAATTAAATTTGTAATAACAAGTTTTATAATGTTAAAGTGTACAGAATAACTGTTCAACAAAGAAATGGAACAAGTATACATACAATTTGTAGTGCTGAAATTTAAATTCATCATTTAAAAAAACAAACCCAGAGCCAATTAGAGAATTTCATTATGAAATCAAGCATGTCAAAATCAATCAGAAATGATGTATTTAAAGTCAGGTACAAAACAATTTTGAAAATGTGTTGACTAATGTTAGTTGTCAACAGGTACACAGGTCTCATAGACTACATATAGACCTATTGGTTGTAAACTTTAAATGTAATCACCACAAACTACAAAATCTGGCAAATTAGTTTGCTTGTTTCTCTTTGACCAGTCTTATGAGGACAATGATGTGTACAAACTGTTATGAAAGCTGGTTTTATTTAACATGGACATTATATTGTGTTTATTACTGTTTATCTATAGCTAATTGATATTTGTTTACTAACAAACATGGAGTCCAACATAAGCTAAACCTAAACTGTGGATGTCAGCTTTCGAAGTGTAGCTTACTAAAGTCGCTGATAAGTTAAAGTTGGGGCAAGTTAGATGGTAGAGGGTTTAGTGAATCCAGTCATAATGAGGATGAGTTGTCAGTAGTAGTATATTTCATAACCCTTTAGGATCATAGAACTTACGTAAAACACAAGGTTGATTAGCTTTACAATGAACACACAGACTATAGGCTATGGGTATAACAAAAATACAAATGACAGTATACAACACAGTTACAACCGTAAGATCTTTTTCAAGAAAATACAAGTCAAACAGGGAATAAACATAGTAAGTACTATTGTTATACAGTTTTACAGCAGTCTCACTTATTGATTAGGGACATAGGAGTTTGGAGGATTCATCAACAGGTGTAGAACGTCATCTGCGGAGAGGATAAGTGTGCAGAATTCAAGAACTGTCAATTCCTTGATTATATCAATCTATGACTTTCTCGGAGTCCCTATTTTTTCTTCCACCCTCCACTATTTCTTGCGAGTGTATTAGACATGTTGAGTGACATGTGTAAACCACATCAGCTTCCTTGGTTGAATTGTTGATGAAGATAATAAGTTAGTTGTCAGATCCATCATTGCATCCAGGACACATCTATAAGTGATCAATCTCCCAAGTATATCCACAACTACTTGAAGACAGTTTCAGTTCCTTGGTGGTTGACATACATTTTTCTCAGTCCATAGAAGCTCTCATGTTCTTATGTCTGGCAGCATCATATTTCAAGATTTGCTACGATTAATTTTATTCATTCTCAAACTTCCACTCAATCTCTATTGTAGCAGAACAATGATCGATCTAGATTTCCAGCAGGATGTATGTAGTTCAGGGAACAGAAATGCACTGTGTCTCTGTTTTATTTGTGTCAATAACTGATACATTAGATTTCACATGTAACTAGTATGTTCCGTTCTTTACAACTTGCCCTGAATTTCTGTAGCCATATCACTAGTAGGTCAGCTGTACGAGAGAACTGGTTCCTGTACTGTACATTAGACACCAACCTGAAAGCTAACCACAATCAAACATGCTTGACATTTTCACTGCTGTAGGTACCACTGTCAACATATCCACAGATGTCTAACCCAGCCTAGCTCCCATGTTTCTGGAAATCAAAAGGAATATTCTACTATATAAGTCATTCTTGGATTCCTGCATTTATGTTTATTTTATTTCTGACATATTTGTTTACATTATGTTGCATGTTTCAACAGCAAAATGAGTTTATAGGTCAGTGGATGAAACTATTACTGCTGGGTTTACTACTGGTCTCAATGCTTGTCTTACTGCTGGCCTTACTATCAATCTGGGTACTGCAAGCTAGTATTAGTGCAAATACTTCTGCCTCCTTAGTACTTTTTTGTACATACCTGAGTGTTTAACATTTTATAGATGCAAAAAAAAACCCAACAAAACACAAACATTGTATAGAAAAATACCTGATATATATCTTTGCTATTCTAACTGCAATCAGTCACTATTCATTTATAAATGATCAGGTTTTTACCTGATTGTATATTCTTGATACGGAGAGCTGGGTTGAAGGTATCTGATCTCAGGAGTCTGTTGGAAATAAAGGAATAATACTGGATGACTGAAGTGTAGGTAGGAATAATAATTAGATCAGCACAAGTGCGTAGGTAGACAATAAACTGGCAAAAATACATATATAAGAAGATATTATTATACCAAGCTAAAGGTAAGTCTGATGGTAGATTGATTACATGACCAGTACAAAGAGATGCCTATAAGGAAGATTATTAGACCAGTACAAAATGCAGACTATGACTTTAGATGGCCACAGAAATATGAATATCTTCATAAATTGACTAACAAAAAAACTGTGTTAATTAGAAAAAAACAAATCTGACATAGCTTACCTTCCAATTTCTTTCTTCACACAATCAAACTCCTTCCTACGGAATGTGATCCATACAGCAAATGTGCAAAAATGATAGAATGTCTATAGATGACATAATTGAATAAATTGAATCAGAATCACACATGGCTGATAAATTCTAGAATGTCTGTTAAATTCTAGAATATCTGACAGATTTGAGAATATTTGGCAAATTTTAGAATATTTGTCAGATATTAAAATGTCTGGTGAATTCTAGAGTGTTCATTGATGAACGACTAAATGTGAAGGACAAATTTGGATAACAATTTGTTCAACATAATCTAACTAATATGTAGATGTTTTACACATTCTACTTGGTGGTTGCTATGGTAGCATGATGTTTCCTCTAGCTATTTATTTCCCTTTTTTCAGATAAAGAAATGAAGTGAATTAATTAACTTCCAGGAGATGGACAGTCAATTGAAATATAATTTGATATTAGGCTTATAGCTGACCATTTTGAAAGAACAATAAACATTTCAATTATAACCATTTTATATGCCCTATATTTTTTCATTTTTGTTATTTATATGAACATAAGAATGGTTCCAATCAAAAGTTTAACAAGCCTACATTACATCTAGCATGGTTTTGATGTGTTACAATGTTAATTGTGTTGTCATTCATCATATTTAGATATATAGTACATGCTGACATTTTTCCTTTTCTCGAGTGGTACATACCTCAAACAAGCTGCGATCTGAGTAAGTCTTTGACACTCTTGATCTGGTGAAAGATGAGAAATGACAGTAAAATAAAAGATAGGTACCATGGTAGCAACCTGCCATCTGGGATGAAGATACCTCTTCATGTACTAAGCCATAGCAACTATTAGTCGGGTGGCCAGTTTCCCTCTTTTCTCTGTTTATCTTCCTCAACTTATATATCAAGTATCGTATCCATTTACAGCTGGGTTGACTGGAAGAGCAGTTGTATCAGGTGAGAAATCACAACTCTAATATTTTTACCCTACATGGTTTTGAACCTGGCACTCTGTAACCGGTGATAATATGCAACTCACTATCAACTAGACTACCCCTTTTCACAAACAACAGTAACACAAGGCTAAATTTTGATAGTAATTAGAGCATCACCATTTGTTAATGGAAAAAGTCGATAAGGAATCCATTTTAATCATTAGCATATCTGACAGCACTTGATATCTAGTAGTTTCAGTCCTGCATTACTTCTTAAACAATCATCAATTTGCATGACTACAAAACAACAATTGATATACATTACTTTTATACTAACTCTGTGTTACAAATGTCAAACATAGCCCTTGACAAAGATACTAGCAAAAAAGAACATAGCGTGTGAAATAAGATATTTGCGGAATGCAATAAATGTCACCAGACAAGGCTGACGGAGAAATGGAGATATCAGGAAAGAAATAAAGACCATCTGAAGTGAAATCTCACCTCATGAGAATGGAAACAAAACAATCAGCCATTTGTGCATACAACAGCAGAAGATCGGGTTACAAGGCATGAGGAAGACAAAGAATTAGATGGAAGAGACAATCAAAGAAACCTTAAAGAGACATGGGCTGACCATAGCCAATGCAACCCAAATGGTCAGACAACTTCAACTTCTCCAACAATGGATCTCCATAAGTTGCATGTTCGCTGTAAAATAGTTGTATATGCGACATTCAAGCTCTGTGTGAGTTTCATCTGCTGTTATGTTTCACTAATTTTATTTTTCTGAGTAAACTGTACAAGAAAAGTTACAATAAGCTAAAATTATTTATTGAAAGAAAAAATTATGTATAAAATTTCTTCAATAACCAATTCTGTTGGTTGTGTCTTTCTAGTGCAGTGGGTCTTGGGTGAGATTTATTGCAAGATGTGAATGTGTCATCTTTTATGTACCACACAGTAGCCTAGGTGATAGTGAGCATGCTTACTATCACCGGGTTACAGCATGCCAGGTTTGAAGCCACTTCTGGACACACAAAATCTGGATCATGATTTCTTGCCCATCATGACCGTTCCTTCAGTTGACCCAGCTGTAAAATATGATGCACTGACATAATTAATAACATTCTACGTATGAATGTGCAATATAATAATAGTGCTACCAGTGAAAGAAATTTGAATATCACTTCACTACATGATATTCAAATTTCTTCAATTTTGATATCTAATATGTTTATATATTTTTATGTATATGTGCATGTTTATTATATTTACGTTTATTGAAATGGAATGTATATATATATATATATATATATATACATATATATATAGATATTTGTTTAGTTGTGTGATTATTATATGTTGATGTGTATATATTTTCATGTAAATCTATAAATCTATTTCACATGCTATGAATTGCTATTCTTCCTTGCACATTTCTATGTTCCCTTTATTTGTAGTCCCCCCCCCATGTAATAATTTCTTTCTCTATCCTTTCCCCTTTTATTTCCTGCTACCCTACCCTCCCCCCATTCTTGGCATCACAAATTGGTGTCCCATTTCTTTATTTTTTCATTTTTATCTTATACTTTGCATTTCTATTTCAACATTTTTCCCATGCCCATTTCTGTATGTCAATATTGAACACATAATTCTGCACCTAATCTAAAAGCCACAACAAAATGGCCACTTTGGTAATGGCTTTTGTAGGGAAACCATTGTCCAAGTCTTGGTTGTTTTTTTATAGTTGTGTTGTCTTAATTATAGGACAGACATATCGATTATTGTCTTTCTTTCCTTGTTATTTCTAATTATTTTATATTGATAGTTATATTCTGTAACCCGTATACTTAATTTAGTAATTTAACTCTTATTTGTCTGGTTACTGCGGCACTTTCCATTTTGTCGGACATCCTCCGATATTTTGGTTATTTATATTTCACTGCATGTGTGTGATCACTCCACCTTATATGTTTTATGAGATCGGTTTGGAACACATCACACTTTATAGAATGTCCTGAAATAAAGAACCCAGATTTCTGTCTATTTTTGTTGTTGTTAATTTGTCCCTATATCTTGATAAACAACCTTTTAATCAAATCATGTCCAATTGTTTTAATTGTGTCAGTTATAAAACTGTTTTTCTTAAACTTTCCTTAAATTTTATTATTTTATCATCAAATTAATCACAAATAAAAAGGCGGTTCAGAATTCACAAATAAAAAGGTAGTTCTGATTTAGCCAATTCAATAACAAAGAATAATTTAATAACAACATTGTGACTAGTCTAGCAAACCAACAGTGTAGAACTAAAATGCTCATAGGGAACATTTAAGGAGTCAATGAAAAAAACATATATGAAGCAGATAGAAAAGTCATCTCCAGAGAACTCTTCTACCCCTGACGCTGCAAGGCATAAAGGGGTATAAAGCGAAACAAATAACAAAGAAATGTCAATGACATAATTAGTCACATTTTATGTGATAGTACCTATACTTAAGAAAACAATAATATGAACATAATATGATCCAGATCTGTTGTATAGGCTACAGCAAACATACCTGCCACACTCCATATGGTGTTGCTCCTTGACTTCAAGACCCAGCAATAACAAACTGTATGCTCCTCCTAACAGTTTCTGTGCAACAGCCAATCTCTCACAGGCATTTGCATATTCTAACCTCTCAGCCACGCTTGGTTCTCTGTTGATCAATACACTTGCAAGGAATGTTCTTACATAAATTAAATACACAATATCGTGTCTACTGGAAATAAAAATTTAACAAAACAAAGCATAATGCAAAACAACATATAACACAGTAAATAAGCATGAAAAAAATATAAGGAAGTATTATTGTCACTTATTACTAATATAGCTAATGAAGAGCAAAAAGAATGCTAATGAGACAGTCAATAGTTCAAAAATTGTTATTTTTTGCTATGTATTAGTTATATTACTAATCAGTGACAATAAAATCTCATCATGGAAGAAATGATATAGAAATCTTCTAGGTCAGTATTTTGCAAGCTTTGTGCTGCCATGGACCAGAAATTGATTTTCCAATTTGTTAGGGACTGGCATGGGTGCTGAGTGTCAAAGGTCATTGTGATATTTATAGAGTAGGTGGGGAAAAAGAGCTGCAGTTCAACTTTGTAATGTATTCTGATACCTAGACATAACTACTGAACAACAAATGATCATCAGTGCAGAATAGCTTATCTATCCATCTTACATTAGTGAGGCTATTGACAAATATGATTATGTTTAGACAATAGAATGCAAGTTGATGAACATATGTAAAACAGGACCTTTGCCCCATTTGATGGAGGCAAAGATCCACTGGCAAAAAAATGATACAATACATTACAAAATGGAGGGAAAATTGACAAAAACTGCAAAACAACTGATTTACTGCTTGTCTTTATGAAGTTAAATTATGTGTCAATTATAAAATGCTAATACTATGTTTAGTTATCTAACTTTAATGTGAAAAATAATGTAAGTATCAAAAATAGTTGGAAAGTCCCTTTTAAAGCTTATCATGTCTTTGCAACATTGGATGATTGTTATAATTAGACCAATATATATATATATATATATATATATATATATATATATATATATATATATATATATATATATATATATATATATATATTGGTAAATATACATTTAAACCCACGTGGAAGGAATACTAAGCGAGGACGAACAGAACAGTGTGCAGCGAAGGACAGTCACCCTCAGTTTCCTGGACAATGAATATCTACAAGACATGGGTCAGAGTATACACAAATGAGTCAGCACAGAATGGAGTGAGGAATGGAGGTGCAGGTATATATATATATATATATATATATATATATATATATATATATATATATATATACGAGGCGTGTTCAAATGAAAACGGGACTTGTTACACCACGCGTGATAGAGCGCACTGATATTGATGACATTTTGCACTAGTAATGAGTATCCAATAATTTACATACGGTCACGTGTTCATCTTCCCAGCATGCATATGTGCTGCAGAAGACTGTTAACAATATGGCGGGTGTGATTCCGAACCCGTCCAAAGTGAATCAGCGTGCTGTGATCCAGTTTCTTTCATTTGAAGGATGTCAAGCAGTAGACATTCATCGGAGAATGAAGGCAGCATATGGTGACAAATGTTTGTCGAGGACCAGAGTGATGGAGTGGGTGCGTATGTTTAAAGACGGACGTGAGTTAACGGCAGATCTTGCACGGCCAGGTCAGGCGCATATTGTTGCAACAGAAGAAGCCATAGCCGTGCTTGATAAAGCAGTACTGACTGACCGTCGTCGGAGCATTCGTTCGCTTGCAGAAGAATTCCATATGTCAATTGGGACAGCCCACATGGTTGTTCGGAAGAAATTGAACTATCGGAAGGTGTGTTCACAGTGGGTCCCACGGATGTTGACTGACCACCATAAGGAAGAACGGATGGGGTGGAGTTTGAACCACCTGATGCGTTACAGGGCAGAGGGTGATGCATTTCTGTTGAGCATTGTGGCAGGTGATGAATCGTGGTGCCACCACTATGAACCGAGCAGCAAAATTGACAGCATGCAATGGAAACATCCAGGTTCACCAAAACCCAAAAAATTCAAGACACAGGTTTCTGCTGGGAAGGTTATGGTGACTGCATTTTTTGACCATGAAGGGCTTTTGTTGACTGATTTTAAGGAACCTGGTGTCAACATCAATGCCGCCCATTATAAAGACACTTTAGACAAGCTGCATAAGGCCATCAAGGCTAAGCGACCAGGCAGACTTTCTCAAGGTGTGATTCTTCTCCACGACAACGCTCGTCCGCACGTCGCAAAAATTGTGCAGGAAACATTGGCAAAGAAGAATTGGGAAGTTCTTCATCACCCAGCCTATAGTCCCGATTTATCCCCGTGTGATTTCCATTTGTTCGGACCGTTGAAGAAAGCACTAAAGGGACAGCCACGCAACTTTTTCTCGGACGGCATTCGACGTCTACCTAAACAGTGGGATGCTTGCCTAAATGCATACGGAGATTTTTTCTGATGAACCCAGGTGCATTCTTATTCACAAGTGGTTGCTTTGTTCAATTCCGTTGAAAATATTAAATTGCGTATGATACTTTTTAAATAAATCCACAAGTCCCGTTTTCATTTGAACACGCCTCTTATATATAATATCCACAAAAGCCTAGAAATATGATGAGAACACCAACAGGGAAATTCTGCAATAATTATGATGCAGAAATCCAGGCAATTAGGGTGGCAACTGAAAAACTTCTGAAAAACTTCAATCCTGTCCCACAGCCTGTGGTATTCCTGACAGATGCAAGATCAGTGCTTCTAGCTCTCCAGTCTGGAAAATTAAGAGACTTACAAAAAAACTACTTAATGAACTGTCTTACTAGTATAGGGTAACTATGCAGTGGATAGGGTAACTCACTGTGGAATACCGGGAAATTAAAAAGCAGACAAACTGGCTAAGGAAGGGGCTGCCGAAGACCAATCAAAAGAAACAGATAATCAAGTCAATAAGAAAGCCACAAACACCACCACAAGATGACTATCACATTATGAACAGATCAGAACAAGTTGTAATTCTATGCCTCAGAACAGGACACAACCGACTCCGCAGTCACATGTACATGAAGTTAAAGATTGGCAAAACAACGATGTGTACATGTGGACAGGCAACACAGAGTGCAAAATATTGGCCAGAGGAAACAAAACTGGAATCAAAGCTCTATGGGCCACTGTGTGAACCACAAAAGAGTGAGCTTTTTTCAGGAGACAGAATTACAGATTTTTAAAGACATGTTTCAAGTGAATTATATATATATATATATAGGGTATGTCAAAGGATCACCACTTTAACAATCACTGTTGTCAAAAAAATGTAATTAAAGTTGTCATTAAAGTGATTCATTGTAATTAAGGCAACTACTTACATGTACATAGGGTTTTTCTTGGTCTCCAAGTTCATCTTGTTGAAGAAGCACTTGAAGTAGGTCAGCAGATATAGGATGCAGACATCAAATCTTTCTGTCCTGGGGAGATCATAAATGCCAAGGTTGTACACAAAATGTTGATTAGATATATTTCCTACTGTGCCTGGACCAAATAATTTCTAGTGTGCCTGGATCAAATAATTACTATTGTGCATGGATCAAATAATTTCTATTTTGTCTGGATTGAATAATTACTATTGTGCCTGGATCATCATCATCATGTGCTGTCTCCACAATGAAGGTTGGCTGCAACAGACCTCCAACATCCCCTGTCTCTTGTCTTGGTGGTGCATTCTGTTAGATTGTAACCTGTCAATCTTGTGATGTTACTCTCCCACTTGTATCTCCGCTTCCCTCTTTCTCACCTCCCTTCAACTTTACCCTCATGTAAGTTTTCATCAAGGTGTCATGTCTTTTAATGTGCCAAAAGTGTTTTATTTGCTTGATCTTTATTTCCTTTAATAATTCTTTCTTCATATTAAGTGTTGTTAGAACCTCTATGTTTGTTTGTGCCCGGATCAAATAATTTTTAATGTGCATCTATTATGCAAGAATCAAATAATTGCTATTGTGCCAGGATCAAATAATTTATCCTATCAAAGACAATATCTTTTGACCCATTGCACAAATAAAACAGCTAGACAACGCATTTTCATTCTCAACAAATTGGTGTTTCAACCAATAGTCTTCATCAAGATCTATATAAATGTCTCTCTTATCCCTATCTTGACATGAATTTGTCTCTGTTAAACTGTTAGTTGTTGCTCGCCTTTTGGACCATGGAAATACACAAGTGATGTCAGGAAATGGACATTGTGTAAAAAGGTTATAAATTAAAAAAATGTATCAGTAAATGTCTCAGTTGCACATGCACAAACTTACCTGTACAGACTTTCAAACTGGTCTGCGATAGGATGAACTTCTGACATCCTCTCAAGTGACACATCTGTGAGCCCAGACAAACAATCATGTGAACTATGTCAACTTTGATATTACTTTAATCAAAATATCATCAATATTTAGGACATACTCAAATTTTAGTAATAGCAACATTATTATATCATCTATTATATGTATACTGACATGATTCCCTGTCAAAAATGATATTACAGCGAACATTTAAAGGTGTAAGAAGAAGAGAAGGCTAAAGAAAATTATGAGCAGACAATATCAAAGACTGGACAGGACAAGATTTTTCCACACTCTTCTGCATCACTGAGTATAGAAATTGCTGGAGGACTATGTGTTAATGAATCCAATGTAGTACCTCTATGACCCTGGTGGATTATGAGTTTATGGATGGATGGAATAGTAACTGTTTATTACTTATCCATAGCTCTTGTTATCACTTCTTATTTGTGTTACTGCAGCCTTTTCCTTCTTTGCTGAACATTCTCTGGAATTTTAGTTATTTTATGAGGGTAAATAAAAAAAATGATCATGCATATGATGTGGCGATAGCAAGGGCATGCTGCCTTAATAACACAAACCACTCAAAAACTCCCTGCAACTCCTTAACAGGAATAATGCAGTATTTTGGGGGTATACATTTAAAAAATGTACATTAATGGGCTATTACAGTAGTCATTTTGTTTATTCTTCTTCTGTGTTTGTTCTCAAACTCCTGCAGCTTAGCAGGATGCAGTCTAGAGAACAAAATGTGTTATGTCATGGTATACAGCTTGGCTGTAATATCTTTATCTTTTGGCTTGACACATCTGACCTCGACATAGCTCCAAGGTAATTCAACCCTCTATGGGATAGGACAGTCAGCCCTCAAGCCCAAAACCTTCTTAGTTGCTTCCTACGACATGTTCCCCACTGTGGGTCCCAGCAACACACAGACAGTTTGTTGTTTTTATGCAATTACACTTCTTTGGTTGAGATATGCCTTTTCAACTTGGTATTGAGGTGCATCTTTATTATATCATGGTGTGATCTGGGCATTTGAGTCCTTATATCATAATGTGAAGTAGTTGTCAGGGCAATGATCTAGATAGAACCATCTAATGTGACTTGGTGATCTAGTCTTAGTCCATTCACTGACATTTTTAAATAGTAGTAAGGATGGTTAAATTATATGTGGTTATATGTAGAAGAATAGAGAAAATTTCATGGAAAGAGAAGAAAATGAACAAAGAGGTTCTAACAACACTTAATGAACTATTAATGGAAATAAAGATTAAACAAATAAAATATTTTGGACATATTAAAAGACGTGACACCTTGTTGAAGACCTTACTTTAGGATAAAGTCGAGGGGAGGCGAGCAAGAGGTAGGCAGAGATACAAGTGGAAGAGAAACATCAAAAGATGGAAAGATTACAGTCTAGCAGTGTGCATCCCTAAAGCAAGAGACAGTTGGAGGTCTGTTGCAGTCAACCTTCATTGTGGAGACAGGACATGATGATGATGGTAAGAGCCGAAGGTAACAGACAGGTTACGCACTTTTGATGTCATCCAGTGTAACTGTCAGGTGTTCATTCTGTTCCTTCTTAACTGGTGTAGGCTTTTGATACTTTTGTAATGTTGCTCGTCCCTTACCTAGCATTCCTGCTCTTTGTACTCCGGAAGTTGCTCTATGGGAGGATGTAGTAAAAGTTAACTAAATAAAAAAAATCAACCTATGGGATTAAAGTGCCCATAAATTCAGAATGGATAAATTAAACAGCAATACTACTAATTATAATGGTGGAAGTAGTGTTTTCAGAGCTGCAGAGGTTAATACAAGCAGTGTTGGGTACAAACAGGGTTAGTAACATTAATCTGTGTGTAGATCAGGAACAAGATAGTAAAAACTATTATGTCAACAGAACAAGTATAAAAATAGATATATGCAACGTGAGGAGTTTAAATCATGGACAACAGCATATTGTAACTAAAGAAATGAGGTGATTAAATCAAGAGATGAAGAAGAAGACCAGGAAGACGGTGGTCAAAACAATATTAAAGAGTGTATAAATATATTCATGGCCAATGCAGGCCTGTTTGCCCAGGACATAGATGTGTTCAGAGTATCCACGATCAAGACAACATTCTGGAAAGAATATCTCACTTGACAAATAAAAAAGACAATATATAGAACACATGGGGTCATATATATATATATATATATATATATATATGACAATAGTCGGTCAGATAGAGAAGAACAGTCCAATGAGAACATCCAGTCTGATATAAGATAATAGTCAGTCTGATAAAGAAGAACATCCAGTCTGATATATGAGAATAGTCAGTCCAATAAAGAATCCAGAATGATATATGATAATGATATAAAATATAAAATTAATGAACGAAACAAATTAAGATTCACATTCTGCTCACAAATGTCACATGAATATTTTCTCACGTCCCCATCTGTCTCTGTTCCCTTCAGTCGTGCCTGTTGTGACTATGTTCTTAAAACCTGCCTGTCTGATAGAGTGACAAAAGGGGTATTTTTCTTATCTTTTTCTTTTATTATTCTTGCACTCATCTATAGTGTCTCTAATTTCCCACTTTCGGTTTGTTTATAATGAATGCACGCATTTTCACTTTTACTAGATGCGTTGCCATCCCTGCGCTATTATGGAGACGGGGCTTGATGAAATATAGACATCTATTTTGTTTTTTTATTTTGTCGTTATCTGTTGTTTGTCTCTTGAAAAAGGTTCAATTTGAGCCGATACGTGGAGAATTGTCCTGTTTAGTTTTATTGTATGTTTTTTTAAAATATATTTTTATTAATAGGCTAGGTAAGTGTTTTAGTAACCTGTTTACCTCATTTTGCGTTACTATTTGTTCATTAGGTTACTGCTGCATCATCCACTTTGTCGGACACCCTCTGACCATTTGGTTATTTACAATACACAGTCTGCTGTTTGATGTGATAATCATTTCTAATACCTCTGTTCTCCCATGTCACAATGTCATGCTCTCTAGCATCTTCTCTCTTGGTCAATCTCCTGCCCCTTATTTCAATTTTCCTGTTTTCACCTCAAAGGACAAAAATATATTACATAGGATGTTCGTCATCTTATATAATGCTACCTTTGTCTGGATGATTCTACATTTGACTTCTCTAATACATCTCCTGTATGAGATTATTAATATACCCAAATATTTGAATATGTTGACTTGTTTCATTGTGGTCCTATTTATTTTGATGTTGCACTCTGGAGAACATTTGTTATTACCATTACTCCACTTTTTCTGCTTGTATAGTCTTTTACATACAATTAACAATATAAAATATAAAATTAATGAACGAAACAAATTAAGATTTACATTCTGCTCTTGGTAAACAGATCTTTGATAAACAAACCATGTCTCCAAATGTCACTGATAACATTTTATAGAACCTTTATTCGGAGGAGCCACAGATATCAACATGATATCTTGAGGATCTATTTTGAGGATCTTTTGATATGAACATTTTGTTGACAATTACCACTACAGCATATTAACATGACAACTTCAATAAATTAAAATTAAATGTTCCTATTTATGGCACCTCAAGATATGATCTGTTGACAAGCATGCAGTTTGTTGTGAATGTTATAGATTTTAAGTGATTTTAAAGTTGTTTTTTTTCACATGAGTAATTGTGTTCATATTCTGAATTGTAGTACCTGGTAGTTGATTACTATTTTAAAAATGTCATCTATAACTGCTGGACAAACTAGTGGCTACTCAAGTTTGGGAAATCTTTCAGAACACATTAAGTGACAGTTTGCTACAAATTTTCAGTTTTTTAAAAATGTCATTGTTTTGTCTGGATTTTATTTTAAATAGCTAATAGAATATTACAGTAAATATAATAGTAAAATCATTCACACTGCCCATCCATTTTTGAATATTGGGATGTCAGATTTGTTCATTTAGAGAAAACAGTTAGTGAGCAATGGTGAAATACAAATGTTACCATCAGTTCTAAATAATATTCAAAAATCTGTTCCGCCACAGCAGGAAAACTCTTATGGAGATGAAGTGTTTGAAATTATTTTATTTTATTTTAGTGCAATGACTTACTTTTGTCTCACTGCAATGATCTACTTTCATCTCAGTGCAATAACTTTCATCTTAGTGCAATGATTTACTTTCATCTGTATAAGACCCCATCGAGACCAGCACCGTGCAGAGGTGATGGGGCTTAGTTCAGCCATCAGGGGCTGGAAACTAAGACTGGTCGGGCAGTCCCACTCGAGCAGGACCATAGTCCTGCCCAAGTAAGCAGAGTGCTGAAGGCGGAGGCATCCAGCCAAAAGGCGCACAGATAATCAGGATGCCACGCACAAAACACAATGGAAACATGTCTACATCTATAAATAGTTATGGTGCCTGCCCTGTGGCGGACGTTCAGGCAGGGACGGCACCGGGCCCTATACCTCGAAAGGGCCCAACTTCAGTTACTGGAAGTCCTTCTCAATTGCCCCGAGGAGCCAGGAGGCAAGGGAATAGAGCTACTGGCCAAACAAACAAACGACCAATAAAAATAATGCACTGGAATGCTGAGGGTGTCAACAGTAAAAGAGATGGATACAGCAAAAAATTGGAACTTGAAAATGTCCTCAGTGAAGAACAAGTTAGTATATGCTGTATCCAAGAAACACACCTCAGCAGCGACATAGCCTTCAAAATCAGAGGCTACCATTGCTACCGGTCTGACAGAAAGGACAGGTGAAAGGGTGAAATTCTGACACTTGTTAAAAACAATATCAGCGCATGTCAGCTGGAAGTATATATGGAAGGGACAGAATACCAGATGCTCCACCTAAAAACAGACAGTGCAGAATTCCATCTCCTAAACTACTACTGCCCAAATGATAAACCATTGGCACTAGACACAATTCCAGACAAAGAGAGACTTATGGTGTGTGGTGACTTCAACAGCCACTCTCAGAGCTGGGGCTACAATCATATCGACAAGAGAGGTGAGGAACTTGAGAGCTAGCAGGATGAAAATAATCTCATCCTTATTAACCAGCCAGCAGACTCACCAACCTTCTACTCGAGAGCATGGCACACCACCTCTACACCAGACCTGGCATTCCACTCACCAGGCTTGGAATGGAACATCACACGTGTTGTTGGAAAGCAGCTTGGAAGTAGTGACCACAGACCAGTATTTCTGGAAATCCACAATGAATTTACCAAGGATAGCAGCACGCTCACTAGGTGGAACTATAAAAGGGCAGACTGGAAAATGTACCATCATTTAACCAGTGTTCTAGCTAAGGACATGAACTTGGACAAAGACATCAATAGAGCAGTGAGTGAATTTAATAGATGTATACTACATGCTGCTAGTAAAACCATACCCAGGAGGGCACGCAAAAACTACAAACCCTAGTGGAATGATGAACTGGAAAAGCTGCAAAATGAGATGGAAACATCTAGACAGCAGGCTGAGAACAGACCTAGCCAAGAACATCACAACAAATATCAGCAAACAAAGGCTAAATTTCAAAGAGCCAAGTTACAAGCCAGACGGAGCAGCTGGAAAGAAAAAACAGAGTCGCTGAACCTAGAAAGAGTTACTAGGAAATTATGGAAACTTGTAAAACAACTAAATGATGAAGGTACAGGGAGAAATACCAGGATCACACTTTATAAAGATAGAAACATTTTAACAGGTAAACATGCAGCTGATTACTTTGCAGATTCCTTTGCAGAAGACAATAACATCAAAGTCAGCCCAGACAAACAACAGGAGGTTCAAGAGAATCAACAAATCATTGGACAAGGCGAACCTATACCTGAAGTCATGGAGGCACCAATCACAATGAGAGAACTGGAGCATGCAATATCCAAATTGAAAATGAAAAAGTCCCCTGGAGCTGATGGAGTGTCCAATGAAATGATTAGAAACCTGGGAATTGCAGCAAGAGCAAAGCTACTGCAGATTTTTAACACAAGCTGGTCCACAGGTAATGTACCACAGGTGTGGAGAGAAGCAATAATGATACCACTCCTCAAATCAGGAAAAGATGGCAACACAGTCTCCAACTACAGGCCCATCAGCCTCACAAGCTGTTTATGTAAAACAATGGAATGCATTATCAATCTTAGGATGCAGTGGTACCTTGAAAGTGAAAACCTTCTGGTATCACAGCAAGCAGGTTTCAGACAGTGCTACTCTACTGAAGATCAGGCAACCTACCTCTCCCTAGAGATTGAGGATGCCTTCCAAGAAAACTGGTACTAGCAGCATGGATAGACCTCAGGAAAGCATTTGATAAGTTCTGGAAAGAAGGGCTCCTAAAGAAATTGTGAAATTGCAGGGTTAGCTCAAGAATGTACAAATGGGTAAAAGCATATCTGCATAATAGAAGAGCCAGGGTACAATTAGATGGTCACAAGAGCAAGAAAGTTCTTCTGCATCATGGAGTCCCCCAAGGAGGAGTCCTGTCACCCACACTTTTCTTGGTTTACATCAATGACCTAGTTGCTGAACTACCACACGGGATCAAAGTGGCAATGTATGCTGACGACCTGGTGATCTGGTGCACGGAAGAACATGCAACAGTGGCCACTAAACAAATACAAAGAGCTATCGATGCCCTAACCTTATGGACAAATAGATGGTGCGTCAGCATTAACACAGATAAGTGCAGCACTACACTCTTTACCCTCTCACCAAAACAAAAAGCTGGTCATATCAAGATAGATGGAGAGCTCTTGAAAGAAGACAAACAACCCACATACCTTGGAGTTACTTTTGATGATAAGCTGACATGGAAGCAGCACATAAACAAAGCAACAACAAAAGCCAGGAGGAAGTTAGCTATCCTGAGAAAACTAAGTGGAACCACATGGGGAGCCAGTGGAAATATACTCAGTAAAGTTTACCAGCAAGGCATAAGACCACACCTGGAATATGGTTCAGCTGCATGGTGTCCTGCATCAAACACCACATTACAAGATCTAGATAAAGTGCAAAACCAGGCACTTAGAATAATGTTGGGAGCAATGAAATCTACACCCATAGCAGAGATGCAGAAAATGGAAAGAATGCAAACACTTGGCGAACGCAGAGACACAAAAGTACTAATTCAAGCAGAAAAGTTTCAGTGTATGCCAAGTCATCCAATGAAGGAAAGATTCCAAAATCTAGCAATGGGGCGACTGAAAAGAAGCAGCTTTATCCATCAAGCTAAACGACTCTGTAGACAACTTACAGACCTACCTGAAGTTGACAGCCCCTTAAGGTCTGTACCAGAACAAACCCCGTAGTGTGAAAGCCATGGAATGCCAATATACATTCAGACCCATGTGAAAGGAATACTAAGAGAGGATGAACAGAACAGTGTGCAGCGAATGACAGTCACCCTCAATTTCCTGGATGAGGAATATCCACAAGATATATGGGTCAGAGTGTACACAGATGGGTCAGCACAGAATGCTGTGAGCAATGGAGGTGCAGGTGTATATATAGAATATCCACACAAGCCTAGAGACACAATCAGAACACCGACAGGAAAATTCTGCAATAATTATGATGCAGAAATCCAGGCAATTAGTGTGGCAGCTAAAAAACTGCTGAACTCCAACTCTGACCTACAGCCTATGGTATTCCTGACAGATGCAAGGTCAGTGCTTCAAGCTCTCCAGTCTGGAAAACTAACAGACTTGAAAAAACTACTTAGCGAATTGTCTTACCGGTATAGGGTAACCATGCAGTGGATACCCTCTCACTGTGGAATACCAGGAAATGAAAAAGCAGACCAACTGGCTAAGGAAGGTGCTGCCGAAGACCAACCAGATATACCAATCACCTACCATCAGAAAAAACAGATGATCAAGTCAATAAGAAAGCCACAAACACCAACACAAGATGACTATCACATTATGAACAGATCAGAACAAGTTATAATTCTACATCTCAGAACAGGACACAACCGACTCCGCAGTCACATGTATACAAAGTTCAAGATTGGCAACACGGCCATGTGTACATGTGGACAGGCAGCACAGAGTGCCAAACATATACTTCAAGAGTGCTCTGAGCATGAAATGCTGAGGCAGACATATTGGCCAGAGGAAACAACACTGGAATCAAAGCTCTATGGGACACTGTATGAACTACAAAAGACAGTGAGTTTTATTAAGGAGACAGAATTACAGATATAGACATGTTTCAAGTGAACGAAAGAAGAAGAAGAAAATCTGTATAAGAAAGAGCTTTTCATTCTCAACAGAAGCTCATTATTGTGAATAAGCATAAGTTATCCATTTCTTCATCTCTGATTCTTATAAATAAAATTGCTTGATTTTTGCCATGTCTTGCATTTACTAAGTATCAAGTAGGCTCAACTTTTTTCCTTCACTGCTCATTATCCCTTTAGCTCCCACCTGAAGTGTTGTATTGCACATTTTGAAAACCATGCAATAATTTGTTCAACAATAATGTGTCCATATAAGGAAATCAAACAGCAGAATATATTCTACAAAACAGATATCATCATTAGCTATGTGCTTTCTCCGCAACGAAGGTTAGCTGCAAAATCCCTTCAACATCCCTTGTCTCATCTTATATTCTGCTAGACTGTAAATCTGTTCATTTTGTGATGTTACTCTCCCAATTTTATCTCTGCTTACCTCTTTCCCCCCCCCCCTCGACTTTATCCTAAAGTAGGATCTTCAATAAGGTATAAAACAGACATGCAGTATAGAATAAGTCATCTTTGAAAAATGTGTGTCAAGTACAAAAAAAAATCATTTGAGCATATTCTAGAAGACAATTGGATACCTTCTTGTCATTATTATAACTGCTTGAATATCCAGTCTCACATTACAGACATTCTAGTTTGGTAAACAGATTCATGAACAAATATTTTCATCAAAACAAATGTAAAGATTACTGACCTGTCTCCTCGACCTTTACCATCATTGCCTTTAGCCCTTCTTCGTTTGTCCTGCCTATCAGCATTTGGGTAGTTGCTGAAGATGAAATATTATTTATTTAATTTGGATAATATATTACAAAGTCATTTTTACATGTCATCATCATGACCTCTGAAAGCATTCCGTTGACCGTCCTGAGAAGGACGTATGAGGGTGATCTGCGATGTGTCATGTTTTACAGCAAGCTGCGTTATCTGCGCCTTTCAACCTGACACATCCGTCTTCAGCCAGCATGTTTTGGGGCCAGGTTGGCATTCCCGTATCTTCGATCCCTAGTACTTGGCCAGGCTACAGCAGGGTTGCTGCACTCCTGTTTCCAGGCCCACTGCGTGGAAGTGTACTGAGGGTCTTGGCCAGCTGTGGTTTGCTGACCCTGATGTTGTTCGCTGACCAGCTATGGAGCGCCGGCCTGTGCAGTCTAGTGTGCATGTGATCTCTGGGCTCACATTAAGGATTAGAGTGAAAGTACCTAGTGACATTCAATATTGACTTATAATTTGGCCATGAGGTGAGAATCTGTGAAATTTGTGTCACGGCTGCCAACAATAGAACAAATGCAATTTTGTGTGGAAGACTCGCAAGACATGGTGTTCTTTTCAAATAGAAATCCTGTCTTCCTGAGTACTAGTGGTTGCTGGTGGTGAGTAGTGGGTGCTCAGATATGACCAGAGTACTAGTGGTTACTGATGGTGAGTCATGGGTGCTGGTGGTGAGTCATGGGTGCTCAGATAAGACCAGAGTACTAGTGGTTGCTGGTGGTGAGTAGTGGGTGCTCAGATAAGACCAGAGTACTAGTGGTCGCTGATGGTGAGTCATGGGTACTCAGATATGACCATAGTACTAGTGGTCACTGATGGTGAGTCATGGGTACTCAGATAAGACCAGAGTACTAGTGGTCGCTGATGGTGAGTCATGGGTACTCAGATAAGACCAGAGTACTAGTGGTCGCTGATGGTGAGTCATGGATGCTCAGATATAACATGAATACGAAATTTACAGTCATAGTGAAACCATCGACCCCCAAGACCAAAAAAATCAAGGCAGGTGAGTACTATAGTTAGAGTCATGGTTAACCACATTCCTTGATTCTCCATTGAGTGGAGCATCATTTGTATACATCACATACCGGGTAGTTAAAACATTATCAAGGAATGCTAATTGGGGTTAATCTGCTGCCTTCATGATACTAGGCAGTAAAAACGACAATCTGTGGACAACAGAAAATTGATCTTTTCATAATTATCTAGACATTGGTGTAATGGCTGGTGGTGGTGTATTCTGTTACTTTAATGTATGACTCTAACACTGGGGAGATCTAGCAGAAACCTCATTGCAGAAATGGATGTATCCCAATTACACCCCAGTACCACTCTCATTGCCTCATTTTGGACTTTTTCCAATCTATTGACTTGTGTCAAGAAAGTGTTAGCAGGCATAGGCCATAATCTATGGCAGATACCACCATCACTTGTAGAAGCAGAAACAGTACCCATTGTTGCATGTTTAAAGTCGTCATAACCTTGATAACACTGATCCCTCTTAGACTTCTGAATCATATTTGTACTGTTTTGAGTAGGCCCTATCTTAGGATGGCAGCTTAAATGGAAACAGTATAGTCTTCTAGCATGTTTGGCATAGGGGGCATGTCCATATTTCACAGGCATAAGGGAGTGATGATTTACTGCAGCCCAGTAAACTTAGAGTTTGATGATAGTTGTTATTGATTAATGACTTGAATGAACAGATTTACAGTCTAGCAGAATATAAGATGAGACAAGGGATGTTGAAGGGATGATATCCCCTTCTGTTCCATAGAGCCTACTTTGTTTCAGTCTTCCAATTGTGGCACTAGCTTGTACTATTCTGTTGTTTACCTCAGTGTGGATGTTATCTTATGATAGAGGGAAACTATTAAATGACTGTTTGAAACTCTTCTTCTTTGATCCTGAGGCCTATGGGGATTTAAGTGTGACTTCTTTGATCTGTGTTGAAACATGATCTTTTTTTATTTGTGATGATGGCGAAGCAAAAGTTACTACAAGTGTCAGCAAATTGATTTACTAATCGATGTCAATAAATGTATCATGAGAATGATCAGACTAATCAGGATAACTAAAAACTCATCAAAGGAATAAAATAAAGCTAGAAAGTAAAAAAAAAAAAAAAATCGAGGTTCTGGCGAGGTTCGAACTCGCGACCTTCTGCGTGTAAAGCAGACGTGATAACCACTACACCACAGAACCCGATGCATTATTTTGCGTAGAAATTATATTTATTTACAAACCTTTCGAATTCTAACGATGGGTTTATTGGATCATCTTTCCATACCCATTTTCCTGAGACTGGACCCTGAAGAAGTTCATAAACATTAAACATCTAGCATAATTATCACAAACGTAGGTTACATAATTTTTATTTTCGTATTTGGTTAGTTAAAAAAAATTGTTTAGACTATGTCCTAATTAAAAAGTAGAAGGTTCTAATACGACTTAATATTAATTTAATTAGGCAGGGTCTAACTTGGAGTGCATTTTGCCGTAAATCACGCTAGTGGTATAGCCTGAAACAGTTAAAATTTTTGATTGATGTATGAAATAATTGATTAAATACAATAAAGTTTAAGCCTATTTTACAGATGATCTGCCTAAAAATGAATCAGAACCAGAAAACTAGTCTTACTCTAGCTGCTGCCATCTGTGACTGACGGATTATTAAATATAGAACTCAATATAAGACAGACGCCTATGTAAAAAATTCTACACCGATCTTTTCATCTTACTACTGCAAGTCAATTTATTCAATAATTATAGAAATAATAATGTTAGACTTACTGTTTCCAAGTAAGACGTCATTACTTTGGCCATTTTCTGAGACGGTAAAAGTAGGTCACTTGTATGTTGTCATTAGCAACAGGGAGACGCAACTCTTGATTGTAATGCTAATTCTCGATTACCGGGCTGCCATACAGGTGCACTGTTGTCTATTATCTTTTCCCAGGTGACTTGTTATCCATTCTTGCCATTAAGCTTAGGGGTGATTGGAGCTCGAGCTTGTGTTCTAAAGCCAGATGTATGGCTTCAGCTGTGCTATGACCTTGTATGTTCAGGATGTCCTTGACGTTTTCTATCCATCTTTTCCGTGGTCTTCCTCTGGCTTTGTACCCTGATCTCATTTGGTTATAATATAACCGTTATATGCCTGTACAGGCAACTTGTTGTGATGCATTCTCAGAATGTGGCCAAACCACTTGATCTGCTGTCTTTCTATGTAATCTGTACAAGGTATTATACCTATTCTTTCCCTGATATCTTAATTTCGTAATATATCGAGCCTGGTGACCCCGGCGGCTTTCCTCAAGCATTGTCACTATCTTTCTGTAATGTGAAGTTGAGAGAGACCAGGTTTGGCACTGGTATCACAGTGTTGATAGTAATATACTGTAGATCATTTGTCTCTTAACTTCCATCTCGATCTTGGGATGAAGAAGTAGTGATGACAGTTGGTATGTTACTGCATTTGCCTTTTAACATCTCTCCTATATTTCTCTATCGAGGCTTCCATTTTCTGTAAAATTACTACCGAGATATTTGAACTCTGCTACTTGTTTTACTCCTATGTTGTTATCTGTATGTTTAGTGGGCTGGATGTTCTGCATATTTTCAGTTTCCGTCTTTTGTGTATTGATCTTGGTTTTTTAATTTTTTTTTTTTTACATGTTACAGATAGTGAGCTAACATGATTTTGTAGTTGTTCTTCGTTTTCGTATATGAGGCTCTGATCGTCTGCGAAAAGTAGTTCATTTATTTCATTGTTTAGTTGCTCTGAGTTATCTTGTTCTGAGTCTGTGATGTTGCCCTCTGCACATTTTGCCTCTTTTTATTAAGGTCTACATTCACGTTTATTTGGTCTCGATGCATGAATGCCCGGAGCATAGGCCAAGGTATGTGAGCTGACGCCACCCTCTCTGGAATGTTTGTTGTTCGTCACAAATAACGATGACCATGTTCACAAATAACGATGACCATGTTCACAAATAACGATGACCATGTTCATAAATAATGATGACCATGTTCACAAATAATGATGACCATGTTCACAAATAATGATGACCATGTTCACAAATAACGATGACCATGTTCACAAATAACGATGACCATGTTCATAAATAACGATGACCATGTTCATAAATAACGATGACCATGTTCACAAATAATGATGACCATGTTCATAAATAACGATGACCATGTTCATAAATAACGATGACCATGTTCATAAATAATGATGACCATGTTCATAAATAACGATGACCATGTTCATAAATAACGATGACCATGTTCACAAATAACGATGACCATGTTCACAAATAACGATGACCATGTTCATAAATAACGATGACCATGTTCACAAATAATGATGACCATGTTCACAAATAACGATGACCATGTTCACAAATAACGATGACCATGTTCACAAATAATGATGACCATGTTCACAAATAATGATCACCATGTTCACAAATAATGATCACCATATTACATCGTCTTTAAGAAATTCAGTTAGAGTTTGTGACCTTGACCATGACTGAGTTCCTAGTTAGATGGATTGGATAATAAACGCTGTGCTAGCAGTAAAGTTCCTTGAGAAATCTGATGGGATGATCACTGTAATAAGATTGTGTTTGATCCACTCAGAATTTTCTAGCCCCCTTGAGTTACTAACTACTAGTGTTGGAATTAGGTATACTTATTATCCAGCTAAGTCTCCCCGCCGTGACCGACAAACTGAACCTCCCCCCCCTTCCTCCTATAAAAAAATCCTACTGTCGTCCGTGTGTCGAAAGTATTCTTAATAATGGTTTCAGGATTTTCTTATTCTGCTTCATGGGGATCGATACCATGGACATTGAATCGATGTAGACTCATTCTTCTCATACTTGATACGCAAAGCTGGTTCTATATTAATCCCTGGGACGTACCTCGTCAAACAGAGACTTTCTTCTTCTTCTGCGTTCGTTCTCAAACTCCTGCAGATCAGCAGGATGTAGTCCGGAGAACGGAATGCGTTGTGTCATGGTTTACATCATTGCCGCGATATCTGCGCCTTTCGGCTTGGCACATCTGACTTCAGCATGGCTCTGGATCACTTACTCTATATGGGATGGGACAGCCAACTCCACCCCATAACCTCCTTAGTCGCCTTTTACGACATGCGTGGAAGGTAAACAGTGTATTCTTTGATGAACAAGTATTCTTTTCTCCCCTTTCGGGCCCCGGCAACACATGAGCGAGAGCTTTATTAATCCTTTAATTATTAAATACCCACTACGCATATAAATATTTCTACGTGCATCGACCTCATTCTCGATTAGAGCCATTAGATACAACTTTTGATTAAAAAATCGGATGGAGTTTACAATTTTTTTTAAATAAGAAGAAAGTTCGTCGCTTCAGTTTTAGATGAGAATTTGTGAGTTTTTTGTTTTAAAAACATAGATCGGCAAGATGGGGGGGGGGGGGGTTATCATCTTAGTTACCTGTTTGTTTGCGTTAAGTGTCATGCTACAGTTCCCTAAGGAGAAGAGAGTGGGGGGGGGCACAACTCTACAACTCCCCCCTTCTCCTTATATACTAGTATGCTCTTGACGTAAACATGTAAAACATGAATTACAATATTAAAAAAACAAGAAAAGGACATGAAGACTTATCTTCATCCCCGACGACAGGTTTCTGCCATGGTATCTACCTTTAAGGGTAGCCGCTTTAGCGCAGTGGTTAGCGCACTGGCTTCGTATATGAGTGGTCCTGGGTTCATTCCCCAGCTGAGGCGGAAATGTTTTCAGATCGCAACGGCTCCCAGGTCGACCCAGCCTTAAATGGATTAATCCGGGAAGTAAAGACTGCGAGGGAGAGGAGATGGCTACCGCCCTCATTTGCAGAGCCTGTGAAATGTGAGATCGCTAACATGTCACACCCCTACGGTATTAATAAATGCTATGGGTTACTTTACTTTACGTTACTACCTTTAAATTAAAGCAATTAGGTAATCATGAAACTTCATAAGCTCCAGTGGTAGAGTACTGTACAGGTATAGGTATATGATGAGACATTCCTCGATGACAAATGATGTTCTTCAAGGTAAGGTGGAGGGTGGAAGAAGACGAGGTGGTGGTAAGAAGAAGACATAGATCCACCAAGAAATGGACAAGATGAGAAGTTTTCAAACTCATCAGGATGGTAGAGGATAGAAATGTGTGGAGATCTGTCTTCATCAAACAATCTACAATCTGTCTATTCTCTGTTTTCTGTATGGTTGAAGATTGAATGACGATCTGGCTTTGGAGCGTTTGTCGCTTGATATACAGTAATATTGTGATGTCTCAGAATATCTTAACTCCTTCAATCCACATTCTAGGTGGTTTTCCTCTGTATCTTGTTTCCATTTTCTTGTTGTATGCTCTGCATCAAATGTCTCAATATGACATCCCTACTATAATGACGGGTTATAGGTTTTATTATTATTATTATAAGAAATTTGAATATCTGCATTTCAACGTATTTCTAGAATATTTGAATATCTGCATTTCAACGTATTTCTAGAATATCGTATCTGGTCACGTGCCTAAGCAGTATCTATCAAACTATATCCTGCCACTTCGCCCCCACCTTTCTTAGGTCGTTAGGTTTTACAGACAAACGCCCCCCCACCCTCCTCCAAACAATTGCTGTACGTAGGAGGTGCGGTTTTACCATTTTAAGAAAGTCATTTCTTTGTTATTGTGGGATTTTTGGTGACTTCTTGATAAAAATGGTCACTAACTCCTAATGGCTTGATAGCATCACCGAAAAACAATTTACTGACATTAAGCACGATGGAAATTACTGCCATTAGTTCATTACGGGAATCATTGGCCACCTCACGCGTGCAGATTCCAACTTTTTAATATTATGCGTAATTTCATACAGGTCCCGTGACTCGGAGATTAAAAAGACTTACTGTTGTCACACCAACTTCCCAACTTCTGCTGCCAATTAATCGATCTGCGTGCAACAAACTGAGAGCCTCCCCACCCCATGGTCATTTAAGGGGAAGGGTGGCTCTCAGTGCGTTGAGCGCAGAACGATAGCTACGGCAGTGTATGCGTCTTTAGCGAAAGTTCGTTTCGTTAAATAATATATGATTTGTTCCGTTAAAATGTGGCCACTGATTCCCGTAATGAACAGGTTTTTTAAAGAGGAAAATAAACGAATTCGTATTTAAAGACAGTCAATAATAAGTGAGAATGCTGTAAAACTATATAACAATAGTACGGTACAATACAAGAAGAAATGCCTACATTCCAATTTTTAAATATTAGGCTCAGTTACATTCCAACTTTGGTATATTACACGCAGCTTTCGTGACGCCACTGTAATCATGTCACTAGAAATTCTTGTTGTCAAAATAGTTAATGTAATCGGAGATTTAAAATGTCGCTAGGTTTTCTGCAAGATGAATCACTTTTCGCGATACGCACTGAGAGCCCCCGCCCCAGGGTAATCTAAGGGGCAGGAGAGCGCTCTGTGCATAGCGCGCAGAAGATCGATGTATCTAGCGACTATAAAATGCGTCTTGATCGATATTTCGTTTCGTTAAATAATGCAGGGTTAGTTCTATTCAAGTTTAAAATTTATTCCGTTAAAATGTAGACATTTCTTGTACTGTACCAACAGTATTTACGTGAAACACAAGGTCGATCAGATTAATAAAGAACGCACAGACTATCAGACTATGGGATAATGGTGCGAGAAAATACAATTATAGAGTATTTTAGAGTAGCGATCTTGAAATACTGCGATGATGATAAATATACCAGAGTTCTTGGACGTTATATAAAACAAATTCTGATTTATGAAAGTGAATTTTAGACTGCAGAACAGTAGAAATGTTATTGAGACAGCAGAGACATGGCTTTATAGAAAACTGGTAAGAACACTAAGGACAGATAGGAACGTAATGATATCTTAAAAGAAGTTAATTCAAAAAGAGAACTGCTTATCTGCATCAGAAATAGAACCCTCATTGTTTGGGCACTGAGAAAAGATGGAATACATTGTAGCAACATGCAAGTTGAAGAGCAAGAGGGGCAGGGGAAGATTAAAATAGAAGATGCGTGACAACCTGGCATGGCCACCTGAACATGACACTCACAGAAGATGGAAAAGGGCAGGAGTCTCAAGACTGACGGTTATTACATTATGCACAGGATATGCTAACTGATGATGAATAGATGTACATCGGGTTCTGTGGTATAGTGGTTATCACCTCTGCATTACACACACGGTCGCGAGTGTTCAGTGGGTTCATTGCTGAACTTTCCACGGAGATTTGTGTGTTCAGTCTGCAAGTTTCATCTACACTACTATACAATACACGCATTTACTCTTCTTGATCCTCCATTGACATCCTGTTTTAATCTTTATAATCAGAACGCAAAATGTCTCGCATTGCTTTTGTGCAGACCCAAGATGAGTAAATACCCAAACTCCTAAAAGAACCTCCTCGTGGTGCACCCTGGAAACGAAATACAGTTGCTCTTGCTGTATTCCTGGCCAACACGTTTAGGCTCGTGTCCGTGAGTGTGGAGGGTGCAGATGGAATGAGACTTGACTGCAAAGACAAGCAATATCTCCGACACCTCTGTGCCAACACATGCAGCGTCATTGTCGACACACAGTGATGCAAGACACTCCGGTCCGAGTATTGAAGGGACGGCCAATAGAATTTTCACGAAATGAATAGATGTCAAGATGTATTGTGAGAGTCGAAAAGATATATAGAACAATGAATACAAATGAGAAGTTCCCACCAAAGGCGGATGTGTAGGATCATTTGGGTAAAAAATTGGCGAATCAACGAATTTTCATTCTCCTCACTACATTCTGCTATATCATTGTCTTTTTAGAGAACCAGCGGGAGTTTGAGAATGAACGCTGAAGAAGAAGAATCAGCAACAAAGGGCTGTCCATAAATCAAGCCAACAATATGTTGGCAGTTTTGACCCTTTCCCCGCCATTAATCAACAACTCTAAAGGAATTTAGGGACCACGCACTTGCTAAGTTATGTCAATTTAACCCCCAGCCCTTTCAAAAAAATAGGAAGGGGGAAAAACCACATTATTTGTTTAAAATTTTAAGAAAAGTGTTTCAAATTAAAACAACTTAATTGGTATAAAAACAGTATAGTTCACGTCAAATGTTGTCAGTCCCACGGCCATTTTTCCCTTGCCACCAACTTCAAACCTATTCATACCTCCTTCTACCTCCTCCCTCCAATTAATTGACGTAACTTATGGACACCCACCGAATGAAACCACAGGGAGATACAGGTTGATAAATATATAAGCATAACACAATTTGGACGTTTCGAATCAAATGCTTTTATCAAACACAGAATAACGAACACATGTTAATGCTTATTTATACGTAGAAACCGTGATGCTGACAAGAAGAACAAGAATGTGACAGACGATGTTATTATAAATGAGTCATGAATGTGAGAATTAACGAGCGATAATAGAAAAAGTACATGAAGAGTTATCTTCATCCCCAACGATAGGTTTCTACTATAGGACATACCTTTTAAAAAAAAAAATTTTAATGCTGTAAAATCTCCTTAGAAAAATGTATACCAGTCCAACAAATATGTATTTAATAACATACATTTGTTATATACAGCATAAACAATAAATAATAAATATAATTGGAGATAATAAAAAATAGTGTTGTTAAAACAGTGACATTTATTATAGAAGGATGCGGTATAGAGTGATTTCGCTGTATGTACATATGTTACATGTATTTACTAAAGCAGGAATAAATGATAGATGTGGGGGAATGCATGAGGGATTGAGCTAACACTTAATGGAAGACACGAGTGAATACATGAGGGAATTCTTGAAAACTGTATATAAGATATGGGGGAATACTTGATGAAATACATGCAGAAGTATTTGGGGGAATTCATGAATGAATGTATGATAAAAATATGAGTGAATAATTGAGGGAATGCGTGATGGAGTATTTGAGCTATTACACGAGGAATTACACGAGATAATACAAGTGAGACAATACTACCTTGTCAATGTTTATATCAATCTACACAAGCGAATGATTACAATTCTGATGATCGTTAAAGAAGAAGAAGAGGAGTTATTACAATATGATACAGAAGGCGGTCATTGGTTGATATTTCAATGGCGCGCATGTTAATGCATGTTAATTGGCTTTAGCGTCCTTGTCACGGCTAACTGTGATTTGGAAAAGCAACATCAGTGTTGGAGTGAAAATCAAACTGTATAGGTCGCTGGTGCTTTCTGTTGTGTTGTATGGTTATGAGAGTTGGGCACTCACTGCGGACATGGAGAGAAGATTACAGGCTTTCGAGTATAAATGCTATAGAAGAATTCTACGAATTTCCTATAGGGAATATAAGACCAATGTGTACGTAAGAAATAAAGTAGAGATGTGTACAGGTGTCCAGGAGCCATTGCTTTCAATAGTATAGCATGGTTCGGACATGTATGCAGGCACGATTCCTTGTCAAAAACAATACTGCAGCGAACTGTCGAGGGTGGAAGAAGCAGAGGAGGCCAAATAAAGACATGGACAGACAACATCAAGGAATGGACAGGGCTAGATATTTCCACACTTATCCGCATCGCTGAGGATAGAATTTGCTGGATGACTCTGTTTGCTGAAGCATCCAATGTGGTACCCCTACGACCCTGAAGGGTTATGGGTTTATTGATATTGATTGATGTTAATGCAGAAACGCACAAGGAGGATTGGGTTGTCAAACTTTGAACTGAGGCTTCCTCATGCGCTTCTGTGTGTTTATGAATGTGTTCCGTGAGGGACACTAGTGTAGCTTGTTTCAGGTAGTCATTAGAAGAACTTTTATGGTGTGGGTTTGAGTGTTCCTCTGGGTGATGTTGTGGAGGTTATTAGCACGCGTGTAGTCATATATTTTCTGACTTGGAAGAGCTCCTCAAGGTTGTTCCAGTGCATCCTGTCTAGTTCCTCTGTACTTGCTGTCTTTGTATCATCCTGTCTAGTTCCTCTGTACTTGCTGTGTTTGTATCATCCTGTCTAGTTGCTATGTACTTGCTGTGTTTGTATCGTCCTGTCTAGTTGCTATGTACTTGCTGTCTTTGTATCATCCTGTCTAGTTGCTCTGTGCTTGTTGTGTTTGTATCATCCTGTCTAGTTGCTCTGTACTTGCTGTGTTTGTATCATCCTGTCTAGTTGCTCTGTACTTGCTGTGTTTGTATCATCCTGTCTAGTTGCTCTGTACTTGCTGTGTTTGTATCATCCTGTCTAGTTGCTCTGTGCTTGTTGTGTTTGTATCATCCTGTCTAGTTGCTCTGTACTTGCTGTGTGTATCATCCTGTCTAATTTCTCTGTACTTGCTGTGTTTGTATCATCCTGTCTAGTTGCTCTGTACTTGCTGTGTTTGTATCATCCTGTCTAGTTGCTCTGTGCTTGTTGTGTTTGTATCATCCTGTCTAATTTCTCTGTACTTGCTGTGTTTGTATCATCCTGTCTAGTTGCTCTGTGCTTGTTGTGTTTGTATCATCCTGTCTAGTTGCTCTGTACTTGCTGTGTTTGTATCATCCTGTCTAGTTGCTCTGTGCTTGTTGTGTTTGTATCATCCTGTCTAGTTGCTCTGTGCTTGTTGTGTTTGTATCATCCTGTCTAGTTGCTCTGTACTTGCTGTGTTTGTATCATCCTGTCTAGTTGCTCTGTGCTTGTTGTGTTTGTATCATCCTGTCTAGTTGCTCTGTGCTTGTTGTGTTTGTATCATCCTGTCTAGTTGCTCTGTACTTGTTGTGTTTGTATCATCCTGTCTAGTTGCTCTGTACTTGCTGTGTTTGTATCATCCTGTCTAGTTGCTATGTACTTGCTGTCTTTGTATCATCCTGTCTAGTTGCTCTGTGCTTGTTGTGTTTGTATCATCCTGTCTAGTTGCTCTGTGCCTGTTGTGTTTGTATCATCCTGTCTAGTTGCTCTGTGCTTGCTGTGTTTGTACCATCCATGCTGACTGCCCTAGTTTTATTATCAAGCCATCTCAAAACCTTGGTTTCCTTCTGTAATAGCCAAGAGAAGCATCTTGTGAAATGTGGTTATACTGTCGTAGCTGGGCAAGCACAATTGATTGAAACTGCAGACAGACAAATAGCAAACAAGTTAATGTAAGGTTGAATATGTGCTTCAAATATTTAACATTGAGTAAACTGTCAGTATGTTTGTTAATCTGTCTAGCATGTTTGTCTGTTTCCTATTTTCTATTGTATGGCGCCAGGCGAATGGTGGCGCTAGTAGTCAACACCTAACGTAATGGTATGAGCATGAGTTTTCGTTTCAAGGCAAGATGTATCATAACGTTTCTGTTCTATATGCATATTTGTTTAAGTTGTCTTAGACGTTATCTATTCATCTTTTTCTTGACTCTGTCTCTATAACCTGATCGTGTTTTATTATTCATGTTTGTAGGGAGTTGGCTGTATTCCATTCTCACAAGATGTGCAAACCACAATAGCTGATGTTTCTCTATCAATCAATCAATAAACCCATAACCCTTCATGGTCGTAGGGGTACCACATTGGATGCTTCAGCACACAGAGTCCTCCAGCGAATTCTATCGTCAGCGATGCGGATGAGTGTGGAAATATCTAGCCCTGTCCATTCCTTGATGTTGTCTGTCCATGTCTTTATTTGTCCTCCTCTGCTTCTTCCACCCTCGACAGTTCCCTGCAGTATTGTTTTTGACAAGGAATCGTGCCTGCATACATGTCCGAACCATGCTAGTTTTCGTCGTTTCACTATTGAAAGCAATGGCTCCTGGACACCTGCACACATCTCTACTTTATTTCTTACGTACACATTGGTCTTATGTTCCCTATAGGAAATTCGTAGAATTCTTCTGTAGCATTTATACTCGAAAGCCTGTAATCTTCTCTCCATGTCCGCAGTGAGTGTCCAACTCTCACAACCATACAACACAACAGAAAGCACCATCGACCTATACAGTTTGATTTTCACTCCAACACTGATGTTGCTTTTCCAAATCACAGTTAGCCTTGACAATGACGCTAAAGCCATCTCCAGCCTTATTTTTAGTTCTGCTTTGCATTTACCATCGCTGCATATACTGGATCCGAGGTAAATACAAGATAAAATCTATTTTATTCCTGTTGTTATTATTTCGTAACATCTCTAATCTAGTAACTCCGACAGATTTTCTCGAACATTTCATTTCACATGTTAATGCCTTTCTTCTGTGTGAACATGGGCAATGAACAAACAACTGGAAGACAGAATTGATGCTTTTGAAATGTGGATGGATATATATATATATATATATAAGAATAATGAGATCTTCATGGCAAAAGAAGAAAATGAACACTGAGGTTCTAACACTTCGTATGAAAGAATACATATGAGCACTTCTCATGAAAAAAGGGACTATAAAGGAAATAAATACCAAACAAATCAAGTATTTTGGACATATTAAAATGCATGACACATTGTTGAAGACCTTACTTGAGGGTAAAGTCGAGAGAAATCAAGCAAGAGGTAGACAGAGATACAAGCTGGAGAGAAACATAATGATATAGACAGGTTACAGTCTAGCAGAGTGCACTAGTAAGGCAAGTGACAGGGGATGTTGGAAGTCCATTTTAGCCAACCTTCGTTGTGGAGCTGGCACTGATGATGATGTGTGAAGATGTCAGTGTCCAAGTCTGTCAGACACTTAGTTAATTTTAGCAATATTAAATCTTAACTTCCGACCAGAACTACTGCCATAAAAGGGGTGAATTTCACTGATTAGTACTTGTATCAGGATGTGATAAATACATTCACTTCTATTCCAATCTCGAGCATTTCACTTAAAATAAGAAACACAATATTTTCAAATTGAATCACACAAGATTAATAATAATAACCCGTCATGGTATTAAGGGTGTCATATTGAGACATTTGATACAGAAAAATCTTCACGCATCTCTACCTCTACCACACTTATGCGTTTGGAAACTTTACACTCTGTCCAGCCTTTGATATTATCCAGCCATGTCTACATCTGGTCACCTCGTCTTCTTTCATCCTCCACACAAGAGTGCAAATAGTCATTTGTCCATTTATGACCACATTTTATAAACAGAACTGCAAAGACACGACATTATATCTTGAATATCTTGTATGTCTGCAGTGTCTCCAACATCTACCATATCTCATATGTCATCTAATGTCTCTCATGTCATCAAACATCGTTCAAGTAATACACTGTCTCCTATATCATCAAGTACATTCCATGTCATCCACTGTTTCCCACGTCATCAAACATCTCCCATGTCATTTACTGTATTCCATGTCATCAAACATCTTCCAGTTATCCACTATCTCCCACGTCATCAAGTAGCTTCCGTGTTATTAAGCATCTTTAAGTTGGACGTGTACCGCGCAGTGGTTCTACCAACACTGCTTCGGTGCCTACGAAACCTCATGGGAGTACGTTGGCAGGATCGTGTACCAGATGCGGAAATTCTTCAGAAATCCCGTATGCAAAGCATCCATGCAATGCTGACTAGGTCCCAACTTCGCTGGACTGGCCACATCGTCCGTATGCCAGACAAGCGCCTTCCAAAGAGATTATTCTATGGGGAGCTGTGCGAAGGTAAACGTTCAAGTGGAGGGCAGAAAAATCGCTTCAAAGATCACCTAAAAAAACTCTCTCAAGAACTGCAGCATCGATCCTAGCTCCTGGGAGACTACAGCACTTGATCGATCAGCCTGGCACACCCAGCTCACTGCTGGCTTCACGAAATTTGAAAAAGAAAGAACACTGCGGGCAATCCACAAACGCAAGAAGCGGAAGGACAAATCCGAAAATTCTTCTACCCCAACCTTCAGCACTCCTGCATGCACTGCAATAGAACTTTCCGTGCACGAATCGGACATCTACGAACTCACAAACCAAATTAGTTAATTACCAATTTTAATTATTTTTTTCTTTCATTGCATTTAATGTTTTTCATGCCATACTCATCTTCGCTTGTGAAGGAGGAACATCATCAATCATCTCCCATTCATGGCATCTCCCGTATCATCCACTATTTTCATATCATAAAACATCTCATATGTTGCTCGCTGTCTCCTATGTCATAACGACTCTCTCATGTTATCCATTGTCTCCAATGCCATTCGATGTCTATTAAGTTTTTTATACTCCCCATAGAAATTTATTCCACATCCTTAATTTTTCCCATTCTTTCTCTATGTCTTGCCTTCTGAGTTCTTTATATCTCTCGCATCTCTTTATGATCAAACAGGTCTTTTACAATCTCCCGTGTCATATCTTTCCCATTCCTCAAATATCCCATTTACCTCCCACCTCCCCATGCTCTTCTCATCATTCATACCTGCTATTTCTCTAAAATCCGCCATGTCGTCCAGATTGTAACTACTCATATCCCATGAATCATATGTCATGTAATTGTAAGTGGAAGAAAAGCATATGTAAGCTGGACACTCAATGCAGACACGGAAAGAAGGACTTATATTTTTAAAAATAAGTGCTACACATGTTTTGTTATTAATTAGTTACTTAGAAAGCAAACAAATGTATTTGTCTAGCAGCAAAGAAATAACATTGCAGATTATCAAGAATTACTTTTGCCAGTCGTGAAACGCCGTAAACTTATTTGGTTTGGACATGTAACGAAACACGAATCACTTTATGAAATTATTCTTCAAAGACCTGTCGATGGAGAAGAGAGGATCAAAGAAAATCCTGGATTAATAACATTAAGGAATTGTCTGAGCGTGATTTTTCTACATTCCTCCGAAAGGCTGAGGACAGGTGTGTTTGGATGGCTTTTATGTGTTGATGTCTCCAGTGTGGCACCCCAACGACCCTAACGGGTTAGGTGTCTTACTATTATTTATTATTAATTGGAGGGAGAGATGACTCCAAAGGAAGTTGTGACTGAAGTACCAGAAGTGCGACCTCCACTATTTTTTGATGGTTGTAAAGCTCTGCTATAGCCAAATTGGACTAAGACTCACGGTTGAAAGACGCGCATATCACGGTAAGTGATACATTTTACTTAACCAAATCTAACCAATAACTGAGCAGGTATGAGATGAAGGGATGAATTGTAAGTGTGGGGAGAGATGATGGTAGGATATTGTAAGTGGAGGGAGAGATGGCAGGTAACTGACCAGGTGTGAGATGAAGGTAGGGTATTGTAAGTGAAGGAAGAGATGACCGGTAACTGACCAGGTGTGAGATGAAGGTAGGGTATTGTAAGTGAAGGAAGAGATGATCGGTAACTTACCAGGTGTGAGATGAAGGTAGGGTATTGTAAGTGAAGGAAGAGATGACCGGTAACTGACCAGGTGTGAGATGAAGGTAGGGTATTGTAAGTGAAGGAAGAGATGACCGGTAACTGACCAGGTGTGAGATGAAGGTAGGGTATTGTAAGTGAAGGGAGAGATAACCGGTAACTGGCCAGGTGTGAGATGAAGGTAGGGTATTGTAAGTGAAGGAAGAGATGACCGGTAACTGACCAGGTGTGAGATGAAGGTAGGGTATTGTAAGTGAAGGAAGAGATGACCGGTAACTGACCAGGTGTGAGATGAAGGTAGGGTATTGTAAATAAAGAGAGAGATGAAGTAGGGTATTGTAAGTGGAGGAAGAGATGAGGTAGGATATTGTAAGTGAATGGAGAGATGACCGGTAACTGACCAGGTGTGAGATGAAGGTAGGGTACTGTAAGTGGAGGGAGAAGTGACATTAGCTGACCAGGTGTGAGATGAGATGAAGGTATGGTATTGTAAGTGGATGGAGAGATGACGGTAGGGTATTGTAAATGGAGTGAGAAATGATAGGGAACTGACCAGGTATGAGATGATGGTAGGGTATTGTAAATGGAGTGAGAAATGATAGGGAACTGACTAGGTATGAGATGATGGTAGGGTATTGTAAATGGAGTGAGAAATGATAGGGAACTGACCAGGTATGAGATGATGGTAGGGTATTGTAAATGGAGTGAGAAATGATAGGGAACTGACCAGGTATGAGATGATGGTAGGGTATTGTAAATGGAGTGAGAAATGATAGGGAACTGACCAGGTATGAGATGAAGGTAGGGTATTGTAAATGGAGTGAGAGACGATAGGTAACTGACCAGGTATGAGATGAAGGTAGGGTATTGTAAGTTGGCGCTGGTAATATATGCATGATAGGATCTAGTTCCGAGAATCCTCCAGGTGGAAGTTGGGAGGAACCAGTGGTGAACTGAAGCAGTAGAGCCATTTGTTCTTGAGAGAAACTTGCGATGATTGTCCAGAACCAATCCAAGACCTGCAACATATAGATGGAAGAAGTTACTGTCACTAGACTTTGTTAGAACAAATGTTACTACCACTATACTTTCTTAGAATAATGCCACTCTCTATAGACTTTTTTGAAACAAATGTTACTGTCACTAGACTGTTAAATACAAATATTACTGTCATTTGATTGTGATGGAGCGAATGTTACTGTCACTAAACCTTGTTAGAATTAATGTTGCTATCACTAGACCTTCTTAGAACTAATATCACACTCTATACTTTTTTGAAGCAAATCTTACTGTAACTATACTTTGTTAAAACACATATTACTCAACCCAGCATTTTTTGGTTGTAGTATTTTCTAGGCAGTATAAATACATTCAGTAGAATAAATAAACTTCATTAAAACAAATGTTACTATAATTATACTTTGTTAAAACAAATGTTACTATATCTATTCTTCATTAAAACAAATGTTTCGATAATTATACTGTGTGTTAAAACAAATGTTACTATAACTAGATTTTGTTACAACACATGCTACTATAAATAGAATTTGTGTTAAAACAAATGTTACTATAACTAAACTGTGTGTTAAAACAAATGTTACTATAACCAAACTGTGTGTTAAAACAAATGTTACTATAACTAGACTGTGTATTAAAACAAATGTTACTATAACTAAACTGTGTGTTAAAACAAATGTTACTATAACTAAACTGTGTGTTAAAACAAATGTTACTATAACTAAACTGTGTGTTAAAACAAATGTTACTATAACTAAACTGTGTGTTAAAACAAATGTTACTATAACTAGACTGTGTATTAAAACAAATGTTACTATAACTAAACTGTGTGTTAAAACAAATGTTACTATAACTAAACTGTGTATTAAAACAAATGTTACTATAACTAGACTGTGTATTAAAACAAATGTTACTATAACTAAACTGTGTGTTAAAACAAATGTTACTATAACTAAACTGTGTGTTAAAGCAAATGTTACTATAACTAGACTGTGTGTTAAAACAAATGTTACTATAACTAAACTGTGTGTTAAAACAAATGTTACTATAACTAGACTGTGTATTAAAACAAATGTTACTATAACTAGACTGTGTATTAAAACAAATGTTACTATAACTAAACTGTGTGTTAAAAAAATGTTACTATAACTAGACTGTGTGTTAAAACAAATGTTACTATAACTAAACTGTGTATTAAAACAAATGTTACTATAACTAAACTGTGTGTTAAAACAAATGTTACTATAACTAGACTGTGTGTTAAAACAAATGTTACTATAACTAGACTGTGTATTAAAACAAATGTTACTATAACTAAACTGTGTGTTAAAACAAATGTTACTATAACTAGACTGTGTATTAAAACAAATGTTACTATAACTAGACTGTATATTAAAACAAATGTTACTATAACTAAACTGTGTATTAAAACAAATGTTACTATAACTAGACTGTGTATTAAAACAAATGTTACTATAACTAAACTGTGTATTAAAACAAATGTTACTATAACTAAACTGTGTATTAAAACAAATGTTACTATAACTAGACTGTGTATTAAAACAAATGTTACTATAACTAAACTGTGTATTAAAACAAATGTTACTATAACTAGACTGTGTATTAAAACAAATGTTACTATAACTAAACTGTGTATTAAAACAAATGTTACTATAACCAAACTGTGTGTTAAAACAAATGTTACTATAACTAGACAGTGTATTAAAACAAATGTTACTATAACTAAACTGTGTGTTAAAACAAATGTTACTATAACTAAACTGTGTGTTAAAACAAATGTTACTATAACTAAACTGTGTGTTAAAACAAATGTTACTATAACTAAACTGTGTGTTAAAACAAATGTTACTATAACTAGACTGTGTATTAAAACAAATGTTACTATAACTAAACTGTGTGTTAAAACAAATGTTACTATAACTAAACTGTGTATTAAAACAAATGTTACTATAACTAGACTGTGTATTAAAACAAATGTTACTATAACTAAACTGTGTGTTAAAACAAATGTTACTATAACTAAACTGTGTGTTAAAGCAAATGTTACTATAACTAGACTGTGTGTTAAAACAAATGTTACTATAACTAAACTGTGTGTTAAAACAAATGTTACTATAACTAGACTGTGTATTAAAACAAATGTTACTATAACTAGACTGTGTATTAAAACAAATGTTACTATAACTAAACTGTGTGTTAAAAAAATGTTACTATAACTAGACTGTGTGTTAAAACAAATGTTACTATAACTAAACTGTGTATTAAAACAAATGTTACTATAACTAAACTGTGTGTTAAAACAAATGTTACTATAACTAGACTGTGTGTTAAAACAAATGTTACTATAACTAGACTGTGTATTAAAACAAATGTTACTATAACTAAACTGTGTGTTAAAACAAATGTTACTATAACTAGACTGTGTATTAAAACAAATGTTACTATAACTAGACTGTGTATTAAAACAAATGTTACTATAACTAAACTGTGTATTAAAACAAATGTTACTATAACTAGACTGTGTATTAAAACAAATGTTACTATAACTAAACTGTGTGTTAAAAAAATGTTTCTGTGTTGACTATCATCGTTAAGTGACGTCTCTGCATCGAAGGGTGACTGCAACATACCTCCAACATCCTATCTTTGGCACTGATGGGGCACTCTGTTAGACTATATCCTGTCCATCTCGGGAGTGTTTTCCTCCCATTTGTACCTCTTGCTCGACGTCCTCATATAACCGAAATACCTATTACTTATATGACTGAATAGTCTAAGAATTGCTACGGGTGACTGAGGAATGTTTTTCTGCCACCTACCTTATTAAAAGCTGATGATGTCCCCACAACATTGTGATGAAGTTTGAGATCATCAACACTGTAAGTTCCTGCCCCACACATGAGTAACTAGGTGATAAACAAAACGAAGAATATACGTCACTGGAACATTGAATAACTGCCCCACACACGAGTAACTAGGTGATAAACAAAACGAAGAATATACGTCACTGGAACATTGAATAACTGCCCCACACACGAGTAACTAGGTGATAAACAAAACGAAGAATATACGTCACTGGAACATTGAATAACTGCCCCACACACGAGTAACTAGGTGATAAAGAAAACGAAGAATATATATCACTGGAACATTGAATAACTGCCCCACACACGAGTAACTAGGTGATAAAGAAAACGAAGAATATATATCACTGGAACATTGAATAACTGCCCCACACACGAGTAACTAGGTGATAGACAAAACGAAGAATATACGTCACTGGAACACTGAATAATGTTTATCGATAATAGTTAATAACTGCAACAAAACTCTGATCAAAGTGGCAAAACTGGGAGCGAGGTAATGAAATTTTGATTATCAATAGTAATGCATTGACATTTCGATCAACATGCATTCATCAAGACTAGAACAAAACATACCACGAGTAAGAAATTGCTCTGTCTACGTTCACAAAACAATGGCTAGATTGGCTGGTACACATGGGGGGGGGGAGGTAACTTTTATGACATGTTTGACTTTCGACAGTATAAAACTCTGTGAACAATCATCATCATCATAAAGTGTATTGTGTTACTGTTTTTGCACCATGCCGTCCAGTATGTTCGTCTTCAGCACGCATTTATTTGGGGCTGCTTCCTTAGCGTTTGGTTTTTCGTGATCTGCTTGCAATGCAGCAGTTGTCTATAATTACAGTGTTCTCTCTTAGGCAAGCTGTCTTTCTGAAATAGCGAGTCTTACCTACTCCTGTTTGTATGGAGTTTTCCAGCTCGTGGGTGGGTTGTTGGGAACGGATATTGAGCTCCTCCTGTACTGGTTTCTGGAAGAGTTCGATACCTGACTTTTTAACAGATTGCATTTCGTTGGTATATCTTTTGTACAAATTTTAGGCATATCCACGCGTAGGTGGGCGCAAGATTTCCGCATATGTCAAGGTTAGGGGGCGTGTTTCACTGGTTCCCTCACTCCTTTGGTGTTTTTAAGTGTATCCAATCATGTCGTTTTACCATCTGATCTCCTCCATTTAATAGGATACAAGAGAAAGATAGAGAAACATCAGGAGACATGTGAAAGATAGATAAATACTAGGAGACAAGACAAAGACAGAGAAAAACTCAGAGATAAGAGAAAGATAAAGACACATCCGGAGACACACAAAAATAGTGGAACACCAAGAGATGAGAGAAAGGGAAACACTAGGATACAAGAGAGATACACCAGGTCTTGTCCTGTCTGTGTAGGCCTATTTAAATTCTTTCCCCCGAGAACCTACTTTTGGCGTATTTTCAACTACTATATGAAATCATTAGAATATTTTTATATTATTTTATATATTTTTAATATTTTAGAATATTAAATCATTGTTAATATTTTCAACAACTATATGAAATCATTATAATAACATTCACAAATTTGTTAATATAAAAAAAAGTATGTGACTAGAGAACAACACATATTACAGGGAGATATTCTTACCTCCAGCTCTGTCTCAGTAAATATACTGAGAAGTTGTCTAGGTATCATCTCTGAACTCAACCCTCGCTTAAAACTCTCCACCTGTTTCTTGACTGGACTTACGAGTCTGTGATGAGCTAGTGCGTCTAAGTAGCGGACTTTATTATTGTTGGTCACTGCAACTTTAGCACCATTAGGGATCAAGTTAACAACCTGATAGCATGAAAGAAAGAGTTAACCTTTCAATACACAATTTAAGGTTTTCATTGACAAAAATTTGATGACTGAATATTTCAAGTGTATTGACTTTTCATTTTCTATGGATCTCATCAACATAATCGAGAGGTGGTTAATACATATATAAAGGGACAACGCAATTTTCCGAAAACCTGACTAGTCAAACAATCATGCATTTAGGAAAAGCAAAAATATTTCCTGTTCAGACTTGGTTAACGCAAGGACTATGTGTACCGGTAATTTTATCATCCATTCTGACAGCCGGGAAGAGTTTGCAGAAGATCGCGGGTAACAAACCTGCGTAGTGGCACTAAGACATATGAGAATTCAGTAAAGAGCAGAGAAGAAGAATGAAGGTTCAAACTTAAAGTGCAACAGACCAGCGATAACAATTTTCCATGCTTATTCTGCAACAGAATAACGATAACATTTTCCCATGATTGTTCTGCAACAATCTAAATCTCTCACTAATCGACTGATTTAGCCAAGATAAGACATGTTCAGCTCATGCCATATTAACTCTATCTGGTACATGCTTGCTTCAGACCATCTGTCAATATGAATATTGCCATAAAACATAAATATTGAACAATTTGAAGAAGTAAGAATTACTAATATGATAAATTGATCGAAAACTAATTCGTCATTCAATAAATTAGTAAAATTGTAAAGATTGCTCACCCTTATTCATTTAGCAATTACCTTGATTAGCCGCCCTCGTTCATTATAAATTTCCTCTGAGAAAGTCAGTTCCATATTGTCAACGTTGTTCTGTTCAATGTAAGAGATCTTTGTTGCATAGTACTCTGGGTCATCAGTCTCAAAGTGCTGCAAAAAGGGCGTAATTAACATCTTCATCATACTAAAAATAATTACCGGCATTGTCATCATAACTCTGTTGTTACAAGCTTCCAATACACAATTTCTGGAATCCTTAACATGAGACACACATACATCTTAATTACGCCACATCTAGAGACACATCATGTCGAATTTTCCAGCAGGATTCTACAGTAGCAATGACCAGAGCTAGTCAGCCCACACTCTGTCCATTATTAGAGCATATTCTACTGAAGAATTCCTTTCAGTATTTCGTATTCTCTATTTTCTCTCCAAGAATTTTCATGGGATGCGAATATCTTCAAGAACTGTCACCGTTTCTCTTCTCCAAATTATTCTAGGTCTTTCTTCTCTGCCCCCGTAGATTCCAAGACAATGCCTATCAATCTATACTTTTTTTTGCCTGCCTTGGAGCGTGACCAATTCATCGTCATTTCCACTCAAAGCTTCAGAGAAGTAAAGTCTCTGCTAACAACAATACGTGCGACTTTAGTGGAGAGATATGGATCAACAGCATGGACTTCAGCAGCCAACTCCCATCTAGAAGCCCTGAACAAAGTACAAAATCAAGCACTTCGCATTATCGCAGGTGCCATGAAGACCTCTCCCATAAATGAAATGGAAAAAATTACAGGCATCACGCCCTTATCATACAGGCGAGACACTAAGACCATGGTACATGCAGAAAAAAACAAGAGCATGCCAGCACATCCAATGAGTACCAGACACAGTGACCTAGCTAGTGGAAGACTGAAGAGAAGCAGTTTTATACACTGATCCAAAAAAACTAAACAGAAAATATAAGGATGAACTACCAGACATAACAAAAGAGATATCACCAACACTTTTTCCAGTTCCGTGGGAGCAATACCCAAATCTCACTATCAGAACCACCATAAACAACTACCACACTATGATAGAACTGAATAATCTTCAAAAGAAAACAATAGTATGCAACATGATTGAAGATATGTACCCCAGAGAAGCATGGATACATGTACATACCGACGGATCAGCAACCAGAGCAGTAAGAATGGAGGTGCTGGCGTGTACATAAAACATCAAGAAAAAGGAAACGAATCCACATGTTCACCAACTGGAATATTCTGCCCCAACTACTCTGCAGAAGTACAGGCTTTAAACATGGCTGCAGAAATAATTAAAACACAACAAGCCAATGCCAACAGGTGGTATTTCTTACTGATGCTATGTCTGTCCTACAAGCCCTTGACAGCGATAAGCTGCCATACCTGAAGAAAGCCATGCGAGAAGTGAGCATCCAAAGAAGGGTAGTACTACAGTGGATACCATCCCACTGTGGCAACCAGGAAATGAAGAGGCAGACAGACTGGCAAAGGATGGAGCAACACAGGAACAAAAAGACCAAGAAATTATCTACCAAGAAAAGAAGACCCTCATCAAAGCCATAAGGAAAGTCGACCACACAAAAGACAATTACCACTATCTCAACAGAGCAGAGCAGGTTATTATCTTCCGCCTCAGAACAGGACACAACAGATTAAACAGCCAATTAAATACGCTAAGATTGGTCCCATCAAGACTGTGTCCTTGTGGGCAGGCAGCACAGACCACTGAACATATCCTTCAAGACTGCAGTACACTAAACCAGCTAAGGGAAGAACACTAGTTCACAGAGATGGATATCCACAGAAAGATATATATGGGAGCACTGAGGAGCTTTCAAATACATCAGCATTTATTAGGAAAGCAGGACTTGCTGTGTAGACATGTCAAACTCCGAACGAGAAGAAGAAGAAGAGTTATCAAGCAAAAAGACTGAAACAGTCAGTTTCCACATGCTGAAGGACGTACTGAATATGAGATCGGACCACCTATTGACTTGTTCGGAGTGCCATGCCTTTAATCTGACTACTAATTAACCAACCAACCAGCCAGCCATTCAATTAAACAAACACGACCCTGCTATGTTCTCAAATAAACCTCTTCGTCTCTGATATTCACATTGAACATCATATGTTCTCTAACTTTTAATAATTGTTCATAAATATATTGTGCTACATATCTAAATATCACACTACATTCAAACACAGTCCTTACATTCCGGAAGGAAACAATGATGGTTTTCTTGCACTCATTCGGTATATCGGTACTGCGTTGACTGCACATCTTATTTTAGATCAATGACAAACTATTTTTAGAAGTATGCACGAGCAGAGTCTTGTGTAGTATACACAGCTGTTACTATACCAAAAGGAAGGAATGAATATAGACGAGCAGGAAGACACCGATGCAAATGACAGAACATTATAAAAAGATGAACAAAGAGTAATATGTTGAAATTAATCAGTTACGCGGAGACAGACCAGTGCAGATGTGGACTGTGCCCAGAGACTACATAACACATTCTTCATGAGTGACAACTCTACCAATATTGAGAGGGAGACAATATAGCATACTGAGACGGCACATTTCTAATCCTGAGTGGTTCCATCGATGACATGAACACAGCTTATTGAATATATTGACGTTTTAACCTGATAACTGTCTGAAGAACTAAGAAGAAGACGAAGGGACAAAATCTATTCAAAATTCAGAGTAGTTAAATCTTGCTGCAATGATGAATATACTATTATATTTGCGCCTCTTTAAGATTTGCAGTTTCTCTGATATCTTTTGTTACAGGAACAAGTTTTTGGTCGACATGTTGTCTTCTTGGTTAGTATGGCGTGTTTATATACATTTTCCTGGCCTAACTCTAATGTCGAGTCTTCCTATACCGGAAACATGCTCGCGAATAGAAAGGGTTCCGTACACGATGGGCTTAGGCAAAAAAGGGACAACAATTTTAGCCCTGGCCCAACTCTACTGCCAAGCTTTCCTATGCCTCAAATACACTTGCAGAGAGAAAGGTTTCAGTACCTGATGGGCTCAGGCGCTATTGGGACAAGGTCACTCAGCTCGAGAACGCCTTGCTCCTAAACGTGTGGTGTGAGACTCGAACTTGTGCGAGGGGTTCACGATGTCGGTGAACGACACCTCGGCTAAGAAGGCGAAAAGAGCCAGGGTCCAGCTCTTCTGTTGAGTAGTCGTAACCTTCGATAACAGTTACATGTTGTTATGACAGGTCGACGTTGTGCTTGAACTAGTTATGGGTACGGCGTGGGTGGGCGGAACAACAAAGAAACCTGTCGCAGTGGCCAGAGTTGTGCCCTGATGTCGACGTCTGTTTGGCAGCATTAGACTCGAAACACCATTGAGTCGAATGGCTGCTGGAACAGAGGGCGCAGCACTTATGGGAATGCCCCACTTACGGAACCAGGCTTGCGGATGAGAAATGGTTCAGTACCAGATGGACACAGGCACAGTACGTCCAATTACACGAGACACGTTCATAGCCAGTGGAACATCTCGTGCGAGATAGACGTGAACGACAATCGTCTTGGCGAAGAGTCACTACACACCCGCGTGCCTGGCGACAGATAGGGAGGCTGTCATAGGCTAGTGTAGCACGCCCGAACTGTCAAGACATGCCAAAATCGGATGTGCTAGGCCTACAAGGCGCATAACGGTGGCATAACGTAATCACGCTCCCGGCGGAAGTCGCACGGATAACCGTGCTGATTACAATGGAGTGAACGCAACAAACAAACAAACAAACAAAAATATACATTTTCAACATCTAGACCTAACTACGATTTTTTACTTTCTTATTTTCGCCAGTTGGTTTCTGTTGTCTTTCAGCTTAACACATCCGAATTCAGCATGTCTTTCTGGTCATGTCACTTTGACCCTTATATGAAATGGGGCAACCAACTCTACCTCATACCTCTTTAGTCGCCTCGTAAGACATGCATGTGAGGTAAACAGTGTTGCTTTTCTTTGCTCCCCTTTCGGGACCAGGCAACACAAGGGACGTCTGGCGATACGATTGGATGTATTAGAAGCCTCTTTAAAATTCAATAATTGTTGAATAAACATGTCCCTGTACATGACTGCGAGGGAGAGGAGATGGCTACCGCCCTCATTTACAGAGCTACTGAAATGTGAGATCGCTAACATCTCACACCCCTATGGAATTAATAAATGATATGGGTTAATTCACTTTTTTACTATACATGGTAAGCTACAATAGTTGGATAAATATGTCTCTGTACATGGTATGCTACAAGTATTATTTCAATGTGTAACAAACATTATTGTGAAATCTTGCTTAGAAGTGTAAGAGTGTGCAGTGATACAAATCTGGTGTGACGTATGCAGAGACTGACCTTGTATGTGACCTTGAGACCTATCAGCTGTGCTAAAAATGATCTTGTGAACCGAGCTTTGACCAACTGAGTTCTACCGACGGATGATTCAAACAAACACTTGCCAACAATTTTTCCAGCAAACTCATAGAGTTTGACTTGATTGTTTGTAGGTCGTTTAGAATTAGGGTGGACCTAGGACATGTTATATGCAACACATTACTTGAATATTACCTTCACGAATAAATATTGTACACACAAAGCCAATAGAAGACATACCAAAAGAATTCAATCAAGACTTTTGGGTTATATTTTTTATTATTCCCGTACATTTCGTTTGTCGACTTTAGTGGGCGACACAGTATATAAATAGTGACCAACGACAAAATCATAGCAATAATTAAAAAACATCACGTAAGAAGCCTGATTCATGACATAGCTCAACTATATACCAGTATAGAATAGAAAGTAAATGAGACTTCTTTCATTACGCTTTGTATTGCTGTGTTTTTAGTTGGTTAATATTTATATACTTGGAATCGCGTGCCAAAAAAAAAAAAAAAAAAAGAGCGAATGATGATCATCGAAATGCATGGAAATAATACAAAATAAGCTTTTCAAGTCTTTTTCAGATGTTTTATGTTACTGTAGATGGAGATGCCTGATTCTGCTTTGTTCTGATTCTGCTTTGTTCTGATTCTGCTTTGTTCTAATTCTGCTGTTGGATAGTTTTGACGATTGGTCGAGCTTGTAAGTTAACAATGACATCTTCACCACAAACGTTGTATAAAGTACTTTTATTATTCGCCATGTTAACTCCAAAACGCCGACAACCCTCTCGCATGTCTTGTTCATGATTTTTGTTCTATCATCATCTTAATTGCTAATCCTAATCCATTTTTTCTTAATTTCTTGTCTTCTTATTTTATTTAGTTTAGTAGTTTTTGTTAAGAGCTTAAAACAAAAGATTATCTGGGCATAAGGCCAAAGATAGGCCAAGAAACGGTGGATAGAAAAAGATAGCATTGAACAAACATGGACTTAAAGCAACCAATGCGACTCATCCGGACTTTGATCGACAGCTGAAGCTCACACCCAACGCTTAACGGTAAGTGTGAATACGATCAACCATTGTTCATCTAGGGACAGGCAATAGACAATCGTTGACACTCATTATACATGCAACGATTTTACATGCAACGATTTTACATGCAACGATTTTACAGTGCTGGGAGACTATTAAAGAACATGTTTGGCTTTGGTAAAAGAGCATTGGTATACAAATTGTTGATATTATCTGTCCTTTGATGTCCATCTTGATCTTTGCATGGAGAAGTAATGATGAAAGTTGGTAAGTCACTGTGTCTGCTTTCTGATACCTTGTTTCTATTTCTCTGTCTAGTCTTTCATTTTCCCCCAAATAAATGCTGCCCAGATATTTTAATTCATGTGGACATAATTACAATCATCATCATCATCATCATCATCAGGTGCCATGCCAGCTGGCGTAGGCGATCATGGCTCTCCACAGCTCTGTCTCCAGTATTATGTATCAAGCTCGCTGTTGTTTCCCTACCGTGCCAGGTTGTCAAACTGTCTAATATTTTCTCACATTGTCGCCCTCTGTCTCTGTTGCCTTCAATCTTGCCTGTTGTGACTATGTTCTCCAAACCTCTTTGTCTCTTGAATTGGCAAAAAAAAGAAGATCGTCTTTTTCTTATAATTACAATGGGGAAATAATTTAGAAGCAAATTATGAACAATGATTCAAAGAATTTAAATTAGTACACATCCGTCTTACTTACTAATCCCTGTGGATTATCAGCGAATCTTGTAAACAACTGTGAACAATTTGGGTCAAAAAGTTCTTTACATAACACTTGAAACCATTCTCTGCTGACTCCACCCCAATCCAAACCTTTCTCGTTGATGAAGTTAATCTCCAAATGTTTACACCAATCCGCAATCTTGAAGTGTTTTGTTGATGTGTACGACTGTTGAAACAAAGGTTACAATTTTGTGTTGATAGAATCACATGTAATCATACATCATTGATCACAGTTTGTCAACAGTGATACAAACACATATTTGATACTGTCAAAACATATATACAGTTGTACAACCGTATTCTTCTTCTTCCGTGTTCATTTAAAAAAACCCACTGGGTCTCTCTTGTAGCAGGACAATGATCCAACTAGATTTTCAGCAGGATGTTGTCCATAAAATAGAAAGAACTGTGCCGGTAAATTTACGTGCGCTAATAGCCCCACACATCCGTCTTCGGTGGTGTTTTCCAACTGTATAAATACACACTTGCATACTTGCTTAGTTATATCACAATTTTTTCCAAATTTTAATCTTTTTTTGAGTTCTTGACGTCAACTTTTATCAAACACTTCAGAACAGAATAATTTTTTTAGACCACCTCACCAACTGTTCACGTATATTTATGGAATATTTATATATAAGGGTGACCAGACGTCTCCTTTTTTCTGGGACTGTCCCCTTTTTGAGTTGTTGTCCCAATGAAACTCAATCAAAGGGGACACTAAATTAAATTGACTTTTTTTCCCCCATGACCGCAGCAGTTCTTGAAGCTTTGAGTGTTATAAAGTTTTCTATTTTATCTCATGTCATATCAAATATTTGTACAAAATTGGAAATTACTTTCTATATTACATAAAACATATTTCTCGACAGTTGCCATTCTTTACATGATGTTTACATAACACTCTTCTGAAGTCAATAAAGTTTTAGACTAAGAGACGCTAAGTCTCCTGCATGATGCCGAAAAGAAAGTGCAGTTTCAGTAGAAACATCAAAGATGAATATCCCTTCTTGAAAGAAGACGCCACACTAGGCAATGTGCAATGTAATATGTGTCATTCCGTATTTTCCATTGACAATGGATATCGATATAATGTAAAACAGCACTTGAAGATGCAACAACAAAAAATGGCAGCGCTGCTAACAGTTCAAGCCAAGGTGTTGCATCATTTGTTTAAAGAGATGAGACAGAACAATTAACTGATGAAAGTAAGCATCGAGCAGTTCAAGAAGCTCTGTTTGCTTTTCATGCAGTGAAACATAACCTTTCCATGAGATCAATGGATTGTACATCTGTAATAGTTAGAAATTTATTTGATAAGAAATTTACATGTGGGCGAACGAAGTGCAGATCAATTCTAGTAAATGTCCTAAAACCTTTTGCAATGCCAGAAATAGACATAGAATTGAAAGAAGTTTAATAATTTCAGTTATGGTGGACACATCAAATCATAGGGATTTGAAGTTGATACAGGTCCTTGTTATACATTTCATTCTAGATAAAGGCATTCCAATCAAGGTGATTGAGTTTCAGAACATAACTGGGGAACAGCGGAACTGCTCGCATTTTGAACATTTGCAAAAACATCAGTTGACAGAAAAGGTTATTGCATTTTCTGGTGATAATTGTAACACCAACTTGGTAGATACGAAAGAGCGGATTCCAACAATGTACAGAAGACTCAATAAAATCTTAAAAAATAACATTCATGGTATTAGTTGTGCTTCGCACATTGTCCACAATGATGCTCAGACAAGGGCTGATATTTTGCCAGTCGACATTGAAACAGTTGTGAACAAAGTTTTTCAGTATTTTCATATTTACTCGGTGAGAGTAGAGGAATTGAAGAATTTCTGTGAATTTGTAGAAATAGAATACAAACGTGTGCTTGGAAGTGTGAAAACTAGATGGTTATCATTACTGCCAGCTGTGAGTTAGGTTATTGATATGAATCATGGTCTCTAGTCCTATTTTCTGTCACAAGATAAATGCACTACACTACTGAAAGCATTTTTAAATGATCAGAATTAATTACTTTGTCTCCATTTCCTCCGACGTCAGCTGAAAATATTATATGCAACGGTAATGAAAATAGAAGGGGATAATAATGACAACTGAAATGACAACTAGATGTGTTGGGACAGAAAATAATTACCAGAAAAATTGAAACTTTTCAACACTCAAAATGACATCAATTATTTCTAAACTTAAAGATGAGAGTGATTTTTCTGAAAAAGAGTTCTTGGACACCACACATTTATTCTACAATACTTTCCTCGAATATTTAAATAAGTGGATTTATCATTTCCAACCTTTAAACATTTCACTGAATTAAGCTCTATTAACTTTACTAATGTTTCGACAAATTTAAAAACCATAAGTGACGTTGAAATATCCTGAATATTACTGATGAAGAGGAGCTATTCGACGAAATCAAACACATAAATACTATTATGAACAGCAAGATGGAAGAATGGAAGAACATAAACGTTGAAATGGATGCAAAATGGTGTATAGTTTTGAAAGTGCTACAGGAAAAAGACCTCCAGTACAAAAACATAGTGTTAGTTGTTGGATTTGTTATGGCAATTCCAGGAACCAACGCAGCTGTGGAAATAATATGTTCACTGGTATGTTCTTTGAGGACGGATGACAAGAACTGTCTAATCACTAAGACGGTGAAGGCAATGATAGTGATAAAGATACACTTTAAGACAGTTTCATGCACAGAATTTCACAGAATCTCTAGAGATGAGGAACATTTAGAAAAAAAAAATTCCTTCACATAAATATGATGATGATGATGTTGACGCATTATAGTGTTGTTCTTAGTCATATAAACGAGTATTATGTCTGTAAGTTGTTATGTCATAATACTGTTATGTCTATGCTTATAGTCTAGAATACACACGTGTCATATATTTTGCAAGAAATAATTGTCTAAAATGATATTAAAATGTTAAAGATAATGCGACAAATCTATTATATACCTGAGTTATATATTATAAGTGAAAATTACTTGTTTAAATATGTTATATACTAATTGCATACTATTGAAATTTATATATTGCTCGTTCCCTTTTGTCCCCCGTTTTAAGGCTGAAAAAAGCCGAAATGTCCTTTTTTGGGTCTAGGAAATCTGGTCAGTCTATATATTATAATAATATATATGTATATGTAACGTGTCCTTTACAGTCATTTGTCCTCAATGCCAGCCTGTAAGCCTCTCGGTTCTGTGCAAGCTGCCCCGTTTCTCTCCAAAATGTTCAGAAGGTCTTCGTTGCCATATGTCTATCATAGTCTTGTTGGTACACTCGTTCTTATAAATACATACATACAGACGCAAATATTTCCCGTTAGGAAGTTGCAGAGAGATTGCTTGTGACGATGTGATAAAAGTCGTATGCTGAGAGGTTAGAGCGATGGTCTCACAACCGTGAGGTCCAGGGTCGACTCCCAGTAAGAACTGGTATTTTTCTGTACGAGAATAAAATAAAAACGAACCCTGTACATGACGGGGCGCAGCAAAGGCGTTCGGCTTCAGCGTACAAAATCACACACAACCTCCTTGCGCCTCCCTAACGCGAAGCATGCAGTATGGGAAAATTTTGTGTGGAGACACTTATGTGAATCACTTGTTATTTTATCCAAGACCAGTTGCCAATACAAGACCTGACAGCAGATTCAAAACAAGCATTCTTACCTCGTGATTTCAATTACTGCCATACTTATCGTTGTATATACTGTGCATCACTTGTGAACGTCGATCAATGAAATCAATGTAAATATTCGAAAACATAACGCAAAAGAGCTTGTTCTGATTCTGCTGTCTGGTCTTATTTTCCGTATAGTCATCTCCAACCCCCTTCTTTATCTAGGGGCCTTCATGACATAACATAGTGACTAATATCAGAATTGCACAAATTATATTACATTACACGACTAAGTGATTAATGGCAAAATTGCATAAAGAATATGACATGACTATGGCGATAATCTTATTAGCATGTCTAAAACCCATTCACACAATTAGTTCAGCAACTGACACTTTTCAACAAACTTGGTCTGTCTATTTTAAGTTGCATCTGTGAGTGACATCGTTGTCCATGCCTAGCTCGTATTTTTTTATAGAAAAATTCTTGTTTGTCTGTGAAGTTTTCAGATCCTCCTGCAATAAATTAATGAAATTCAAATAAATCAACAAGTTTACACACAATCATTCATTGTCATCAATCATTATAAATATTCAGTTTCCCCCATTTACGTCGCTATATATAAGGCAAATGGTTCTGTGGCGACGAGGCACGGACGAGGTCTGTACGTTACTTTCGCCAACAGAAAACATGGCAACAGAATTCAAACAAGACTTCTGGGTCATGTTTTCGCTTATTCCAGAGAATTTCGTTGGTCAGCGTTGGCAGGATACGCCTATGTGATACAAATTATATATATATATATATATATATATAGTGACTAACACAAAAATAAAGTAATAATTAAAAAAAAACATCATGTAAGATCAAGAAGGCTGATTTTGTTTGTTTTTAATTCTGATGTTAAATCTTATTTAGTGATTTTTCGCGGTCTGTCTCAGCCAAGATACCGGATTCAAATTCCATAGCAGGCAATTGTGCATCGAATCGTTCAAAAAGCAATAGCAAACTACTGAACCTATTCATAATGCCTAGAAAATCGCTACAGCCAAAACATGCGCTGGTTTTATAGCTACATCCTGAATAGGATAGGCTATCAATTTATATAAGGTAACTGTCATACCTGGAAAAAGTTGATAGATGAGTCATGTGACGTTTTCTTTCCAGAACGTTGTCTTCCCAAAGAACTCTATGAACCTCCTTCTGTATTGGGCGATGCGGCATGAATTTTCCAACGATGTATTCATGTTATCTTTAATGTCCTCGGTCCATCGTCTTCTTGGTCCGCTTTTTCTCCTTTACCCAGGTACTCTGCCCTCCATCATTTGTCTTTCTAAACAGTTGTGTCTCTTTATATGACCAAACAAGTTTATTTTTCCTTTTGCTATTGTGTTTAGTAACCACCACTCTGAAATCTTCAATGTGTTTATAATATCTGAGTTTCTCTTTTTTTTTGTCCTTCCATGATATTCTAAGTATCTTTATGTAGCATTTCAGCTCGAAGGCGTTGATCTTCTTTACCGCTGTCTCACTTCGGATCCATGTTTCACAGCCGTATGTTACAACCGGAAAAATAAAAGTTCGTAGCAGTAGCTATTTTGTTTCTATTTTGTAGTTTTTTTATGTGATTTTCAATTGTGTTATTTTACAATATGCCATTGCAAATCTTTTCCTTATTTCTGCCATGCAGTCCCATACACCGTTGATGTTTGCTCCTACGTATTGGAATTTATCCACACATTCTATCTCGGTATTGTCTATTCTGATTTTTAGTTGTTATTTTGTTATATCTGTTGAAATAATTTTGTGTGTTTCCGTGTTGAAATATAAGTTTTGTTATTCGCTATATTGCTTTGTGCTCTTGACTAATTGTTGCAATCTCTTTATATCATTTGAAAGAAGTTCAGTGCCGTCTGTTTAGCGTAGTTCAGGAATTTCAAAGTCACCAATGTTTAAAGCGTGGTAGTCAGCGCTATGTATGTCTTCTCTCACAGTCGAGTAACATTGCTATTGTTAAAGTGGGAACATTTCAATGAGTTTAAACATTCAATTCATAACACTTAAAAAAAATTGCAGTAAAGATTTACAAAGTATTTCTGTTGAGAAGCTTAACGTGGTAAACTACATCAATCGATTTCAAATTGATGCCGCAAATGGCGGATGTGTTGAGCCATCGGCACAAATAAAACGGCGACACAACACATTTCCATTCTCTGGACAACAACCTGCTGGAAGTATGATTGGACTATGTCCTGCTATAAGAGAGATCAACAGTCGTTGAGTATGAACGCTGAAGAAGAAGAAATCCTAGAAAGAAAATACTTTACATTTTAAATTTAAGCCGACATTCATTTGGTAGATGTATCACACACAGTATCAGAACATATTTACACGAGGAAACAACACAATGAATGAAATCCATTGTAGATAACTTTGATAAAGACCTTATTTGAAGACAAATTTGCAGACAAGAATGTTTCATTTTAAAGAAAATGTAGCATTAAATAAACTGTAGATGATGCTGGAAAAAAAGAATAACGGCATCGATGTATCGACAATGATATTATGGAGATATGTAAGAGGGGCAGGGTTTACTTCCATTAAAAAAAATTGGGGGAAAAAACAATTAGTTATAAGTAACTTATAGTAGCCATTACAAACATATTCACGTAAAGTCAGACTTGACGGGAATATTTGGATGAAACTTGGATCAGCGCACACCACATAAGAGTTTTGAACAATTAAGAGATTTGTACCTAATGTGTCTATTTGAAGCAAAAGACTGCAAGGGATACTTGCACATGGAGGAATTATAAACAATGAAATGTTGACCAAATTCATAGCACACGTTAGTTTTTTTACTTATACAGAACCACTGTGTGTGTGTGCTCCATCTTCTGTTTCTATTAGTGAGTAAAATTATATCCCTTTTAGATCATGCAATCAACATCGTATAAGGTAAATACTTCTATTGTTAGTTGTCCGATATATGTAGGGGATGGCCCGACCAATCTTAGTTTCCAGCCTCTATTGGATGGACTAAGGAGCATCTCCTCTTCACGGAACTGGCCCCGATGGTGAATGTATATAGCAAATGTCTGTAATTACATACATATTTCTTAGGTCCAGACCAAATTTTTATAATGGAATTAAATTATATGATAGCATATCGGAAATATTATTACAGTAAAACCCTCTACAGCGTATTCATTTATAACAAATTTCCCTATTGTACAACACTATTCCAAATTCCACATTATATTTATTCTTGATTGTGTATACTGCATATAGCTAATTTTTGTTATTACGGTACATACCGGGTACATCCCCCCCACTTGTATCTCTGTCTTCCTCTTGCTCGCCTCCCTTTGACTTTACCCTCAAATAAGGTCTTTAATAAGGTGTCATGTCTTTTAATGTATCCAAAATATTTTATTTACCTAATCTTTATTTCTCTTAATAATTATTTCTTCATATTAGGTGTTGTTAGCACCTCTTTATTTGTTTTCTTCTCTTTCCATGATGTTCTCCCTATTCTTCAATATATCCACATCTCAAATGCATCAATTCTGTCTTCTAATTATTTATTTAGTGAACATGTTTCTGATCCATACATCAATGTAGAATATATGTACCATTTTGAACACACATTAAAAAAAACATAAACGATATCATACCCAAAGTTTTCCAAAGGAAACAGGAATATGTTGCAGCTATAGCGTTGCAGTCATTAGTTGCCAGCTCTATCGAATTCTGACTTCCATCTTGTATTAAAAATGTGGGTGTATTCACCTGTTTGTTGTGTCCTAAGTAAACAAACTAGAAGAAATAACAGCAAGACGTTCAAAATGTATCAAAGATGGCAGGAAGAAAAATAATCAGAGAAGGTAAAGGTATGTTCCATAGCAGCAGCCTGCTGTAGGGGATGAAGATAACTCTTAATGTACTAATCCGCATCATCTATCGGGTGGGGTGACCAGTTCCCTTCCTTGCTGTCTTTACCTACCCTAACTCATGCGTTAGGTACTTATTTACAGCTGAGTCGACTGGATGGCTGTGTCGAATCAGAGATCACATGATTAAAACATTGTTAGAGATTGCATGATTAAACATAATCAGAGATGATATGATTAAAACATGGAGATGACATGATTAAAACTTAATCATATTATTAAACAATCATTAAAACATGGAGATGACATGATTAAAACTTAATCACATTATTAAACAATCATAAATGGCATGATTAAAACATTATCAGAGATGACATGATTACATTATAAATTAGCATGCAGAAGGGTATACATTCTCAATGTGGTCAACAGACGCGCTACAAGGACTCATTAAAGATCTCACTGAAAGCCTTTGAACTAGACCAGGCCAAGACACATTGGAAGAAATTGTTCAAAATAGAACTGCATGGTGATGTTACAGACAAAAAACGTGAAGTATCTTGTGAAAAGAGGAGAAATTCAGGAGCAGCGGAGAGTAGCTAGAAAGATCTTTCTCTAGAGTCCATCTACGAATCAAGGACATAACTCTCACTAAACTTCTAAAGCAGATGTAACAAATGGTCATCATCATCATCATGTGATATGTGATCAATAAGATAGTAATGATTATATGACGTCATCTCCGGTATGTGCTCTGCCGGAAAGTAAACAAAGATAACACTGCACCTGCCATAAATGTCATAAGAGGCGACAAAGGTGTTGAATGCCCAGGTTGCCTACACTAGTGGTTCTCAACCTTTTCTCTCCCATACTTCCCTACCTTTAAAAACAAATTTATCTCATGGCTCTCCTTTAGGGACATTTGGTCTTCCATGGTTCTCCTTTTGGGACAATTATTATCTCGTGGCCCTCTTTAGGGACACGTTTTATCCCATTTATCTCTCATGGCCCTCTATTATGAACAATTTATCTCCTGTGGCCCTCGTTAGGGGCAATTTATCTCCTGCGACCCTCTATAGGGACAATTTTTTATCTAGTGGCCACATTCGGGAACATTTTTATCTAATGGCTTCCTCTAGGGAAAAGTTTTCTCTAGTTGCCTCCATTCAAAACAATTTTTTCTAGTGGTTTCCTGTAGGGACAATTGTTTCTATAGTGACCCTCTTTAGGGATAATATTCTCTACTGGACTATTTTAGGGATAATGTTCTCTGCTGGTCTCATTTAGGGACAATTTTTCTATAATGGCCTTTTATTGAGACATTTTTTTGCTAGTGACCACCTTCAGGCACAATTTTTTTGGTCGTGGCTTCCTTAAGAGACAATTTATTTCTTATGGCCCTCTAGAGAAAATTTATCTCAGTGGTCTCTTTGTGTCGAAAAAATGGCATTTTTTTAAAGATCTTTCTCTAGAGTCCAATATATTTATCCCCCCTAGGTTTATTGACATATATAGAAAAAAAAATTGTCCAGTATAATTTACTATTATTTTGTCACTAGACGAGTTTGTGGGCCTCACTCCACCTTGGCCACTTAGACGAGTCCATACCCCCCTCCCCCGTTACAATATTCTTCTACATGTTCTCCTTTAATCATCGGTGGCCGCCATTGAGAAACAGTGGTCTGTTCCACCCTGTACGGAAGCTGAAAATACTCAACAACAAAAAAGGGTACTATTAAAATGTGAACTAACCTGCAGAAAATGAAAAAAAAAATTAATGGGTCAGATATGGTTGGAATAACTCTGACTACGAACAGCTGATCTTCCGTTTGTATCTATTTCTCTTGCACACACACAAACACAATTTACAAATATATACACAAATGAACTCTGGGCCTTAGATACAACTGAACATAATAATAATAAGACCCGTCAGAGTCGTGGGGGTGCCACACTGAATACATCAGCACAAAAAGCTCTCTAAATATCTCTGTCCTCGGTCATTTGGCGCAGTGTAGAAAAATCACGCTCAGATCATCCTTGGTGATATCAATCCAGGATTTCTTCTGACCTCTTCTCCTTACACCCTCGACTGTTCCTTACGAAATAAGTTGAGAGTCGTGCCTCGTTACGTGTCCAAACCAAATTTACGCAGTTTAATCACTGTCAAAAGTGGTTCTTGAACATAATAGGGAAGAAAGGATTACCGTGTTAAAAAAAAACAATTATCTGAAACAAAGTATTTGTTATAATTCCCCTCACCCTTTCTTTCTCTCTTCTCCTTTTTTTCTTCTTCTTTTCATCGTTCGTTCTCAAACTCCCGCTAATTCTCACGTGTAGCAGGACAAGATCTCCAGCAGGGTGTTGTGCAGGGAATAGAAATGAATTATGTCTTCGTTTTATTGGTGCCAATGATCCGACACATCCGTATTCAGTTGGGTTATCTTATTCGATGTGTAAGTAATGGTATTTCTTAAGGAAAGAAGGAGGAGAGATTTGCGAACTTTACCCCTTAATTTTTAGTGTTCCGTCAAGATTAAATCTAGTAAGCTTTTGCATAAAAGGAAATGTGGTGGGGAGTTGAATAGCTCATGCCTCACTGCCGTATTTACACCCCTGACAAGATTAACACAATTCAACTAGTAATCACTTTCTCGTGCGCGCACACACATATCCTCACACTTACCTTGGTCCATGTACACACTGGAAACACGCACATATTTCTTGGATACATCTTGGAATATTCCTTGACTGTTATCTGCTGATAAAATGAAAAGTCTACAGTTGAAACAGGAGATGGAACTCTGTGCCGATTGTTATAATCTGCAAAAATAACACTTTCCCTTTATATATCGGGGGCATAGGGGGAAAGGGAGTGGTGGCATTGGTTTTTCTCAAAACAAATTTTAGATGATGGGGGATCAGATATAAGCATAAAATAACAAAACTGTCAGAGGATATCAGACATGATGGAAAGAGCCACAGTAACAAAACTAAGAAACAATAACAACTTTGATAAATTATGAACAATCCAGCAGGTTGGACACTAAACAATTGGTAAAGGTCCCTATTAGACTGTGATGTTGAAGAATTCCTTGCTAATTTTTAAAAATTTCTCATTACATTAATTATAGTTATTCATTACTTATATTGGTAATCAGTAACAATAATACTTTTCTCATAGTTGTTATCGATGTTTATAACCATATGATAAGTAGGGACCCGTCTCGAGCTTGACAACCGCTATTGATATGAATTTGGCACTATTCAACCTTTAGGCTTCAGTGTGCCCTAGCCATACGAATGATATCAGGTTGTTCTGTCATTGCTCAGTTTGCCTCGCTTTCACATTTATTTGTGTGCGTTTTTGAACATTTAATGTTTGTGACACCTCTGACCTATTTTCTATCCTTCCGGCCATCTCTATATTTTGCTAGACATGTGAACGTCAGTTATGTCATTCATGCTCGACGCTTTTTAAATGTATATGTGTATGTAACCTTGATAACGACCGTTTGGTCGAAATGTCGATATATAATAAATGTACATATTATAAACATATGACGTTCTCTAAGTGATTCTTGATTAAGAATCTCCGTTGAAGATGGATGTGTCGGTAACTGGCGCAAATAAAACGTCAAACAACGCATATCTAGTTTCTTGATTACATCTCGCTAGAGATATAGCATGACATGGTCCTACCGCAAAAGAGATCCAGTGGGAGTTTAAGAATGAGCGATAAAGAAGATGATTAGGAACCGGCATCACTGCTCATGAGGCATTCCCATAAATTTTCTGCTTGCAATTCTGTCAGCCATCTAAAAGTATATAAGCTTAGTGTCCCAGTCAGCTGTTGGTTGTGGGTTCTTGTGGTCTTTTCTTCTGGTCTCTGTCGAGTCAAAGTACAAACATACAAAGACACAGACTGAAGAGGCATGCATATTACTCGAGTAAACATGCACTAGCCGACAGGCCTTATGACTTAACACATGCACTGACCGACAGGCCTAATGACGACACACATAAAGAACGTGCAAATAATAGATATGGCAACCTGAAAGCATCATGGGAACAAATAATAAGCATGTGAATATAAATACCAGATTGTCTCACCTTCTGTGAAGCGTGTATATACACTTTTTTGGGTTTGTCCAGTGTTTCGCCCTTCAGCTTTAATAATCTTGCCTGGTACCACAAATTGTCTTTCCGGTTAGTTATATTTTTGTGCACTTTACTTAATTCAGCAGCTGAGATCAGAACAGAAGACAAGAAATGAATCATGTCAAATATATTCTACTCAACATCTTACACACAAGTTGTCTCAGAAATGTTATTATGACAAGACAAAATTCTTGATATCACTATCAGTGACAGATCTGGTAGTCCTAGAATTGAAACTATTCTGATGAAGACACAGGTTCATTTGGTAGATTATGTGGTACGTATGACAGATCATCGCCTGATTAAGACACTTCTCTATGGTGAGCTGTTTTACTTTTGAAAACAACTGCTACATACGTTTGTTGCGAATTAGTTATATAAAACGCAAGACAAATATGTTTGTCCGGCAGCAACTAAACAAACTTGCAGGTTGTCAAGAACCACTTTTGGCTGTGTTGAAACGACGTAAAATTGTTTAGTTTGGACATGTAATGAGAAATGACTAACTTTCTAAAAGTATTTAGCAAGGAACAGTTGCGGGTCGATTGAGAAGAGGCGGTAATATAAAATCACATTGAATCGATAACATTAAGGAATTGCCAGGGCCTGATTTGTCTACACTCCTACGCTAAAGATGGCTTTATGTGCTAATGTATCCAGTACGACACCCCTACGATCCTGACGGGTTATATGTCTTATTATTATTATTGTAAGTTGCAGAAGGGCATACGTTCTCGGGGTGGCTAAAAGAAGCGCTACATGCATCACTACGATAGAGTGTTTGCTAACTCAGCCAATGCAATTTTCAAATAGGGCACTATGTAAAATTGTGTTCCACCGTAGTCTGATGTGTCGTGCCACTGGCGCAAATAAAACTGCAACACAGGGCATTTCTATTCGCTGGACTACATCTTGCTATACATGTTGTGCTACTAGAGAGCTACGAGAGTTTGAGAATGAACGCTGAAGAAATAGTTTGATATCGGTAAATTCATACCCATGTGTTAGTTGTGTGTGGATGTTTCTCTCGGTCCATGTGTTAGTTGTGTGTGGATGTTTCTCTCGGTCTATGTGTTAGTTGTGTGTGGATGTTTCTCTCGGTCCATGTGTTAGTTGTGTGTAGATGTTTAGTTCGGTCCATGTGTTTTTTGTGTGTGGTTATTTCTCTCGGTCCATGAGTTAGTTGTGTGTGGATGTTTCGCTAGGTCCATGTGTTAGTTGTGTGTGGATGTTTCTCTTGGTCCATGTGTTAGTTGTGTGTGGATGTTTCTCTTGGTCCATGTGTTAGTTGTGTGTGGATGTTTCTCTTGGTCCATGTGTTAGTTCTGTGTGGATGTTTCTCTTGGTCCATGTGTTAGTTCTGTGTGGATGCTTCTCGTGGTCCATGTGTTAGTTGTGTGTGGATGTTTCTCTTGGTCCATGTGTTAGTTCTGTGTGGATGCTTCTCGTGGTCCATGTGTTAGTTGTGTGTGGTTATTTCTCTCGGTCCATGAGTTAGTTGTGTGTGGATGTTTCGCTAGGTCCATGTGTTAGTTGTGTGTGGAAGTTTCTCTCGGTCCATGTGTTAGTTGTGTGTGGATGTTTCTCTCGGTCCATGTGTTAGTTGTGTGTGGATGTTTCTCTCGGTCCATGTGTTAGTTGTGTGTGGATGTTTCTCTTGGTCCATGTGTTAGTTCTGTGTGGATGTTTCTCTTGGTCCATGTGTTAGTTCTGTGTGGATGCTTCTCGTGGTACATGTGTTAGTTGTGTGTGGAAGTTTAGTTCGGTCCATGTGTTAGTTGTGTGTGGAAGTTTCTCTCGGTCCATGTGTTAGTTGTGTGTGGATGTTTCTCTCGGTCCATGTGTTAGTTGTGTGTGGATGTTTCTCTCGGTCCATGTGTTAGTTGTGTGTGGATGTTTCTCTTGGTCCATGTGTTAGTTCTGTGTGGATGTTTCTCTTGGTCCATGTGTTAGTTCTGTGTGGATGCTTCTCGTGGTCCATGTGTTAGTTGTGTGTGGATGTTTAGTTCGGTCCATGTGTTAGTTGTGTGTGGATGTTTCGCTAGGTCCATGTGTTAGTTGTGTGTGGGTGTTTCGCTAGGTCCATGTTTCATTGTAGTGATATGCAGACGTTCAAACAACTTTGTAAATTTGTTGGTTTATCGGTTTCGTTGAGTGAGTTAGTAAACATTCTGTCTTTCAAAGTGATGCGGTGTTTTCGAATGGATGGATCGGGTTCGAATCTTATCTGCGTTTTATTGTTTTTTAAAGAAACCACGAGAGCTCCACATTAATATGGCTTTACTTAAAGCAGTAGCGGCGACATACCAGTACTAGCCGTCCATCTCAAACAATGCTAGCCGTCCATCTCAAGCAATGCAGTCCGTCCTTCGCTTACAATGCTAACCGTTCACGGAGGTCGTCGTGATATGATTACCAGAACCGCGTCCTCCACTATATTTGACTGATCAGATATATTCATATTGGATGAATGTCCACGGTTGAAAGCAGTGTACCTCACATTTTACTTAACCACATAAATGCCTTCGCTAAGTCAACAGTGGCCACGACCCAAGTGTTGGAAACTGGTCTTTAAAATGTTGTTGAGAGAGGATTGTCTAAACTTCCACCTACACGTTAATTTATGGGCATACTCCCTGACATAACCAAAGTGGATTCGAGTCCATGGCTGAAAGATCAGTGTCTCACCAACACAAAGAGACATTAATCTCCTACTCAGCATGACATCAAAATCAACAAGTTATATTATGGCATTAAGAAAACTGGCGTGTTACTTTAATAAAATAATTATTATACGCCTTAAAATTTCCGAAATGTTAAACTCTCCCTCCAATTTAATTAATACAATAGTCTCTCTCTATCTCTCTCTCTCTAATGGCGTGTCCTGTACAGAACGTTGTCCTCGCTGCCACTCTGTAAACCACTCGGTTCTGTGCTAGCTACCCAGCTTCTTCCAGTGTCATGTTCAGAAGGTCTTTGATGTCTCCGTAATCGTGGTCTGCCTCTTGTTCTCTGTACTGTGCTCCATGATTAATCTTTCCAAAATATGTCAAAAATATGTGAGTTTACGTTTTGTGATAGTTTTGAGGGTTATTAATAGTTGTGATAGTCCTCTATGTTTAGATCTTTGCTGACATATGCGATGGTTCGTCTTTCTGTCCATGATATTCTTAGGATCTTACTATATCATTTCATTTCAAATGCCAATATTCTTCTTTCCATTCAGATGTCATTGCCCACGTCTTACAGCCATATGTTGTCACTGAAAAGATATAGCTCTTAATAGTTGTAATTTTGTTTTTCTGTTTGCCCTTTGCCATAGATTTTTCATTTGTGATGTTTTTCTACGGCCATTTCCAATCTCTTTCTGATCTCTGCTAAGCAATATCCTGGGGTGTTGATGTTTGACTCAATACTTCACAGCAAAAACAAAAAAAGATCAAAGGGCACGAGCCTACGATATATTTAAAGTTTCTGACATTTTCTAGTTGTTCTTTGTCAAATACTATTGTAGGTGTGAGTTCATCTCTGCTTCATCTCTAACAATGGTAAGCACGGAAATATGCTGAAGGGAATCACCAAAGGTAGAAGAAGCAGAGAAGGACAAATAAAAGCATGGGCAGACTACTTCAAGGACTGGGCAGGACAAGATTTTTCCTCACTCATCCGCATTGTTAAAGACAAAAATCGCTTGAGGGATTTGTGTGTTGATGCACATAATTGGGCACCCCTATGATCCTGACGGGCTACGGGTTTATAGATATATAGATAGAAGCCAGGGTTATGAGAAAGAAAAATAGCAGATTATTCATAGATTTCTCAAATGACAAGAGGAGAATATCCATAGATCTTTCAAATGAAAACAAAATATCCATAGATCTTTCAAATGAAAACAAAATATCCATAGATTCTTAAAATGAAAAAAAAAACCAGAATATTTATAGATTTTCCAAATGAAAAGAGCAGATTATCCATATCTTTCAATTGAAAATAACGACAATATCATTTTTAAATTGCATCAACAAACACATGTCACGCTGTCATCATGTAAGGTCTATTCCGAGCATTGGTAAACACTACGTCCATAGATTACGCTAACAATTAGGGAGAGTGGGGGGGGGGGGGGAGGAAGGGTCTGGAAAAAGTTTGGCAGTTGTAGACAAGGTGTTGGAGGGTTTATAAAAATAACAACGTTTTCGACAACAATAACATATTTAGCGTTCCAATTAAATTTGAATTAAAAAAAAGATTTCTATTAATGTGAAACTACGCATGTAGTTGCGTCTGTGGGTCTCACCAATGGCCCACTAGACATATCACCCATGCAACAGAAAACCTTAGTGGATGACATGCCGTTATATTGAGGTTATCTTCTTATAGATGCTTCATTGCATGTCATCTATACAATTATGATTTTGTTTTGTTGTTGAAATATTTTTCATGTTTGCCTGAATATATATGTATGCACCCTCTGTGGTTGGGAGGGAGCCAGAGATGTAATGTGCAGCACTGAGGGGAAGAGGAGGAAACTGACAGCACTGTTTTTTCCTATGGCTTAGACCCATCATAGAGGCACAGTGACTCAGGACGTGACAATCCTTTTGATTTGAATATTTGGTTGCATGCCTGGAGCAATAGAGAAGTTCGGCATAACCAGTAGTCAATTGGTGGCGGGGAATGAGCACAGTGAACCCTATCTTGGCTACAGTGGCTAGGAGCAGTGCATAGGTTGAAACCTACCTTCCTGGAGGTGTGATAGGTATTCTCTGGCTCTGTCCCCCGGGGCGGGCCGAAAATCCACATACTACCCAGCAATATACTGCCATCTAATGGCATTAGGTCAAAGGGTATGAGCCTATGGACCGCTGGATCAGCAACCAACCAACCAACCAACCATTAATGTGAAACCAATCATGTAGTTTTTTTTATCGCACTTTTCCAACTAAAAACCTTGGGGGGGGGGGGTAAAACTATTTGACGAAATTAAACAGGTGGGGGTGTCCCTGAATCCTTGACAGTTGTCGCAAGGCTGCAGTCGACGACTACTCTGCGTTAACTCGTGTTCACAAACTGTATAGAACCATCTACTCTACTTATGACCGAAATGAGCAAATCTTATGTGACAACTTACAGTTAAGTACTAAGATGTCAAACTCTCCATTCATCAATAATTGATCTCCATAAGAAACTTGTGCCCGGTAGCTACCTATCTTGTCTATCCTCACGTACATAACTAAAGTCTTGTCCTCTGTACTGTAGATGACTTGAGTTGTTGGCGAGTACCACTCCTTGGTTCCAGCCTAGAATAACCAATAGTGGTAACTATACACAATTATTTCTTCTAGTTTGCCTGTACTTTTTTCTTTCACAATCACAATTTGGAGATACACCAGCTGTCTCCTAACAATCAGATATCTCTTCTCACCAATTATCCACCAATCATACACCAGCTGTCTCCTAACAATCAGATAGCTCACCCATTACCCAACAACCACACATCAACTGTCCATCTTCACCCGAAAATCCTGCATCAGCTATCTATCCCTGCGACAATTATACAACTGCAACTCCTCCACACCAGACTATATTACATCATCTCCCCCCCCCCGACAATAATACATCACAGATTTCTCCCCCCCCCCCAATCATTCACCACATAAAACCGTCTGACCATAAAACATCAATGGAACTCTTACCGCTTTGACTTTGATCTTAAAGAAATCTTTGTTTCCATATTTGTACAAAGACACATTCCCAAACGTGTCTCTTGGTTCAATGACCAGTGGGTAGCTAGCAGCACAGGGTATCACAATAGTTGAGGTATAATTGACGAATCCTGTTTTTACTGGATCAATTGGTCCTGAATAAAAATAAGTACAAAATATTTACTAAAATATATTTGAGTAAAGCTGCTGGGACGAAATGTTGGATACTTTTGAGTATTTCGGTATTCAATATGGTTAATTAACAAAATATGATAACCCTTAATGTGTTTCACGGTGTTAATTTCACAAAATGTGATAACAGTCAATGTATTTCTGAGTGTTAACGTAACATGTGATAACTCTCGATGTGTTTCTGAGTGTTACCGTAACACAATATGATAACCCTCGATGTATTTCTGAGTGTTAACGTAAGAAAATGTGATAATCCTCGATGTTTTTCTGAGTGTTAACGTATAAAAAGGTGACAGCCATGGATGTGTTTCTCGGTATAATTCACTACTGAAACATGTCTATCAATTTTAATATTTAAGAACAATGATAACATTGAATGGAAGAGGGTCAACAGAGATAAGAAACAGAACAGGGCAGACCAAGACAAGATATTCTGGGCAATGTATCAAGCGGAGACCAGAAAAAACGTTTCAATGACTACTTGAAGACATCTCTAAAGCACTGCATGATTAACCTAAGATCCTGAGAAACTACAGCTGTTGACCGTCAAGCATGGACAATCAGAACAGAGCGGGTATGGAAAGGTTTGAACAGGGTAGAAAATTACAGGATACTCAAAAGAGACAAAACATAATTACCCTCATCTGAAAACCTACTACACTCTTACTAACATTGCAACAAGTCTTTCAGAGCTTGGATTGAACTCATCAGTCATCTGACCATCTGAGGACTCACATACAATCAAACCAATCTTAGCCCTTTTATTCCCCCCCCCTCGGAAATCCTCTCACTTTCTGAGAGTACTAGAAACTTTGCCTAAATGTGGGTAACAACCTCCCCCCCCCCCCCGCACTTCGCTGTTCGATTTTCTACAAAAAAAATGTAATAAAAATTTATTTCGAAGAAGTTGTAAATTGTAATGTAAATAGTTGAATGACTTTTTTACAGGTAAAACCACACACCCCAACCTTAACTGAAGACATATCTACGTCCCTGAATAATGATGATGACAAGCAGTGTGTCACAAATAAGTTGATCCTACCTGAATTAAAGACTTTTGTGAATGGACTGTCTTGAATATGTCTACCTCCAGACAAGATAGAAATCTTGTATTCACCAGACTTGTGCACAGTGAAGGCACACTTGACCAGATTCATGTTCTCTCTCGCTTCATCTGAAAATTCTACCGTTCGAGCGACAATTGCACCCTCATGTGTAATCTCGATTGTAATTCCGTCACAATCCGAGATAGGGAAAGGACTTCTGTTTTTCTGAAAAAACTGCAAACAAGAAATCAATGCAACAATGGCAGGGTAGATTATTCATAACTGAAGGTCTATGATACATGTTTCAGTCATTCCTAAATGAAGGTCTATAATACATGTTTCAGTTATTCCTAAATGAAGGTCTATAATACATGTTTCAGTCATTCCTAACTGAAGGTCTATGATACATGTTTCAGTCATTCCTAACTGGAGGTGATACATGTTTCAGTCATTCCTAACTGAAGGTCTATGATACATGTTTCAGTCATTCCTGACTGGAGGTCTATGATACATGTTTCAGTCATTCCTGACTGGAGGTCTATGATACGTATTTCAGATATTCCTGTGAAGATCTGTGATAAATGTTTCAGGTATACTTGACTGAAGGTCTATGATAAATTTTTCATGCATACCTGAGTGAAGTTTTATGGAAAATGTGTCAGTCATACATGACGGAAAGTCTATGAAAGATAAATATTTCCGTCGTAGCTGACTGGAGGGCTATGATAAATCTTTGTCACACATGACTGAAGGTCTATGAAGTTTCAGTCATACCTAACTGAAGGTCTATTATAAAATGATTCAGTCATACACGACTTGATGTAAATGATAAAGGTTTTAGTCATACCCGACTGGAGTTGTGTTAAAGATTTTACATTTTAGATTATACAGATGATATCACGTAATCTTACATCTTTGTTCATATAATCTAATTCAATCTTACATCTTTGTTCATATAATCTAATATAATCTTACATCTTTGTTCATATAATCTAATTCAATCTTACATCTTTGTTCATATAATCTAATATAATCTTACATCTTTGTTCATATAATCTAATTCAATCTTACATCTTTGTTCATATAAGCTAATATAATCTTACATCTTTGTTCATATAATCTAATATAATCTTACATCTTTGTTCATATAATCTAATATAATCTTACATCTTTGTTCATATAATCTAATATAATCTTACATCTTTGTTCATATAATCTAATATAATCTTACATCTTTGTTCATATAATCTAATATAATCTTACATCTTTGTTCATATAATCTAATATAATCTTACATCTTTGTTCATATAATCTAATATAATCTTACATCTTTGTTCATATAATCTAATATAATCTTACATCTTTGTTCATATAATCTAATATAATCTTACATCTTTGTTCATATAATCTAATATAATCTTACATCTTTGTTCATATAATCTAATATAATCTTACATCGTGCCAGATTCTATCTAGTGTAATGGTAAACTTTGGAGTAGAATGTATTTCCTGAAATGTATTCTGTAGAAAACACAATATCTAGGAAAACACAAAATTTACAGAAGAAAACTCACAGAAAGTACACAACTAAATCCAAAATATCATCGGGGATTAGGGGATTTCTCGATTCATAAATTATTTCTTGTTGAATAGTTGCCAATTACAGAAATGCTAATAACGGATATTTTCAGCTATCGCTAGCAATGGCTTGTAGAAGCGATGTTTACACTCTTGAATGCGTAAAAAAAATAGCTTGGGGAAAATAGCTTGTATCCAATCTAACACACTTTCTCTAGGATAAAACACATGTGAGTATCCATTAACACGTCCATGCAAACTCACATACAAACTAACATACAAACTCACATAACACTCAAATATAAATTCACATACACACTCACTTACACACTCAACATACAAATGCAAATACAAACTCACGTACACACTCATATATAAACTCACGTACAAACTCACATACAAACTCAAATACAAACTCAAATACAAACTTACATACAAACTCATGTACACACACATTAATATTCACACTCACGTACACATTCACATACAAACTAACTTACACGTTGACAGTTCCACATAGATGCGCATTTCGTATTAAAAAACTTCCACACTTGCAATCATATATTATCACTACCACACTTGCAATCATCTATTATCACTACCACACTTGCAATCATCTATTATCACTACCACACTTGCAAGCATCTATAGTCTGTGTAAGTGCTCAATTTTGTAAGTGTTCAATGGCTATGTGTCCATTGATGTTTAGAAGCGGTATCTTTGTATTTTTCCTAGAACATTTCCTCCCAATCTTAATCTTCCTAACCCAGCATGACTTTTATGTGCCTACAATATGCTAGCCGGCGCTTTTAAAATTGTTTTTAAAAGCTAATATTCCCCTATGCTGTGGTCTTGTAAGCATCTGCAATGACTCCTTGATATTCTTAGAAAATTTCTGTAGCATTCAAGTGCTGCCATTTTCTTTCTCCCTTGCAGTGCCTCACAACCACGCGTGGTCACTAACAATATCACTAAAAGTTGTAGATCATATATTACTGTTTGCCCCTTGTCATAAATAATTTGTATTTGCAAATTTTTTTTTGAAGTGACATTAATCTCTTTCTAATCTCTTGCTGAAGTCTCGTATTTATTAATTTTTTGCTAATATCTTGTTGCTATTCTCTGTTCTGTTGCGTAATGTAAGGTTGACGATGGACTCTGCGATTATGTCGATAGCAATACCTACGGTGGTGAAATGGTCAAGCATGATTGACTGTTGTTAGCTTTCATTTTGGTGTCCAGTATATAGTACAGAAACCAGTTCTCTCATACGGTTTGCCAACTGTTGTTCGTCCATCACAAGTGATGATGACCATTTGTTACATCCACTTTTGAACATTCAATTTTAGTTATGTCCTTGATTATGAGTTCGTAGATGGCTAATGAGCCCTATTCGAGCTGTAAATGTAATTGGACAGTTTGGACATGGAATAACGACTGTAGACGGATCTTGGTCTATCCGTGACTTTCTAGCTGCTCTCCGCTGTTGAGCTGCTGCATTTATCTTCTTTTCACAAGATGATGCGCTCTTTTTTATTTTAGAACGCCATGTAGATCTATTTTGTGCAAGTTCTTCCCATGTATCGTGGTCTATTTCAAAGGCCTTCAGTGAGTCCTTTAACGAGTCCTTGTAGCGCTTCCTTTGGCCACCTTGAGATCGTATCGGTTTGCCAACTAGCGATATGCTTGCAGACGCCCACAGTTCAGTGAAAGTGGTAAAAACACTGAAAATATTAGTTAACACGCCAATGCCGGATGTGTCAGGCAGATGGCGCAATTAAAACGGCTACATAACTTCCTCATATGGACTACACCCTGATGAAAATGTAGTAGGATCCTTGTCCTGCTACAAGAGAGATTCGGTGGGAATTTGAGAACCAATATAAGAAAAAATGGTTGACTCGAGAGATTCAAAATTACTGTTAACTATCGTTAGAAACTGTAGGTACTTATCATTACTGCTTACATGCAGTAATTTGATACTACTGTATTATTGTGATCATCTTGGAAATGAGGAAAATATGTTAAGCTTCCCAAATTTCACCTTCCAAACCTGTTGGTTTTCTGGACATAAGACGGCTCATTTCCGGGATATCACGACCTTTATTAATGGGAGATTTGAAATGTTCGCCATGAGAGTCTCTTCGATCGTTCCACAATGTTTTCTTCGCATGCAATGAACAGATGTGCTGAGAGGATACATCCCATTTAAGCAATCTTTGAAACCAGGAAATAATCAAGTGTTTCTCCCTCAGTGAGAGAAGATGCCTGTGTCTTCTAGTACATCGTGAATAATCAGTGAAATTAGATCGCGTGGGAAGTCTCTGTCATATGTACCATAATTTCCGATGCGTCAACGACCTTAATTGTCAGTAAAATAAGTAAACATATCTGCATTGAATACTTTACACCTCTCTACTCGATTTTTAAAATAATGAAAATATGATCCGTAGTAGACGCCTTTCCATACAACAGTATTAGGGTTGTGCTATAAGAAATATAATCTACGATCTATGGCGATGATGGATATAACTCACAAGACCAATCACAAGTCGCAAAGAATCTTCCACAGTACTACAAGGAATTACATGCCCGCTTGTGCTATAGTGTAATGCGGTGTGTCCTCTAAGAGGTGCAACCCTTTAACTAACTTTAAGCACTTTTCCCTTTGTTTTTATGCCATATCTGATCTTTCCCCTCCATGCAAAATGTACCATGGCATCCTATTCCTATGATTCCTTATCAATTCCTTTATCGTGCAAATATGATCCGTAATGAGTCGTTAATATATATATATATATATATATATATATATATATATATATATATATATATATATATATATATATATATATATATATATATATATATATATATATAATGTCGTTTCACTCGTACACAATCATATATTCCGAGCAAAGAATTATTTGATGTAAGATAATTACCGTGAGTGCTCTGTGTTAAATAGATACGAGCAGGTCCTATCTGATAATTGTGCACACAAAAACAATGACGTGGAGTAATTGTGACATGCCTTAAGTTTCTCTAATCATTAATCTTGATCTCACATCTCACGAAAGTCAATAATTGTGCTAATTAATTACACTTTCTCTGACACGCAATCAAGAAAGATCCGTTATAATCATGCTGTTCCTCCTTCGCAAGCAAAGAAAAGCGTAACATTAAGAAGGGTCAAGTTTGGTATGGTTGTTTGTGAGTCCTGAGATAGCTGAGGATTCTAATTTGGGCTCTGAAGACCTGTTGCAATGTGAGCAGAATGTAGTAGGTCTTGAAGAACAACAGCCTCCTTTCGTTTTTGTCTCTTTTGAATATCCCGTAATGTTCTATCCTGTTCACAACTTTCATTATCCACTCTGATCCCACTATTCCAAGTTGGATGTCAAAAGCTGTTGTTTCCCAAGAGATGCTCTTGAGAGATGTTTTCACGTAGTCATTGAAGCGTTTCTTCTGGCCTCCGTTTTCACCGAAAATTCACCGTAGAACAGATCTTTGGAAGACGTTCGTCTGGCATATAGATGATGTCACCTGTCCAACCAAATACGGGTCTAGTCAATAAGGCGATGGGGCTCTCCCTGACGTAGTGGTTAAGCTGTCGCTTTGTGCTCAAGAGGATACAGGCTCGAATTCCTCTCGCGACGTCTTAATTATAACGTGACTTTTACGTGCTATGAGGGATTTTCTCAGCAGGTGGTATGCTGCTTCGTTGAGATGGATGGAGTACATATGGGATAACCCGACTACAGTGAAGTAAATCCTCTAGATATTTTCAACTTTTTCAAGGCGATGATGCTTTCCATGTTAGTTTTTTCGAGCATCTTCGTGTCTGGAATTTGATCCTGCCAACGTATATCAAGAACTTTCTCAGACAGAACGTCCTTTCTACTTATCTTAGTCCCTCATCTGTAGGTATTCATCTGCAGTGAATCAAGTGAACTATATGACTAGCCTACTGGGTCATCATCATCGCGTGACATATTCTTTCCAGAACGTTATCTTTGCAATTGATGTCCTGAACCCAACTCTAAAATATGTCAATCTGCCTGCCTTCTCAAATGATATCTTCACGCACTTTGATGTCATCTGTCTATTTCCTTCTAGGTCTACCTATTCTTCTACTTTCCGGAATTCTACCCTCTAATATGAAATCATTTACCTGTTTAAGGTGTTTATCATCGATGGAGATAGTGATATTTCTTTCTTTCTTTGCTATTGCCATTATTTCAGTCTTTTCAATATTGATATTAATATATATTTACAATGTTGAATTTTTGACATGTTGTGTGGAGTCTGCTCATATGTTCTTGCAATTTGTCTTCTAATGTCGATATATTAGTACTTCTTCATCTGCAAATAGTAGTTCGTTCAATTTGTCATTCATGTTATTTTCTTTGTCAGTACTTGTTAGTTTGCAGATGTGGTCGATATATGTTATAAAAAGTAGAGAGGATAGGACACACCACTGGCGAACTCCTGATTGATTTTGGAACTTATTGGACACACCTGCATTTGTTCTTACTGCAAATTGGCTATTAGCATAAATGCCCTTGCATATATTGCTTAAATGCTCCGGTACTCCATATATTGATAGTGTTTTCCATAGTTGTTGTCTTTCTACTCTGTCGAAGGCATTTTCTTGGTCTACGAATGTGATGTATAATTCTTTTTTTGGTTTTCTGTGGCTCTTTCTGTTAGCTGTCTATGTGTAAAGATAGCATCCGTACAGCTTTTGTTCTTACGGAAGCCCATTTGGGTGTTTTGAAGTTGTTGTTCCATGTATGATCGTAGTCGTTGCTCTAATATTTTGTTAAACATTTTTCCTGTGTGGCTTAGTAAGAATATCCCTCTGTATTTTGTGCATTCTCTCTTACTGCTTTCGTAAGGTACTTAAAATCAATTGGTGAGATAAAACACCAGAAATTAAAGTACTGACACAATATAAGTCTGTAAGCATACTCGATATGTTGAAGAAGGCACAGATAAACTGGACAAGACACATGGTTCACATGAAAAATCATAGTCTCCCAAAAAATTTGTTATTTGGAGAATCCAGACTGGCTCTCGCAAGGCCAGGAGGCCAAGAATTTTAAAGACACCCTGTAGACATCACTGACTCATTTCAAAATAGACACAAATTCAAGATTGGGTCTTGCATAAGATAGATCCGAGTGACGTCGTTGAATCAAGAGTGGTAAAGCAGATGCAGCGAACACCAGACATCAGCTTGCACAACAGAAACTCGCTAGAAGAAAGGCAAGAGCTGCTCAATTTACAAACGTCTCCCACACATGCTCATAGTATGGTAGACAATCTCAAGCATACATATGACTCATTAGTCACAGTCGGGCACACCACAGACATCATCATCTTCATCATCATCTCAGTTGAGCTGAATGATCATCATCAACTACGACAAACTAACAACAAAGAATCATACTTAAGGTTTATTAGCCCTGGTCCAACACTGACATATGCTAGAGACGTCATGACATGACTAATGAGTCAAACTGTTAGGAAGACGGATCGGTATCTATTTTGTTTTAGAGAATTAAAGTGTCAGTACATCTGTCAGTGTGTGTATTATGTATATATAAAGAGCACATAAAAAGACAGAGTATTTGAAGACCAAGAGACAAAGGAAGACTAAAAGAACAGGGGACGACCAAGTGATAATTTAAAGGCCTAGAGAACAGGGAAAGACCAAGAGAATATGGGAAGACCAAGAGAACAGGGGGAAGAACAAGAGAGTAGAAGACCAATGGAAAAAAGGAAGGCTAAGAGAGCAGATGAGGACCAAAAGAAGACTAAGAGAGCAGGAGAAGGTAAATAAAACAGGGGGAGACAAAAGGAAAGGTGGGATATCAAGAAAAATAGTAGAAGACTAAGAGAAGTGGAAGACTAAGAGAGATGGGGACGGCTAAGAGAGAAGGAGAAAACCAAGAGAGAAGATGCTGGATAGCGTGGAAGAAGGGCATGGGGAAATCAGTTTCCTAAGTTACTGGCAACACATAAGAAAGAAGGTTGAGGAAAAACATAAGTACCAAAGCACATGGTTGGCACATGAAACAGAACACTAAGGGCAGACATGATGACGACGTCACGAACTATAAGAAACTGACACATGTCTTGGAGAAAACTTTGCAATATATTCAAGACAGACAAGATGCATTCAATGATGACACCAAGAACATGTTTCTACAACAAGAAAAGAAACAAGATGAATGTATATGGAACGTGTAATTATTATGAATGATGATGGACTGTTTTGGCGGAAAAATCTTCATCACAACGATTAACAATCAAGAAATTCACTACAACAACGAATAATTACACGTTGAAATTAGGGGTATACCGGATTTCGGCTCCGGCTCCGGTAAATCCGGAATCCGGCCATTTTTACAAATCCGGCTTCAACTCCGGCTCCGGTCAAATTTTGCCGGATTTAGGCCGGATTTGTGTTGCCTAGTCACGTGAATTTTCTGTACATGTTTCATGAGGCCAAGCCGAATCTTAGGCAATAGCAAAGTAGCACTTTCTGGTTTACTATTTCTAGCTGATGTAAGAATTTTAAGAAAAAAAATTCATTTTGAATTTTAATGGTGCATTACTTCATGAGTTTGTGGGACTTAAATATTTCGAATTTTCGCAAATTTCTGTGGTCTTGCCGATAAAATAAAATGGCATCTAAATCAAAGTCATACAGCGCCGTTTGGGATTACTTCAAGGTTAAAGACGATGATTCAGCGAAGGTAATATGTAAGTTGTGTGACAAACAGTTATCGCGTGGACGATCAGATCGTTCCAAAGACTTCTCAAAATCATCAATGTAGACCCATTTGCGATCGATGCACAGAAAAAGCTATGACAAAATGATGGAAAAGAAATCATCACCGGAGGCCAGTGTATTGGTGTGGCGACCACATCTATGATGAATCCGTGTTTGCACAAAGCAAGCTGCAGTACCCAGCAGTCAATTGTGCAGGCATGGGACGTGGCCAAACTTTGGGGCATCCACTGCAGCTGTTTGCGCGTGATGGTCTTTTGAGACTAAAGTATGTTGCTAACATCATCAGTACTGGAAGAAAATTGGTAGGATATTTCAAACACTCTTCGTCAGCAACTAATCGTTTGCATGATCTTTAAAATGAATTAAACCTACAACAGCATCAGCTTATCCAGGACGTGACAACAAGATGGAACTCAACGTTCTATATGCTACGACGTCTGTTAGAACAACGGCGCAGCATCAGTCTGTACTGTTTTGAAATTGATTCGGTAACTGGGCTAACGGCACAGCAGTGGGCAGTCACGGAGAATTTGGTAGCTACTTTGTCACCATTTGAAGAACACACACGTGAAATAAGTGCAGCTCAGGTAGCAATATCAGTTGTGATCGCATTAGTGAAAAAACTCATGACTTTCCTCTAGAAAGAAGATAGTGATGATGGAATCAAAACTATGAAAGCATC